>JAQQSE010000086.1:1200000-1800000 GCA_035772565.1 Antheraea assamensis
TTATAATTGTAAAATTAACATGCTCTAAATAACGACACTACCATTATATCGCGCTCCTAAGCGGTAAACTAATTTAATATTTGAAAAATTTGCTCTACTGAATGTTTTGTGGTTGATGATATTCTACTCAGGTCCATACGATATTTATTATGACCAAATTGATTCCACTCACCCCTAGTTAATATTATTTCGTAATATATATTATTTAATGTGTTTGTTTATAATCACGAAAATAAATGAAATATTTGTGTATATATAAATGAATTGCTGTTCGTTTGTCTCGCTAAAACTCGAGAATGGCTGGACCGATTTGGCTAATTTTGAGTTTGAAATATTTGTAGAAGTTCAGACATGGTTTAAACGGTGAGAAACATAAATAGTAACACAAAAAAAACTAATAGAGACAATTTCATTTTCAAATACAAAATTTGATGTCATTTGTCATTTTAGAAATAAAAAATTGACATTAGTTTGTCAAATATTAATAGGTGCGTTTAGATTTTCATAGCTGTAGTGTGAGGTCTGATGTCGTTGGTCTGTTTTGTTAGAATACAAAACAGTTCTGTTTCAGAAATATAAATAGTACATGAGAAAGATTTTAAATTGATTAAGTGCATAACTGTGTTGCATTTGTAATGTAAATAAAAATGTTGTATTAAGTTTTGACAACATTTCACACGAATATATGTAAGTGATACGAAGTTCACGGGGTCATCTAGTGTTTTATAAAAATAATCTGGAATTTTGACATCTTTACAATTAACCAAATTTGAAGTGTCCGTTTGTAATGTCAAAAAAACAGCTTTTATGCTATGTAATGTCAAAATAACAGCTTTCATGCTAAATAGATATGAAAATCTAAACGAAAGTAGGTACTCCATTTTTGTCTATTTGTTCCGAAACTAATCTCCGAAACGGTTTGACAGATTTTGATCGGACTTTAACTATCAGATAGCCTACATTTATTTAAAATTAGTTTACCGCGCAAATATATATTTTTTATGAATAGTAACTTTTTGTATATATACTATTACAATAGTTCACCAGCTTTTTTTATTTATTTTTTAAATATAATATAATGAAATTGCATAATATGTATTCTACTTCTTAGGAAATTGAATGGGAACACACAATAAAATGTAACAGTGGCGCTTAAAATACAAGTAGTTCCTGTTATTTTAAGTGATAACTACGACGTGTCCTTAATTGATGTATATATATATATTTTTTCTTGTCATAGGCCCAGCAAGATGATCTGACCGCATTGGGTCATATAGCATTATATTTGGCATGCCGTACTGTCCATTGTAATAATGTGCTTGCTTCTTTGGAAATCGTTTCCAGATCATACTCGGCTGATTTGAAAAATTTCGTACTGTATGTATTTTTTATTTATTTTTTTGTAAATAAAATTATAATCATAATACCGATATTCACGAAATTCTTCTGGTATTGTATTTGGAATATTAATTATAGATATTTTATATTACTAAAATTTGTAAATTAAATTAAAAATTAATTTAAATTTTAGCCCTACTTCTGTGGATTTATTTATTATTAAAAAAATAAATACTTTTAGTTTTGTTAAAATTTATTAGTTAAAAAACAATGCAACAAAACTTAATTTATTCTATGTGCTTTTTTAATCCAAGTTAATTGTAAATAATTAATTAAATTCATGTTTTAAAGAATTCTTGAATCAAAACATACGAGTATTTTTGCCATTTAATATATAAACAACTAAATCATTTCAGGTATTTACTTACGCCAAGTCCTCTTCGCCGTTGTATCAATGATCTGATGCCGATAATTGGTGCCAGATTTTACTCTCAGGTAAGTCTATGCTTATTTTATGATTATCTGAACTATGTTATAAAGGCGAAAGAGAGTTTGTTTGTTTGTTTTTTTTTACGTTTTCATGCCTTAACTATTCAACCGATCATCGTGCAATTTTTTTCAATACCTAGGGAATACTTTAAATATACATTAATAGGAGAAAAGCCGTGAGCGAGAGCCCTAGTTTTAGAAGTCGTTGCGACAGTGGGCTACTTGTCGCCAAAACTTTTTACGAACACGTTATGAAATGTCATCATACATCCTATTGGAGAGACACAATATCACCATCAATGGCCAATGTATGTCGTACATCTATCCGATTCGTAGATGGCATATCTTTCATGGCAGGAGCATTGCAAAAGTAGCAAAAAATAATCTTCACTTTTAGCGCTTGTTCTTCCATGTCACTCTCGAAGGTAACTGCGACAAAACAAAGTTATATCTAAGTATCAAGTTAGTTTAGTATTCATCGATGGTTGTCCTTTGAAGTTTTCAAAAGTATTTTAGTTTCTCAACTACACTAAGGAAAATGCGAAGCAGAACGTGATTGGCCACTGAGTGCATGAAAGTGAGTAGTTCGCTGAAGACGAGGAGAAAGGAGAACCCATCTACATACGGAAACGAAACGCAGATGCTTTCGAGACAGCCTGTCCAGGAGTTGTTAGTCCATGAGCCGATAATAAGAATATAATGCGTAGTGGTCAGCAATCATTCTTCATCAGTCTCATATAAACAACCGAATGAATTTTGAATAATCTTAAAAGCTACATTATTCAAAACTGTTTACTCTTCGTTTCGGTAATACTGGGATCAGGTACTTAGCTATAAATTGTTAGAGGTCACTCTCCTCCTATCCAACTAGCTGTATGGGTAGACGAGTTCACTAAAGGTAATCACAATTTAGCAAACATAGTATTAGATGGGCGTTTCCCGGTTTTATGGACGTAACGTTACGCAGAAAAATTAAGAACGATTACGCTACGCAGTTCTGAGAATTGAGTACAGTGACAACTGCTTGTAAGAAGCCTGTAGGCTAATACTATGATTGTTTAATTTGGGAAACTGTTGTTTACATTTATCTAAAAATACCGATTTTAATTGTAACAAACTATAAAACTTCGCCGGCGCGAATGTCTAAGTCTCAACGTGCTATCAATTAAGCCGCCATCGCTTCAAAATGTGTGTGTTCTCTTGCCTTGGTGACGTAGGTTAAGCGGTGTTTTGTGTTTTCCCCGTGCACATAAAATATATTTAAAAAGACACAACACAGATAAACAGGAAGAAAAATAAATAAACTGAGATAACATCTACCTAGGTATACTTCAAAATTAAATTAACTAGGCTTATCTATCGTATAGTTATTTTCTATTGTAAATATATCTTTCTGAGTGATGTAAGAAGGATTAAAAAAATAAAAAGCAAAAATAATATGAACTGTGAACGTTTACTGTTATACCATTAACATCGTTAGAGAGAGAGGCTAAGAGAGCCACTGCAGGGCCATAGGCCGCTTTCAGAAGGATGGTATTCAGAAGGATGGTATGGGCGTAATCACCCACACTAGCCCACGAAGTGTTGGCGACTTCAAACACACATGAACCACAGTTCTTTATTTTCTCATATACATCGGTACTAGGAGAATATTCCTCGGGTTGAGGTTTCCTCACGATGGTTTCCTTCATCCTCAGCTGACAGTGTTACCAATTTATTTACGCGAACTTCAAAATATTCAATTCACACCACTGGCCCGTTACGAGTATATGTATATTAACACACCATTATTATATTGACTAATATTTCTATTAGTTTATGTTACGGTATGATTATTTCATTGATAATGTATTGCAGGTGGAAGCTCTTGAGAGACGTACTGATGTGCTCGAAGACCAACTCGCTGGAGAACTTGACAATGCGAGGCTTCTTCGCATATTGATTAAACTCGGCGCCATTAACGAGCGCCCTGAGTGAGTTTTCACTTTTGAATAGCTTTTTTTTTTTTTGTTTTGCTTCATTAGCATAATCGTGATAGCATAGTCAGAATAAAAATCCTCAAAAAAATTAAAAAAAAACACAAAACAATAAAAACAGTTTTTCTTTATAATGCAATGTTGAATTTTAGTCGCACGTACGATGTTTTTAAACGTTGGTTTGTGCCTGCATTTTATATCCAATGTCTATTATTATATCTGTAGTAAATCTGGCGATCATTTATCAGGCTTTTATGAAGTTCAGATATTTTATAAATGTTTTTTTTTATATTTCTTCTGTGTGGGATGAGAATTAGGTCTTGGGAATGATAATAAATATTTTTATCATACTAATAAGTTCGTATTATACCAATTATATGTCTATAGTTTAAATTGGCAGTATGAATGAACTCCTTCGCCTGTCCTGTTGGACGAATATTATTACTACTGTCTATAGTTTATTATGTCAATGATGACAGGTTTGAAATAGAACGCCAATTCTAAAGAACATAGATAATATTTCATGAATTTATTTCCTGTACTTATTTAATATTATTCATTGATTAATTTGTAAATTAAATGTGGGTTTTATCATAAATGCTATCGAATGTTCGACAGGCTGAATTTGGATTCGTCCTGGTCGGAAACTGGTGATCGGTACATGCTGAAACTTTTCCGGGATTATTTGTTCCATATGGTAAACGAAGACGGGCGTCCGTGGCTGGATCAGGCTCATGTGGTATACTGTCTCAACCAATTGGATAGTGGCACAACGGCCAAGGTAAGATTTTACCTCATAATATTAATTGTGTATAGTGTAAGGCAAAATAAAAATCAATACTGAAGTAAATTATGCATTTTTTTGGGCGAAACAGTAATTTAACAAAACACTTGCAGAATAAAAGGTACATACATCCTACGGCTCTTCATACTGCATGTACATATTACAATTTATATTACATGTATATATTTATTTAGGTGGTACTGATGACGCGCGACGAACAAAGCGTCATTGTGGTCTCGTATGCCGAATTGAAGCATTGCCTGGAACAAACCTATGAGGAGTTAATGCAAGCCTCTGCTAACTCCAATTAAAGGCTATTATATAACGCCGTCTAACAACCAGCGAATAGCGAGCAGTGTTCATCCTACGGCGATGAATATTATTATTATGAAATACAGTATCAAATTTACCTTCAAACAATATATGTATCTTAGATATATCAGTATATTTCCATTACACTCTATGTCGCTATATATGACATAATAATATATGGATAACTAGCGATTTCCCCCTGCTACCCATGCGTTTTATGTGTAGTAATTATTTTGGATTGTTTATTTTATGTCTATATATTAGGGTAGGCCAAAAACACGAATACTTTTACCCCCCGAGTCTCTTAAAAAAATATGTCAGGATTTCATATGGTTAAAGCCCCCTCCAAAGCGCAGCTGAAAAAAAGATTTGAAGAGATCGCTCATTTTAAATTAAAATTTCCAAAATCGTCGAATATCAGTTTTTTTTTTCTCGTTATCTCAGTATTTTCTACCATTTAAATAATTAGGATCCTGAAATTTTCAAGTCAAATAATCTAATATCTAAGAGTCGCTCAAGTATTTTTTTATATTTACAAAATCGTTGAATACCAATTTTTTACCGTTATCTCACTATTTTTTAACATTAAAATGATTAAGATTCTGAAATTTTCAAGTCAATAGTTTGATGTTTAAAGGTCGCGCAATATTTTTTTATTATTCCAAAATCGTCGAAAATATTTTTTATTCTCATTATTTCACTATTTTCTAACATTAAAATGATTAGGATTCTGAAATTCCAAGTCAATAGTTTAATATTTAAAGGTCGCTAAATATCTTTTTTAATTCCGAAAGCGTTGTAAATCATTTGTTTTCCCGTTATCTCACTATTTTCTACCATTCAAATAAATAGGATTCTGAAATTTTGCAAGTTAATAGTCTAATATCTAAAGGTCGCTCAAGTATTTTTTTAAATTTACAATATCGTCGAATATCAATTTTTTTGTCGTTATCTCACTATTTTCTACCATTTAAATAATTAGGATTCTGAAATTTTCAATTCAATATTACAGTATCCAAAGGTCGCTCAAGTATTTTATTAAATTTGCAAAATCGGCGAATATCAATTATTTTCTCGTTATCTCACTATTTTCTACCATTCAAATAATTAGGATTCTGAAAATTTTACGTCAATATTTCAATACCTAAAGGTCGCTCATGATTGTTTTTTATTACTCCAAAACCGCCGATAATAATTCTTTTCTCGTTATCTCACTATTTTCTAACATTAAAATGATTAGGATTCTGCAATTCCAAGTCAATAGTTTAATATTTAAAGGTCGCTAAATATTTTTTTTTATTTCGAAATCGTTGAAAATCATTTTTTTATCGTTATCTCACTATTTTTTAACATTAAAATAATTAGGATTCTGAAATTTTCAAGTCAATAATCTAATATATAAAAGGTCGCTCAAGTATTTTTTTTAATTTAGAAAATCGTCTAATATCAATTTTTTTACCATTATCTCACTATTTTCTACCATTGAAATAATTAGGATTCTAAAATTTTCAAGTCAATAGTCTAATATCTAAAGGTCGATCAAGTATTTTTTACATTTACAAAATCGTCGAATATCAATTTTTTTACCATTATCTCTTTTTTCTACCATTCAAATAATTATAATTAGGATTCTGAAATTTTCAAGTCAATATTACAGTATTTAAAGGTCGCTAAATATTTTTTTACATTCCGAAATCGTCGAATATCAATTTTTTTCTCGTTATTTCACTATTTTCTACCATTAAAATAATTAGGATTCATAAGTTTTCAAGTCAATATTACCATATCTAAAGGTCGCTCAAGTATTTTTTTAAATTTACAAAATCGTTGCATATCAATTTTTTTTGCCGTTATCTCACTATTATCTACCATTCAAATAATTAGGATTCCGAAATTTTCAAGTCAATATTACCATATCTAAAGGTCGCTCAAGTATTTTTTTAAATTTACAAAATCGTTGCATATCAATTTTTTTTGTCGTTATCTCACTATTATCTACCATTCAAATAATTAGGATTCTGAAATTTTCAAGTCAATATTACAATGTTTAAAGATCGCTCAAGTATTTTTCTAAATTTACAAAATGGTCGAATATCAATTTTTTTGTCGTTATCTCACTATTATCTACCATTCAAATAATTAGGATTCTGAAATTTTCAAGTCAATATTACAATATCTAAAGGTCGCTCAAGTATTTTTTTAAATTTACAATATCGTCGAATATCAATTATTTTCTCGTTATCTCACTATTTTCTACCATTCAAATAATTAGGATTCTGAAAATTTTCAAGTCGATATTACAATATCTAAAGGTCGCTCAAGATCGTTTTTTCATTCTAAAATCGTTGAAAATCATTTTTTTATCGTTATCTCACTACTTTTTAACATTAAAATAATTAGGATTCTGAAATTTTCAAGTCAATAATCTAATATATAAAAGGTCGCTCAAGTAAATTAACAAAATCGTCGAATATCAATATTTTTACCATTATCTCACTATTTTCTACCATTCAAATAATTAGGATTCTGAAATTTTCAAGTCTATATTACAATATTTAAAGATCGCTCAAGTATTTTTTTTAATTTACAGAATGGTCGAATATCAATTTGTTTGTCGTTATATCACTATTTTCTACCATTTAAATAATTAGGATTCTGAAAATTTTCAAGTCAATATTACAATATCTAAAGGTCGCTCAAGTATTTTTTTAAATTTACAAAATCGTCGCATATCAATTTGTTTGTCGTTATCTCACTATTATCTACCATTCAAATAATTAGGATTCCGAAATTTTCAAGTCAATATTACAATATTTAAAGATCGCTCAAGTATTTTTTTAAATTTACAAAATGGTCGAATATCAATTTTTTTGTCGTTATCTCACTGTTATCTACCATTAAAATAATTAGGATTCTGAAGTTTTCAAGTCAATATTACAATATCTAAAGGTCGCTCAAGTATTTTTTTAAATTTACAAAATCGTCGCATATCAATTATTTTCTCGTTATCTCACTATTTTCTACCATTCAAATAATTAGGATTCTGAAAATTTTCAAGTCGATATTACAATATCTAAAGGTCGCTCAAGATCGTTTTTTCATTCTAAAATCGTTGAAAATCATTTTTTTATCGTTATCTCACTACTTTTTAACATTAAAATAATTAGGATTCTGAAATTTTCAAGTCAATAATCTAATATATAAAAGGTCGCTCAAGTAAATTAACAAAATCGTCGAATATCAATATTTTTACCATTATCTCACTATTTTCTACCATTCAAATAATTAGGATTCTGAAATTTTCAAGTCTATATTACAATATTTAAAGATCGCTCAAGTATTTTTTTTAATTTACAGAATGGTCGAATATCAATTTTTTTGTCGTTATATCACTATTATCTACCATTAAAATAATTAGGATTCTGAAATTTTCAAGTCAATAATCTAATATATAAAAGGTCGCTCAAGTATTTTTTTAAATTTACAAAATCGTCGCATATCAATTTTTTTTGTCGTTATCTCACTATTATCTACCATTCAAATAATTAGGATTCTGAAAATTTCAAGTCTATATTACAATATTTAAAGATCGCTCAAGTATTTTTTTAAATTTACAGAATGGTCGAATATCAATTTTTTTGTTGTTATCTCACTATTATCTACCATTAAAATAGTTAGGATTCTGAAAATTTCAAGTCAATATTACAATATCTAAAGGTCGCTCAAATATTTTTTTAAATTTACAATATCGTCGAGTATCAATTTTTTTCTCGTTATCTCACTATTATCTACCATTCAAATAATTAGGATTCTGAAAATTTCAAGTCTATATTACAATATTTAAAGATCGCTCAAGTATTTTTTTAAATTTACAGAATGGTCGAATATAAACTTTTTTTCCCGTTATCTCACTATTATCTACCATTAAAATAATTAGGATTCTGAAAATTTCAAGTCAATATTACAATATCTAAAGGTCGCTCAAATATTTTTTTAAATTTACAATATCGTCGAGTATCAATTTTTTTCTCGTTATCTCACTATTTTCTACCATTCAAATAATTAGGATTCTGAAATTTTCAAGTCAATATTACAATATCTAAAGGTCGCTCAAGTATTTTTTTAAATTTGCAAAATCGTCGAATATCAATTATTTTCTCG
Organism: Antheraea assamensis; assembly: GCA_035772565.1. Taxonomy (NCBI): domain Eukaryota; kingdom Metazoa; phylum Arthropoda; class Insecta; order Lepidoptera; family Saturniidae; genus Antheraea; species Antheraea assamensis. Next base: position 1,209,061 of record JAQQSE010000086.1, read on the forward strand.
TTATCTCACTATTTTCTACCATTCAAATAATTAGGATTCTGAAAATTTTACGTCAATATTTTAATATCTAAAGGTCGCTCATGATTGTTTTTTATTATTCCAAAACCGCCGATAATAATTATTTTCTCGTTATCTCACTATTTTCTAACATTAAAATGATTAGGATTCGGAATTTTTCAAGTCAATATTACAATATCTAAAAGTCGCTCAAGATCGTTTTTTCATTCCGAAATCGTTGAAAATCATTTTTGTTTATCGTTATCTCACTATTTTCTAACATTAAAATAATTAGGATTCTGAAAATTTCAAGTCAATATTACAATATCTAAAGGTCGCTCAAATATTTTTTTAAATTTACAATATCGTCGAGTATCAATTTTTTTCTCGTTATCTCACTATTTTCTAGCATTCAAATAATTAGGATTCTGAAATTTTCAAGTCAATATTACAATATTTAAAGGTCGCTCAAGTATTTTTTTTAATTTACAAAATCGTCGAATATAAACTTTTTTTCCCGTTATCTCACTATTTTCTGCCATTCAAATAAATAGGATTCTGAAATTTTCAAGTCAATATTACAATATCTAAAGGTCGCTCAAGTATTTTTTTTAATTTACAAAATCGTCGAATATAAACTTTTTTTCCCGTTATCTCACTATTTTCTGCCATTCAAATAAATAGGATTCTGAAATTTTCAAGTCAATAGTCTAATATCTAAAAGTCGCTCAAGTATTTTTTTAAATTTATAAAATCGTCGAATATAATTTTTTTTGTCGTCTCACTATTTTCTACTATTCAAATAATTAGCATTCTGAAATTTTCAAGTCAATATTACAATATCTAAAGGTCGCTCAAGATCGTTTTTTCATTCCGAAATCGTTGAAAATCGTTTTTTTTTATCGTTATCTCACTATTTTCTAATATTAAAATGATTAGGATTCTGAAATTTTCAAGTCAATATTACAATATCTAAAGGTCGCTCAAGATCGTTTTTTCATTCCGAAATCGTTGAAAATCATTTTTTTTATCGTTATCTCACTATTTTCTACCATTTAAATAATTAGGATTCTGAAATTTTCAAGTCAATATTTTAAAAAATAAAGGAAGATCAAGTTTTTCAAATATTTCCAAAATCGTCGAATATCAATTTATTTATCGTTATCTCACTTTTTTCTAACATTAAAATGATTTGTAATCTGAATTTTTTTTTTTGAAGTCAATATTTTAAAAATAGGAGGTCGCTTAAGATTTTTTAAAGTTTCCAAAATTATCGTAAATCGATTACATTCTCTCGTTATTTTGCTATTTTCTATCATTAAAATGATTAGGAACCTGAAAATTTCAAGTCAATACTTTAATATGTAAAGGTCGCTAAAGATTTTTTTTTATATCCAAAATTAACGAAAATCGTTTTTTTTTTCCTCGTTATTTCGCTGTTTTCTACTATTAAAATGATTAGGATACTGAAAATTTCAAGTAAATATTCTAATATTTAAAAGTTGCTCAAGATTTTTTTTAATTTTTAAAATCGTTTTTTGTTTCGTTATTTCACTAGTCTTGGAGCGACTTTTAAACATGAATATTAATGACCTTTTTATTTATTTTCTCTTGAAGTTTACATACTAAAAACAGAAATAAGATTTGAGAGATGGAAAAAAAAAATTAAAATGTAATTGACATAAATATATATATATTTAGTTGTAATATTCAATAGTAACAATTTTTATAGGATTTATATAGTGTTTATCAATTTTAGAGACAACAAAGCTCAATTATTAACATATTAAAAATATTATTCATTCAATTTATTGCCGTTAGGAGCGCTAGTTTCGTATAACTTGTGTTTCTCTTCATTGTTGTTTTTATTCATGGTTGATATCATAAGATTAACAAGTAATTAAACTCATGTTTACAAGTCGCTCGAAAAGGTCTAAGGTATTCTACTTAGAAACCCAGTAAAATCGATAGCGACCTTAAAATATCGATTCGAAAATGTCAGAATTCTAATAAGAAAAAAAAAACAATTTTTGACAATTTTGGAAATTATTAAACATTTTGAACAAGTTTTTTTATTTTATTTTTTATTTAAGCTGCGCTTTGGGTTCTTAACACATGATAAAGTAACATCTTTTCGAAAGAGACTCGGAGAGGGAAAAAAAAATATCAATTTTTTTGGGCCACCCTACTGTACACATATGTATAAATAATTGACTGACTGATTGCCGGATTTGCATAGAGACTTTCAACACGTTTTCACCACCTTTGGAGTTAAATTTCCTAAAACTCTTCTTTAGTGCTTACCTACAATCTAGAAGGAACCCGCAGCAAGCAAATTTAACGGCCATAGTCCCAGTAGTTTGGGCTGTGAGTTGATGATATGTCAGTCTGTCACTTATTAGTATATATTTATATAGATGATTACCAGTGTTACCAGGATTATTAAATGTAGTGAAATCGATTTAAAAAATAAGATTATATATATATATATATTCAAATTTATTTCATTATTTCGGTAGGAGTCTGATGTGATGTATTACGTGCGCCGTCCAGGAAAAGTATATCACGAGATGTACTAATCCTTTGTGCTTTGATAACAGCTTAGTATGGTATATTAATATGGGCTGAAAGGAATGGATTGTTATTATTTTTTTATTATATAATCCTCTTAGATGATAATTGTATTCACTTGACAATTGATGTTAGTATTCGTATCGGCTAAACAATTCCGAAGGCCTAACAACATAGGTGAACGGTATTGTAATTAATTCTCTTCGAGGGCTATTATTTATCCAGGACTGAATTATATCAGATCTCATTTTTCTCGGAACGTGATTTACGTATACATTTCGCGTTCAACATTGACATGTCTATTGAACGGTAGTATTAGTATTAATGGATTCTTATTCATGATCCGATTTCAATGTTCTCCGATTTCAATGTTCTAGATGTAGTCAATCAGTGACATATTATATGTGTGATATGTATGTGTATTCAAACGTATACATACTGTTGTCGATGTTCCCATTTATAATATCCATAAACATTCCAAATAAACAATATAAATAAGTGATTTAAACTATTCATTCGAATATCAATGTATCGGTATGAATCCAGTAAACACAGTGTCACATTTATATTAGTATGACACGTCTGTATGATTCGACAAATGAAAGTCTCGTGTTTACTGAGCGTTTATATAATTATGGTAGATATTAAGAAGTACGGAGTGTTGCGAATATTTACCACGATTCCCTTTTACTCGTGAAGCAGCAACACTCCTTTTTAGGCGCACTGCGTCTTCGTCTCTAGTATGTAAGGTCGAGCAAAGCTCTCGTATAGTGTCGCGTAGATCTGAATTTATGTGATATAATGATACTATTGTATGTTGGTTCTATTATGTGAGTAATGTAATCTCATGTTTCAGTGTTTTTTTTTTTGTCTTCATTGGTATTGGCATTTGTGTCATGCCGGCCTGCATAAATGACTTATGTTACGCTTTAAGGATCTGATTGTAAGAGGATACTGGCCGGGAGGCAATACGAAAGCTCCATGGTACGACATAGATAAGAGATCGCGCACCCTTTAGATTACCGTAAAGTTCTGTCTCTGAAATTAAGTATGTGTAGTTTTGATGCGGAAGGCAAAGATGGGATTTAAAACTAAACAGCTATATAGAACATTCGCCATGATAACGAGACACGATCTTTACTTTAATTAAAAGGGCTCGATTTAGTTGGTAACGTTTATATCATTCGCAATACAAATAATCTGTCTCTGTAACAGACACTGAGATTTTGTCACAGTAACATTTTACAGTTAATGTCTAATAAATATTTCTTGCCATTTTTATATCGATATTTATATTGCAAAATTCAGATCTATTCTTTATGTACACTAACTTTATTAAAGAATTTCTTAATTGTAAGTGTATTCTCTTAGAATAATTAAAACATTTTAAATGGTGTATTTGGTTGTTTTTAATTGTACACTTCCTTCTGTAAACACTGTACACTACTTCCTTCTGTAAATACTGTACACTTACACTAGTATATATGGTTTTCATACCCCAGCTGAAAGTTGTCAATTTATTGTTTGCTTAGGTAAGAGTTATCGAGAGAATATAATAAAAAGACTTTTTGACACATCTGAGTAAATACAAACATTTACATATATGGATTACATAATTTTGGTACTCACAGGAAAAAAATGGCTAATTCTTACCTTCTTTGTATAGTTTTAATCATCAGTCTATCATATAATGGACAAGTTTAAAGTTAAACATTTTTTTTGTAATTTTAATATTTTTTATTTCCCAAAAACTCTTCCATAACCATTTGAATGACTTGCAAGCAGACTCCTCATTAATAGATAATAGAGGATTTCAAATTGAGAATCTTTCATAACTTTAAGGATCTACGGGACAACAAATATCCTCTCTTTCAGTTTTACCTCTGTATACTTCGAAAGATTTGATGTAAAGATCGGAAAACATCACTTATTGTCAAGCGCCTTCACAAAGTTTTTCTCATGAAAAACATAAACAAAAGGACTCTTGTCCCGATTTGATGTGTAAAGAGAGTAGGGTAATGTTATCTGGATCTACTAAATAAAATAAATGGCTTAGTAACATACAGAACTTCGATATATCAAAATCAAAAATATTTAGTTTAGGCCCTGAGAAGGCGCTTATGAACAGTCAAAGCTACCACCGGTTCGGAAAACAACCCAGTCATTGAGAAAAAACGCTATGAAGCTCAATCTGGCTTACCTTTTCATCAAACATAAAATACCACATATTTTAAAAAACATAAATGTATAGTTATATACAGATAATTACATTCGCTTTTGGTGAATGCACAGAGAGAGGCTTCATTTCCAGACGTCACCATAGTTCACATATTGATCCAGCCTAAAATAAATAGCCTTTAGACATTAAAAGTTTTAATTTAAAACCCTCTTGAACTGAGTATCCAGCAAATCGGTGATGTGCTATGGAAATGTTGTTATAAAACCTAACATTATTACCTAAAAAACTGTTACCAGTCTTAGTGAGTTTAAAACATGGAATGACCAATTTGTTACTATTTATTGTATTCGATTTTGTCGGTCTTTTATTAAATGTCGTTTTTCTAAGTTTTTGCGGACGTACAATAGATTTTCAAGAATACATTGGGAATTCCTGCAACTTAGCTTTAAATGGTTCGCAAGGCCTCATGTCACAAACTACTCGAACTGCCTCTTTTCGTAGTAAGGATATGGTCTCTACCTCAGCTGCTGTGCCTCACAGTTAAATACCATAATACATAAAGCTATGGAAGTAAGCGAAGTGGACCAACGTAACAGTGACAATATCTGATAGTTGGCGAATCTTCCGAACTGCAAATGCAACAGAAGTTAATGTTCCTGTCATTATTTTAATATGAGGACCCCATTGTAATTTAGATGTATATGTTATGTTATATACCATATTATAAAATTTAGAATGTGTTTTTTTTCCTGATTCCCATACCATATAAAAAATAATAATAATCCCCTATGGTAGAGAGGTATATTCTCTTAGGACGGCGCGGTAGTAATAACATCGATTATGGAAAGGCTAATTAACTAACGAGCTATTGACAGACTTGACGTTAGTCACTAATATTCCAGTATTAAATTCGAGTAGCAAGTATATAATTTTAAATTATATACGAAAATTATTCTACAGAGTCTAAACAGGTTTGAGTTCACGTGTGTATGTATGTATGACAATACAAATGAACGAAACATTTAAAAAGTTACAATTTATATTATGTACTAAAATATGCTCGTATCTTACATCTCGTTTTTCTAGTATCTATTTTCATAAAACGAACGAAACCGTTGCCAGAGAATTGTAAGTATAAAAATGGATGACTGATTACCATGGAAGCTGGTTAACTTGTTTTTCATGATGATGTTGTAGTGTGTGTTTCGATTTCACTATAACTCGCCACTAGGTGTAGCTGCAACACATCAACTTACCTACCGCTAACGATCGCCATGAAAATTGATATGTATAAATATTTGAAAAAAAAATGTCTTTCTGTTTTGTTAAAACTCAGCAAAAGATGCCGAACTAACGCATTAATTTCTGTACCTATCAACAGATACTTCTTTAATTGCAATTAACTATTAGAACAAAGAAAATGTTTACACAATGTATATTTTCCTATACCTCAACCAATATTACAAAAAATTATAACGATTGCAGGAACAGCTGGTGTAAATGCATAATTATAACTGGTTGTAAATTTCATTAACAATCGAACCTTTTTAATACAAAACCTTATATTGTAATGATAATTCAGTGTTCAATTTTAACAAAACAAAAAAGGTATTTTAATAGCAAAACACTAGGTGTTTGGTTTTGTAATATAAAATACAAGAGGAAACTTTATACCAAAATTCATAGTAAAAATATGACTCAGAAATATGATTGTGTAAATAATCGCGATGGTTTTACATAATAATTGATTATATCAGGTAAAAATACATCGAGAGACTAAATATTTGATGTGTTATAAAAAAAATATTAGTCGATTACTGAAGTGGTAACATCGAATAGTTCTAAATCAACAATTTATATGAAATATCCCGCAAAGCGTGAAACAACTATTAGGTTTTTCTGCGTGCTTAAGAAATGATGACAATATTGTAGAAATACGAACATATTATAATTATATATTATAATACTGTTATGTACTATGGTCAATTGTCATTGACAACACCTGTCTTTCATTGTCATGATTTATAAAATAGAACTATCCTAAATTCTTGCTGAATAAAGCCAAGATATAATTGGTATTACTGTCTTTTAACAATTTATTCAGCAACAAAGGATAATTATAAAGCAATGCAATGTCGTGTGACGAAAAATTGAATTCAAATACGATGTCTCGATATCTTCGTCCTGAACGTTTTGACGTCGAACCGAATACAACGTCTGCGGATTTAAAATGGTTGCACTGGAGATCTACTTTTACAAATTTTATTGCTGAAGAAGCTAAGGAAATTCCGGACACAATAAAATTTAAACTGTTAGTCAATCACTTAGCACCGAGCGTATATTCATTCATTATTTCATGTGTAACATATGAAGAATCGCTTAAATGTCTAGATAAAATCTATGTAAAACCTAAAAATGAAATTTATGCACGTCATGTTCTAGCTACAAGGAAACAGCTATCAGACGAATCTATATCAGAATACGTGCGTGCATTGAAGCAACTAGCACTCGATTGTAACTTTCAAGATGTCAAAGCTGAAATCTATAAACAAGAATTCATTCGCGATGCATTTATCTCCGGAATCTGTTCGCACAAAATTCGTCAAAGATTATTAGAGAACAATACCTTAAACTTGGATGAAACATTAAATCAAGCTCTTACTTTGGAATCAGCAGAAACTAATGCTAAAGCTTATGAAAACTGTTTTCCATCCACATCTTACCTAAATGCTCTAGAATCTAAAGAAAATGTTGTATCTAAGGAGTCAAAAGTGACGATTGAATCATTAAAACCAAGGTCTATGACAGCTACTTTTCAACATAGTAGATGGCGATGTTTCTTTTGCGGGGGTGATTCTCCACACAAGAGAGAAAAATGTCCTGCTTTTAACACCAAATGTCAGTTATGTAGTAAAAAAGGTCATTTTGCAAACGTTTGTCGATCTCGCAGGCAACTCCTTAATGTTATTTCTCCTGACACTAGGTCAGCCAATACCGAAGCTGTAGAGGATATCTCCGCCGCTTCACCAGCCAGTCTTCGAAAAGCTACTGTCTCTGTTCTTATAAACGATATGCGTGCCGATGCCCTCATAGATACGGGCAGTTCAGTTAGTTTCATCGATGAAAAACTAGTTTATATTATGAAACTAAAGAAAAAAATTGTCAACCAAACTATTAATCTGGCCTCTCTGAGCCACGTGTCTTTCGTAAATGGGCTATGTCATGTGACTATCAAAATCGATAAACATATTTACAATCAACACCCATTACTAGTCGTGAATAATTTATGCGTAGATATTATCATAGGCCACGATTTACTTAAAAATCATCACTCAGTGGAAATGGGGTTAGGAGGCAACAGAGAACCCTTACGTATATGTAATGTGATGCAAGCTTCTATACCTTCAGCTTCCATATTTACAAACTTATCACCGGATGTAAAGCCAATTTCAACTAAGTCAAAAATATTTTCGGAAGCTGATGACAATTTTATAAAAGCAGAAATCACAAAATTATTACATGATGGCGTTATTGAACCGAGTATTTCTCCATGGCGTGCTCAAGTTCTCGTTATAGGAGGAAAATCTCATAGAAAACGTCTGGTTATTGATTATTCACGTACTATCAATCGCTATACAGAGCTTGATGCATATCCTTTGCCAAAAATTGATACCATTATTTCTAAAGTATCAAAATATATTTTTTTTAGTCAAATTGATTTGAAATCTGCGTATCATCAAGTACCTATTCTTTCAAAGGAAAAACCGATGACGGCGTTCGAAGCCTGCGGTAAATTATATCAGTTTACTCGAATACCCTTTGGCGTGACGAATGGTGTTGCCGCTTTTCAAAGAACTTTGCAATATGTAATCGAAACTGAGAAACTAAATGGAACGTTTGCTTACTTAGATGACGTCACAGTTTGCGGAAAAACAAAAGAAGAACACGACCAAAATTTAAAACAATTTATGAAGGCCGTTGAAAAATATAAATTAACTTTGAATAAAGAAAAGTGCATTTTTGCAAGCCAACGGATAAGTATATTAGGGTATACCATTCAAAACAATTCAATAAAACCTGACGAAGATCGTTTGAAACCGTTAATGGAATTAGCTGTTCCGAATGACGCGCCTTCGCTTAAACGAGCCCTTGGAATGTTTGCACATTATTCTAGATGGGTACCGAAGTTTTCGAAATTGATACATCCTCTCATTCAGTCTCGAATACCATTAGATCACAATTCAATTGAATGTTTTAATAAACTGAAATCTGAGATAGCTAAATCAGCTTTATTTGCTATAAATCATGATGACGTTTTAACTGTAGAAACAGATGCATCAGAACATTCAATCGCCGCAACCCTTTCACAAAATGGTCGCCCTGTGGCTTTCTTTTCAAGATCATTAAATGAATCAGAAAAGAAACATTCTGCAATTGAGAAGGAAGCCTGCGCCATAGTAGAATCGTTGCGAAAATGGCGTCACTGCTTAATTGGGCGACATTTTCTATTAATTACGGATCAACAGTCTGTTTCATTTATGTTTAATCAAAGGCATTCGAGCAAAATAAAGAACGAGAAAATTGAAAGATGGCGGATAGATCTCTCCTGCTATACATATGATATTATGTATCGACCAGGTAAGGAAAACACAGCTGCTGATACATTATCCAGAATATCTGCTTGTCTTAATCCTAACAGATTGCGTGATTTACATAACTTATTATGTCATCCTGGTATCGTTCGAATGATGCATTGGATAAGATCTAAAAATCTTCTATATTCTCTTGAAAATGTCAAAACAGTGACTGCATCTTGTCCAGTATGTTCACAAATTAAACCAAGGTATGCCAAGATTCAAGGCAAATTAATTAAAGCTACAGAACCATTTCAGCGACTAAACATAGATTTTAAAGGGCCAATACCATCAAAAACGTCAAATAAATATATATTAACAATAATTGATGAATATTCTCGATTTCCTTTTGCATATGCATGTAAAGATCTTTCTGCACAAACTGTAATAAAGTCACTAAAAGACCTATTCTTCACGTTCGGCGCTCCTGCTTATATTCATACTGATAGAGGGACTGCGTTTATGTCAAATGAACTAAAGTTATTCCTAGACAATTATGGAGTTTCAACTAGTAGGACAACGCCCTACAATCCTGCAGGCAACGGTCAAATCGAACGTTTAAATGGAACATTATGGCGAACAGTTCAACTTTGTCTAAACTCCAATAGAATGGATACATCGGACTGGGAACAGGTAATACCTATGGCACTGCATTCTATACGTTCTCTATTATGCACCGCAACTAATGAAACACCCCACGAACGTATGTTTCGACACCCCCGACGATCACCTACTGGAAGCTCTACCCCAAGCTGGTTACTAACTCCTGGACCTGTGCTGTTAAAAAGAAACGTGAGGACATCTAAATATGATCCTTTAGTAGATGAAGTACAATTACTACATGGTAATCCCAATTATTCTTATATTTGTCTGCCAGATGGGCGAGAGACGACAATATGTAATAGACATTTGGCACCCTGTCCTAATGAAAATGATCTAGAAAATGATTCTTTCTCTACACTTCCGGATTCCAAACCTGATTCAGAGCTACAACTTAATCAAGAGGTAGAGTGTGGAATGGATCAAAACGAGCCTGAGCCACCAATTCGCCGCTCAACAAGAGAAAGAAAAATGCCAAGCTGTCTACAAGATTATATTTTGCAGTAAGGTGAAATTAAAAACATGCAGGGGAGAATGTTATGTACTATGGTCAATTGTCATTGACAACACCTGTCTTTCATTGTCATGATTTATAAAATAGAACTATCCTAAATTCTTGCTGAATAAAGCCAAGATATAATTGGTATTACTGTCTTTTAACAAATACATTATTGTAATTGTTCCGATGTTTGATTTGGTATCCAAATTATCTGGATTCCTGTACACCTTATGTTTTAAAAACATATCATTATTTCTTTAAATATTTGCAAACGGTGAACAAACAATCCCATAATTGCGTAATTTAAACGAGGTAGGTAAATTGTATCTTACTCCAAGGCCCCATATATATAATTTACTTTTACTTCCAGGAAAATAATACGTTGTAACTTAGCAACATCGCAAGCAACAACATAATTAGCAACAAGTTTTTTGTTCCTAATGATCCTATAAAAAAAAACTATAGAAAATATTTTTTTTACAATATATATATCTACTTTTATTAGTGACGAAAAAAGGAGACATGTGGAAATTCAAAGTAGGTGTGTCGCGTCGACTATAATCATGGGTAGCTCCCTATATTTCTATTCAATGAGTACTGAATCGTATTTTCCCGTCACGACAGAGTGGTAAGTTCGACCTAAACTTTTTTTACCGTTTTGAATATAGCGGCGCAAAACACAAATTAAGTATAAATAAGTTTTATATTCTACAACTTAGGGGTAAATATATACCAATTTTAGATTTTTATAATAATATTTTAGCATTGTTTTGTATTAAACTGTTGCCGATATTATATGCAAGCCCGAACTTGTGGTAATATTCTAAAATATTGACAGTCTATGTAACCCAATTCATGGATCACGCGCGACTTAATACACACGCTCCTCTTTCTTCTTCTTCTTTTTTATTTTTTGGTTCCGTCATGGTTTATGCACTAGCCAGCGTCAAGTAACAAGATTTTGCCAAGTAAGTGTCTTGTGATAATTATAATGTTCTAACAAGATGGTGGTTTCCTTGTTAGAACTTTCCATGGAGTTTTGGTGGCATCTCAGAATGTATGCTCCTTGGTATTATTTGCCATCCACTTCACTTGTGCATAATAACCGAACCATATTACGTAAAACACCGCCAATATTACAAAATATGGAGTCTAATAACACAAGATTATGAATAAAATATAAAAACCACTACATGACAGACTAAGGTCCCGCCAAAAACTCACGCTCCTCTTTATTCCGTGATTTGACACCTTGCCTCTTAATTAATTTGAGTCGGTTCGAAACTCTTTGCTTATCGGTCCAATTAAATGAGACGAATTTAGAGTAGGTTAACCCTGCTTGTAACATAATATACTAAAGGATAGGTGTAAATGTTTACACTATTTTTGACGTGATAACGTCTTATAAATCAATGAACACTGGCTGTATGCAAAAAAAAGCATGATTAATTGTCACGTTCTGCCTGAGCCGAGCGTGCAAGCGAGAGCGAGGAACAAGCGATAGAGAGGTGCGACTGGCCTAAGCGTTCAGTTTGTGACGCATCTACCTCTCTTGCACTCCATCAGCCGATGCGTCCGAGTAGAAAAGAGACAGCGGCAGCACACAACCTACACGTGAACTGTTTTGTCAACTTTTTATAATGTGAAGGGAAAAGTAAATGTGGTTTCCATTGTTTATTACAACAACAATTGCGGCAAAAAGTATGTAATTTTTCATCAATGTTTTCTTATGACGTTATCACGTAAAATTATCGTCCGTAAACCGACTTTACAGAGAAGCGATTTTTATGACTAAGTTTTTAAATCTATTTATTAGAAAGAATGTTTGTCTACTATATTTAACAAAAACAAAAGGTGTTCGGCATCAACTTGAAAAGGACGTACTCTTATGAATACTTAACAACTTGCTGCAGGCATATGCAGTGATCAACCAATCTACGTAGAATCATGAGGCGCAGCGCGTAGGTACCGTTCTCTTCACGCTCAAAGGACAACTATTTTTTTTTCGAACTGAAAGAATTTAGTAATAATTGCATTAATCATAGTCTAAGAACCAATAAAAAATAAAAGTTTTTTTTTATTTCTCCTTCAAGCAACCTCTGTAAACATATTAACTGTCTATATTATTTATGAGTTAGATTGTCAAGATTGAACTGTCAAATCAGTGTCCAATAACAAGTAGTTCGGGGGTATAATAGTAGCGGACGCAACGACGAATAATTAGTTCGCGCATAATTTATAAACGGTCGAATATGAATTGAGATTATTAAAAGTGTTTATTTCATACCTTACTAAATTAAATTCTTATTTTAATGAAACTTATACAGTTTACGTTAGTTTAATACCGCTCGTTTCCTTGAGCGGAAGGACGATGGAGACGCTCAGCCTTCCGGGCCCAGAGGATATGCTCATTCAAGAGGGCGATCAATTGATTTCTTACATAGAACAGGGCACAAATGTTTTAAAGTTTTTTCCCCGTAAGAGGCCCGAGCGACGCATGTTGTCTGTTCGTCGAGAGACTCTTCAAGTTTTATGGGCTAGATTTAACATATCACAGAGACAGGCCTTCGAAGGGGCTCTTGATATTAGATGTATCAAAGAAGTGAGATTAGGGAAGTCTGCGAAAGACTTCGAACGGTGGAGCGACGAGTCCAAGCGGTTGGAAACTTCGAAATGCTTCACTATCTTCTATGGCACAGAGTTTAAACTTCGATCGGCATCCTTTGCAGGTACGGGAATAAATTTGTAAACATAACGAAAATAGTAGTGCTGATTTCAATCATAAATTGATGTTTATAGTTCTTGTGTTCTTGCATTCCAATGTTATATAGTTATTGTTTCCACATACTGTATAAAACAGCTAGCTAGAGCAGCTAAAATAGTTGAGGAGATTTATGATACCATGTAATGTTTTAGATTATATAAATCATATTTTATTACAATTTTCAAGACAAATATTAACACAGCTGAAATTGTAAAGGTTACTGTACTATATCAAAACAATATAATTTTATATTGAATTATTGTAATAAATCAACTTTTGACATGGTAAATCTTAAGTCGGCACATCATGTGTGCAAGTTCATTTGTGGTGTGGGCCTTTCTGGCTCCTTTTTCTTACAAGTTGATGGAGAGCCAACCAGGTTTATAATTGCTAGACGCTTTGTGGAGCAAGTTTTTTTATTTTTAATTATATTATATTGTGATTTTGGCACCCCTGAAATTGCCACCCAGAGTGAGTGCCTCGGTTTGACCTCCTCCCTCAGATCCGTAGCTGATGAATGGACTGTTGGTTTGAGTGTTTGTTTTAGTCCAGCTGAATGTTATGGTATTGAGTAAAGTATTAAATTAGCAATTGGTATGCCAGATGAAGTTTGATAGTAGTACTAACGACCATTTATGAACTGATGGGTTATCAACGATAACATTTTATTATTATAACAATATTTTATTCATAATTAAATATTTTAGAGCCATTATAGAGAGTTTGCTTTAAAATAATCCACTTTAAGCCAAATTTAATCAAAACCTATGAAATAGTAAGAGATAAGAGCTTGCAAAGATATAAGTGCAAATAAACAATCTCTCAATAACAATAGCAATTTGATTGATATGAACATATGTAGGTATACTATTTGTATCTATATCTTGGCAGATGTATAATTTACAGTATTACATTAAACTGGACCACCATAACTTCATGGGTATAGATTGCTCTAAATGATTTGTAACAGGTAACAAATATATTCAACACCACTTATTCTACTGTGCAATCAAATACCTACGAAACTATTCAGGACAATGTATCAATTTTATATCTATCTGGATAGGATACTTTTAAATGTTAAGAATAAAACATAATTTAAAAACAGATTCTGTAGAGTTTTTTCTGGAAAGCTATTTTAATTTACACCCAACTTAATATACACATTTTTATAGTATGTAGTAATCAATCTTCTGCATTGTCAGGACAGTGTTTTGACATACATTATCAAAAACACTAGCAATGCAATTTTTACAACACTTGTACAATTGGCTTGCTATGTATGGAGGGTGAGTAGAGGCCTTACACTGTGGTTTAAAAAAATCTCTCTTTAATTTTCCTTATATAAAAGTTATCATTGCAAAACATTAGTGTTGCTTCTGAGCTAAGAATAAGATCTTGATCTTATTCTGGCATTTGTGCAAGAGCAAGATGAAGACTTCCGAATTTTAGAAGGCCAAGACTAAGACTGATCCTTGCAAGATTTGAGTGAGACGAGACTGAATCTGCAAGAATCTTGGGGTCTTGTAGTTAAGCCAAACTGAGATTTGACCATTATTTAGTAATTGATTGCAATACCAATACTGATTGAAGTTGTCTAGTATGGATTCCTTCTATCTAACAATAAACAATTTTAACTAATAAATTGATATAAACAAATGTATGTATGTCTTAAAGAGCTTAATACTAACAGTAATAATTTAAGATACCCAATATTTTGATTCAAATGCTATTTTTGATGCACTATCAGCAATTTGATAATTCAGTGATATATTTGTGAAAGACCATGGGAAAAGTGTATTATATAGTGTGTACAGCATTGACTATGTTGTTTGATTACCAATCATATCAATGCTTGCTAATGTTCCAAAGAGTAAAATAAGTTTCCAGCCGCACAGCACAGAAGGGAAAAGAATACAGATTGATACACAATACTATAGCCATTAGGATAGGTAATGTATCTAGGTAAATAGGTGATGACTGTATATGGCAAAGATCATCTATACTACTATATATAGTAAACACTTAAAATGAAGACATAATTTATATTGATTCAAATTAATATTTTATAGGTCAAAAGTTCACAAAAACACAACCATAAGATTCCTTTGTAAAATAAAAGTTGTTATGGTGTGTTTAAGTTAAACATTTATATTAGTAAGTTTAATTCTGTTTTTCAATATTTATATAATGTTTGATTCTGCACTTTTTATTTTACACAATTAGATATTATTATTTAGTGGTTTTGGTATAAACAGCTTGTGAATTCAATGATTTGAATTACGATTAATCATAACTACTCATTTCTTAAGTTATAAAATATACAAGTAGTAAAGTCTATACTAAAAAATCGAACCTATAAGCATACCTATAAATTATAAAAACATAGAAACTCAAGAAGGTGTAGGAAATGACCATAGCATAGTCATTATTCGTGCTGACGGCCCAAGAGAGTTTACAATATGGCAAATGACCTATAAGTGTTATCAAGGTTTTTTTTCTGTTTGGCTGTGTAAAACTGTAAAATATTTTAAATGCATATAGTATAGAACTCCCGGAGATCAAATGTACAGAGTTATAGTCATAATTGTTAAACATTTAATGTTTTTTGTGATATTTAATTATTTTGTAATCATTAATATAAAACATTATATTTTCACTTGTGTACTTATATGGAAATACTATATAAGTGTATGATGTCTGTACTTTCCACACTCTTATCTCTAATTAGGTGAAAGTTCTTCTTCACTACATAGTATAAAACAAAGTCGCTTTCTCTGTCCCTATATCCCTATGTATGCTTAAATCTTTAAAACTACGCAACGGATTTTGATGCGGTTTCTTTTAATAGATAGAGTGATTGAAGAGGAAGGTTTATATGTATAATAACATCCATTAAATAGTGGAGAAATACTGTTATTTTTGAGGTTTCTAATGTGATGTCGTAAATAATTAAATTTTTTCCGCTTACATTGCAACAAATGCAAGCCGAACCCTACAAGATTTAACAAAATAATGTGTGCGGGCCACGGGCAGTAATGAATAAATCAAAACTACTGGATCGATTTTAATCATTTTTTCAGTGAATGACATAGGCTATATATTTTATACCCTTGCGAAGACGGAGCCGGCCCCTAGTTTCTTATAAAATGGCAAAGTGTGTATGTGTAGATAATTCTTCTAATGTGGCATGAATGAGGTTGTTATTGTAGTTGATGTCAATTCTGTCTACTTCAAGTTTTATATAAAAAAAAAAAACAAAAAAGGAACATAACACCATATTAACTTAACATATGTATATCAAGGTTAGGTTAGAAATATAAACAACAAAATTATAATTTTTAAATATTGTAATGTAGGTTATCATTTTTATAATGTTATATTTCGCCATATTTATATTTAAAATATTGAAAATGTATTATTTGACAAAAAACTGTAATCTTAACCTAGTAGGATTTCATTTTAAGCTTGAAATCTGCTGTAGATATTAAAAGGTTCGATTTTTTTTAATAATTTCTATGTTATAGGTGCCACATGAAATTAAAGTAGCACACAACCTGTGTTTTCGTTAATTTTGATTTTCCTTTTAAATAACATAAACATAAAACTTTTTAAATGAGCTTGAACGAATGATTGTACAGTGAAATTGAAAACATTCACTTGTAGGGAATTAAATGGTCTAGAAAGAATATCTGATGTAATTTCTTACTTAGTCGACTCGTTTACAAGTTATTCGAGGTTAAAGTTCAACCTCAAATATTAAAAAATGATAACTCTTACAATTTTCCATACGTTATCACAAAATAATAGCTCAAAAAAATAAAGAACGTAAACATAACGTAAAGAAGCAAGACACTTTAAATACACTGGAGATGGTCTACTAGTTTTTTGAATACTCCATGGTTACCGATAAAACAATATTTCATAAAATTTATGAACTGAAAAAACATAAACAAAATGTAAACACAGAAAAGGTTAACCGATTTCTTCAACTAAATATTGGATGTAATATTATTTTTTGTAAGCGTCTATGTACTATACATACCTATACAGTACATTATCGGTGTCTATTGCTACATATTTGCTGTGTTTTTTTTAACCTTCTATAAGTGTTTTTTTTTTTCGAACTGACCTACACTGTTAGCCTAAACTGGAAACTTATTTTACTCATTGGAACATTAGCAAACATTGATATGATTGGTAATCAAACAACATAGTCAATGCTGTACACACTACATAATACACTTTTCCCATGGTCTAGTTTTACCGGACTACTTCTTCTATAAGTGAATAATGCCACCCCTGTACTTATATCAAGGTAGAAACTCGAGTTGTGCGCGCATACACACAAGTAGGTACGCATAGTGGTCGGATTTTTTTTTACCCTTTTCGAATTGAGCTTGTTTAGACTAACTTAGTATTCAGATCCAAAATACATGTTTGAGTTCGTGAAAAATACATGTTTGGTTTGGTATACATGTATATTTCACGAATTCATATATGTATGAGTTAGCTTAATTAGATTCGGGATAAAGAGGCAACAGTCTAAGCCGAGGCGCATCGTGTGCCCTTCAGCAGGTTGTCAATATAAAATCGGGTGAGTCCCTTTAGCGCTCTATTTGGTAGTGAGGTGAAGCTGTATGAGGCCTGTCAAGACAACAGTGTATTCAGTTGAAAAAATTTTTTTTGTGTAAACCTCTATAAGCGAAGTAAGATCGCGTGCCATTGAACTCTCGCTTATCCAGGTTCGACTGTATATATATAGATAACAGATAGTAATGAAAAAAATATAGGATTTTCATGACAACTACAGATTTTTATATATATACTAGCTGACCCGGCAAACTCTGTTCTGCCTTAGAAGCAATAAATAAGTAGATTTTGGATTTTAATAAGTTCAATATTTTATTAGAAGTCAAGCCATATTTCAGCCATATTTAAGCTTCACTGGCAATTTCTTGTTCTCCTTCAGTTCTTTCATTCGCAATGTTTAGTATCCTTCTTGCATTACGGCTTTGTCGGAAAAGATTCGATCGTCCTGGTCGCGGCATTGTTAATTATAATTCAAAGGGAACACAAATTACTGATTATTGATTTGTGACAAAATTTATAATAATCAAATTTTCAACCATACTTTACCATAGACAAAATTATGTTTCGCTGTCATTTGCTTTTTGTTATTCCACGACAAATGCGTTTTTGTTATACCACATTTTATAGTGACCTGTATTTTCTATGACGTTTTATGTCACGTCACATGGGGACGCGGTCAAACGGGATAATCAGTATCCTATGTCCGTGTCCTGGTTCCAAGCTACCTCCCCACCAATTTTCAGCCAAATCGGTACAGCCGTTCTTGAGTTATAAATAGTGTAACTAACACGACTTTCTTTTATATATATAGATACAAAAGTTTTTACATATAAGACAATTTATTATTATTACTAGCTGTTTTCGGTGACCGCCGCTGCGTCGTTTATTATTTCAATTGGGTTGTTATATCTCAAAGCGATTAAGCAGCGTTTTCATTTAATTGAAGCGAAATTTATTTGCTTGATATAAATTTTATGTGTCACTGTGTCAATTAAGTATGAAATGCAAAGTTTTAATTTTCCTTTAAAACATTTTGTAGCACAAACCGAAAAAGAGTGTGAAGCATGGGTAAAAGGGCTACAGTATCTAATTGAGGAAGCCACCAGTTTGTCATATCCTTTGCAAATTGAAACATGGTTGCGAAAGGAATTTTATGCTATTGAAAATGCAGATGAACTGTAAGTTGTATTCCAAGATGTGTAGAAGAATAATATTATATGAACTATAAATTTTTTGTATCATCGTAATTCATTTATATTATGGCAATGTTGAATTGACTGACTTTTTTACTTTAGTTCTACAAGCGACTTTCAATATGTATTCTGCATGTGTTATCATTAAAATGTAAAAATGGGAAAAGGATCTTAGGATCAAATAGCATCATATTTATTTGAGCATTTCGTAATAATGCAAAAGTCTGTAATATAATCTAAAGGCCTTAAGTTTGCCCATAATCATATTCGGTTATGTTTAAAATTAATTGATTATCATTATCGTAATTTTTTTAAGGATCACATTAAAAGAAGTGAAAGCATTTCTACCAAAAATTAACTGCAAAATTCCAACTATGAAGTTAAGAGATATTTTCCAGGAAGTCGATTCTGATCATAGAGGCGCCATTGGCTTTGATGATTTCGCTTTACTGTATCAAAAGTTGATATACGATGTCAATGTAAGTTACTTTACCTGTACAATACATACCATGTTTGTTTTTTTTAGTCCTGTATTTCGCGAAACCAGTGTTTTGTCATCATCAGGACTTTTAACATATTTTGACGTGATAATGTTTCATAAATCGGTGAATGCCGACTGTACATACGAAAAAGCATGACTCATTGTCACGTTCCGTCTCAGTCGAGCGTGCAAGCGAGAGCGCAGAACAAGCGACATAGAGGCGCGATCGGTCTAAGCGTTCGGCTTGTGACGCATCTATCTCTCTTCCACTCCGTCGCCCGCGTTTCCGAGTAGAAGAGAAACTGCGGCAGCACACAACAATCTACATGGGAAAAGTTTTGTCAACTGTTTATAAAGTGAAGTGAAAAGTTAATGTGGTTTTTCATCGTTTATTACAAACAAAACTTGCGGCAAAAAGCATGCAATTTTTCATCAATATTTTCTTATGACGTTATCACGTAAAATTATCGTCCGTAAACCGACTTTACAGATAACCAATTTTATTTTAATATTTCATACTATTAACATTTGTTTGTATTTACATAATGTTCTTGTTTATTTTTGCATTTATTGATAAAATACGAAGTCAACGTTTTCGAAACTGTCAAGGGTTAATAAAAGAAAAAAGAAGTGCATAACACATAAGATACAAAGATATGTTGTCTTTCTGTGTTTAAATAACTTTGAAATTGCAATTGTCATAAAATTATAAATCTGTGATCATTGCAGTTTTTCATTTATATAATAATTGCCATGAGGATCATTGCAGCCACTCACTGACCAGTATGTAATAAAAGTACATAACTTGAAAACAACTTTGAATGTAAATTAACTTTCAAAACATATTAAACTTAACCACTTAATAATTGATGCATTTCAAATTTTATATTATTGTATATATGTACGTATATTATATATATATTATTATTTTTAATTTATAACCCTTTTTAAATTAATTTATGTTATTAGGTTTTGTAATATTTTTGTGTTTTTACAGAATGTACACGAGGTATTCGAGAAATATTCCCTTTATTGTACTAACGGTACGACTATAACGTTACGCGAATTCCAATCTTTTTTGCGTATTGAACAACATGATAGGCTGGGAAACAGCGAAGTACGCGCTTCGCAATTCATAAGAGATTACTTGAGAGACCCCCATAGGGACATCGCCGAACCGTATTTCAATTTGAGTGAGGTAACATTTCAGTTTAATTGTTGATTTCTAAGTACAATAAACACACACAATAGTTTACTATATGCGGTCAATTTACGGCTATATTAACATGAGGACGTTAATTGAAACTAAGTTTAGGTGTTTTTTTTTTGCAGTTTATTGAAATGCTCTTTTCAAAACAAAACACCATATGGGACAGTAGGAATGATGTGGTAACACAAAATATGGATAAACCATTATCCCATTACTGGATCTCGTCGTCTCATAACACGTAGGTATCTGGTGGAACTAATTGGCGTTCGGCTCCACATTTGTATCCTCATACTTTAATTGATTTACCTTTTTAGATATCTTATGGGTGATCAGTTTTCAAGTGAGTCCTCATTAGAGGCCTATGTCCGCTGTCTACGAGCCGGGTGCCGCTGCATTGAGTTAGATTGTTGGGATGGTCCGGATGGCACCCCTTTCATATACCATGGTCACACCCTGACAACTAAGATAAAGTTTGTGGATGTGCTTCGTACTATAAAAGAACACGCATTCGTTACTACTGATTTTCCGTTGATCCTATCAATTGAGGACAACTGTTCCCTTCCACAGCAACGCCGTATGGCGATCGCGTTTGTTGAAATATTTGAAGATATGCTATTGACGCATCCCTATGAGAAGAATGAAACGTGTTTGCCTTCGCCGAATGATTTGCGTAGGAAAATAATAATTAAACACAAGAAACTTCCAGATGGTGTAGAGGAGAATGCGTTTTCCATTCGACAGGAAGAAGGAAAGGATATCGATCTACGTAATACTATCAAGAACGGTATCCTTCTGTTGGAAGATCCAGTTGATAAGGAATGGAATCCACATGCGTTCGTCCTTACACAGAACAAATTGTATTATACTGAAAATTACAGCACACATATAGAGACTGACGCTGACAGCGACGGTGAGTCGGAACGTGACACGGCTAGCGTGTCACAGGATGAATTGCATTTCGGTGAATGTTGGTTCCACGGGAAACTGACTGGCAACAGACAGGAAGCGGAAGAACTCCTCCATAATCACTCGCATCTTGGAGACGGGACGTTTCTTGTCAGAGAAAGCGTCACATTCGTGGGCGATTACTGTTTATCATTCTGGCGTCAAGGAACTGTTAATCATTGTCGGATTAAATTGAAACAAGAGCGCGGTGTCACGAAATATTATTTAATTGACGCAGTATGCTTCGATAGTCTCTATAGCCTAATCACTCATTACAGGCAACATCCACTGCGTAGTCAAGTATGATTCTTATGTATTTTTTCCATTTTTAGTTTTATGAGAGACCTTAGGAAATGATATTTTTACGAATTAACATATTTTTCATATTATGAGGCCTACGTACATATAGCTTTGATAGATCTGTTTTCAATTTTTCTATAATATACTCAGTTTTTTAGTGAAAGCGGCGATCGTTATGAAAGCATAGCACGGCAATAGGGAATTTTGGGTACTTACTCAAATAGCCAGTTGTCATCTTTTAAGTTACATAACTGTTGTCAAGAACTTAGTGACGTGCTTCTGTAATCGTGCCTGAGAACTCGTTCTCTCTGTCTAGTGTTGATATGTTATTATTTTCGTCCATTTGCCATTTTACTTCACTAATTATGATCGAGTGCTTTGAATGGTCGAATATTGATTAAATATCCGCAGATTAGAAATGATTTTTCAAAGTTCGCTTACATTTACTAATTTCAATTGGTAACACTATTGGCTTACGGTGAAGGAAAACATCGTGAGAAAACCTCATCCTCAGAGATGTGAACGAAAATATAGAACTGTGATTTCTCTGGAGTTTGAAATTACCGATACGTCGTGCATTGACGTTGTGATTATGCCGTTAGTTCCTTTTATCAAGTGGCATTTTGCCCAGTAGTGGGACGTTATTATATAATCATATAAATCAAAATATACAACGTTATATATATTCTAAATATGTTTTCAATTGTAAAATATATTTTTACTTTGTCTGTCTTGGAGTCCCCTTCTCCTATATTGAACGTCTATGATGCGGCAATTAAATGTGTATTTCAAAATTTTTCAGGAATTTTTAATTACATTGACGGAGCCGGTACCTCAACCGAAGAAGCACGAGAATCAGGAGTGGTTCCATGTTCGTTGCACTCGTGTCCAGGCGGAAGAGCTGCTGCGTAAAACCAACATCGATGGTGCGTTTCTCGTAAGACCGAGTGAAAAGGAGTCCAACTCTTATGCTATAAGTTTCAGGTAATATTTTCATATTTCACTCATATACTCATAATTTGTTACCAGCAAATATATGAATTAAAACATAATAAATGAATGTATGTATATATATATATGCATAGTTCAAAAGAATTATGCAATGCAATTAAATTGGACTACGTTACGTAAATGCGGAGCGAGCGGTAATTATATAAAAATTAAAAAGTGAATATTAAAGTTGAACAATTTCTAGGTGCTTTAAATGTAATTATATTATACCAGCTTTTGTTCGAGGCTTTGCTTGCTTTCATGTAAATTTTGAAATAATAAAATACAGCGTATGTTACTTGTTGAATAATTTATGTTTTTATTAATTACAAATATAAAATCAAATCTTTTCGCTTTATAATTGTAGCTTAAATAGCTTTGATTGTTATAAGTAATTTTGTAATCAAGCATGCTTTTTGAACAAGTAAATAATCTATCATTTGGTTCGAACTGTGTAAATTGTTATTTACGCAGTGGCGGGATTAGTATTAATTATTGTCGTCGTTTTTTTTTTCAACGTCGGTTAAATCCTGCATCGACGCACCACCCTCCCCGGGGAGAGAGCGGGTAGTGTCGGACTTTTATCGACTAAAATCCCACGGTGTACATCCCGAGCCCGAAAGAGCTTGCACTGTAGGTTCGTATCCTAGCAACTGAGTCAGAGCTTTCGGTGAAAGAAAACATCATCGTGATGAAAGCATTGCGTGGGAGTAGGACTAATTTTTAGGTCCGCCTGGCTAGCTACCAGCTTCAAGTTGGAAATCTGTCGCGAAGCACCTGTTGGTGTGTTCCGGCAGCCTCACTTGAAAGCCAGTCTCCTTCTAGGCTTGGCGTTATTACCTATGTAAAAACCTTTATTTTAGACTTTAAGGCCCTGTTAGTGAAAAGTAGAGCAATATTTTTCTAGTGTGTGTATTATATATTTTTGTTGGGTGTGCTCTTTGCCAAAAAAATCCTGATTTGTTTGAAAATACGAGGTGTCGTTAAACACATCCTAATCGTATTTATGACAAAGGCTTTATATAACGTTTAAATAACACGTCCGAGGATTCAAAAAAGAGAGGAGATAAAAATAATCATTTTATGTATAAATACTCCATGGGAATAAACAACAACAACAAAAAAAAAATCAGTGTCAAATACATTCGCGGGGCTTTTTTTTTATTCTTCTTTACAAATAACCGTGATTGTTAATGCATTTTTATTTTAGTAATATAAAATGTACATAATACATACGATTCAATTTATATTCAGTTCATGTGTATTTTTTTTATTAAAGCGTAAATCATATAAAATTAAAAGCGACAAAGTAAGCCTTATAATTTGGTATGCAAAAAAATGCTCAATTTTTCTTTGTAATCCATAGATAATCGTGGTGAATATTGTACTATCATCTATGAATGAAATAAAACTACAGTAAAGTCAACGAGATTAACAAAGAAAAATATGTGTTTTCACATATCATCTCCCTTCTTTGCTGCTATTGATTATGTACGATACACATAGATGTGGGGGAGGTCACAGACATACTATGTACGGACGGAGCTATTTCGTGTGTAAACAATCCGAGAGAGATTTCAATAAGTCGTATTTCTTTTAGGACAGGAAAGGAGATAAAACACTGTAGAATCAAGCAGGAAGGTAGACTGTACACAATTGGTACGGTGAAGTTTGAAAATTTGGTGGAACTCGTTGCTTACTATCGCGTCAACCCATTGTATAAGAGAGTGAAACTTTGGTTCCCGATTACAGACGAGGTGGCCAGGACCATTGTTGCTGTAAGTGTATCAGTTTCGACATTCGTCGATGTCTATGGTCATGCTTTTATGTGTGTATGTTTTATAGATAGGTAGTGTCTCGCTGTTTACTAGACAGTATAATATGTTTTCACTTCAGTAGAATTTAGTACAGTCTTACCATCACGCACCGTTTACGTTTTTGGTCACATGTCTTATTAATTTATTGCAATACTAGTTTTTATTTATTATTTCCTATATGTAATTATGTTCGAAACGCAACTGTAAGAAAAACGAAAACATTTATTTTTGCATAGAGTATTTTTTTTATATTTTATTTTAGAAAACTACACCTTATCATTCATAGTTTTGTAATCGTGTGTTCATAGCTTTATGTTATTATGTTAGCCTTCTTGACGTTTTTGTCGTAGGCGCCTGACGACGTATCAGTTTATGGCACCCCGGGTTATATGGACCCGACGTCATTCACTTCCAAGGTAAATTAATGTTTTTTCCTTTTGTTTTCTTTTTAAGTTTTATTTCTAATATTCTGTTCATAGCACAATATCGATGTTGACTATAGGTATATTACAAAACTTTGAAAAATAACAAATGATGTGTTGTAAAATTATATTTCTGTAAGGAAAAAGGTATTTTTATATTATTTTTTTTATTTGTACAAATTTTCTTTTACGAAATGAAACAATGTACAATGTCTTGAATTAAAAAAATTAAGATCATAATCCGCTATTTTGAGATCTGGGTGCTAAAAAATCAGCCGAGAGGTTAATACAGATATTGACAGTTAAGAAAACGTAAAAAGAAAATTTTTTTTTCGTAAATAAACATCTAATTTCTACCGACATTATAGTTTTGTGTGGGTATAACCTTCGCAGGGTTTTATAATTTATAATAGATATTATTTAAGATTAGCTCATGCTCACCACTTACTTTATCTGCGTCATTTTAATTATATATTCATGTACAGAGGAAAAAAACGTAAGCATAATACCGCTTGCCCCATTTCTTCACGGCAACAACACAAACATCGTTGAACGCATAGTGCTTATAACAATTGTAGTCTCTTAAAACTGAATCAAAAGAAGATATTGTGATTTTTTTTAGGTAAGAATCGAATGTGTAAGAATTCAAAATTAAAAAAAAATAATATCGAAATTTATCCAATACTTTTTGAGTAACGCGCGCACATTAGCAAGTACCTCTAACATTTTATAGGTTTTCATAATTACGAGACAAGTTATTACCTGTCTGTAAATGTTACTAATTCTATTTCCTAGCATTTACTTAAAAGAAGCGACGTCGGAAATAAGGCTAATAATAAAAATATATTTCACCTTTAACCACAAAGCGTTTAACTACATGACATTGAAATTTGAAATCGGACAAGATTTTTCCAAGTGTTTGTAGAGATTGTTTTGGTAATTATACAGGTGACCGTCAAGGCGTTATACGATTATCGTGCTAGGCAAGATGACGAGTTGTCGTTCTGCAAGCACGCGATAATCATCAACGTAGACAAACCCGACGAAGGGTGGTGGAGAGGTGATTACGGTGGTAAGCGTCACCATTGGTTCCCGGCAAACTATGTCGAGGAAATCGAGGTGCCGCTCATGTCCGATATCCCTGTTAGTATACGTTTCACCAGGTTTATACGTCGATTGCAGATCGCTTGCATGCACGGTTACCATTGCAAACGAAAACTAACCAAAGCTGTTGTGGGCTGTTTTTAAAACAAAGCAAGCTTTAGTCGAGAAAAATTAACAACGCACGGTGCATTTGTTTCTCTACTTTAACCAGTAATTTCAAAATACGCATTCAATTGACTAACTTTTTTATAAATTAGATATGTCTATTTTACGAGTACATAACGGGTATTTGGGTGCTAACAAAGCGAGTGTCTTTTTTTAATTATATGGCTTCTGCCTGCGTTAACTTTATGCATGTCAGGTTTGATAAATACACGTTTTACAAAAGGAATAACATTCTGTTATGGGTTTTGGAGGAATATGCAAAAAAAAAAACATAAAATCACTACATATTATAAAACAAAGTCGTCCGCCGCGTCTGTCTGGATGTTCGCGATAAACTCAAAAACTACTAAACGGATTGTAATGCGTTCTTCACCAATAGATAGAGTAATTCACGGGAAAAATTAAGGTTTAATTTGTCAATTTTTTTTTTTTGTAAATTGGTTGAAATATTATGATAAAATGTTGAAAGAATCGGAAAAAGTTAAGCCGCCTTAAGCGTTTCATGCACATAAGTTATATTATTTTATTATTATCAGGGCAGGACAACGTCCGACGGGTCTGGTAGTATAACATAAGCAATTAATCGTTCACGAAATAATATATTATACTTTTGTCTGTACAAGTATATAGCGGTTACCGCTAGGGTTGCACTTTTTATTCGGAGAAATGAAGTAGGTATATTAGCTATAAAGGTAGCAAAACATTATATTGTATGAAAATAAAATGTGAGGTAAGATGTCTTTAAAAATATGAGAATAAGTAAGTCTTGCCTTAAATTGTCATTATCAACTTTATATCTTGTCATATTTATTTGAAATGAAACTTAGAGAATTGATACCAAGTAAGATATTTTTACGTAGGTACTCTATTATTCGTATAGCGTTCAAATAACGTACTTTATTATGATGTATGAACGAGAAATTTATTTACCGTCTTAACCAAAGTTATATCTATATTTAATTAGGTGTGACTAGATGCTGGGAAGAATTTTTACGGTGACGATTTGCCACATTTCACATTTTTGACAATATATCGATTGAAATTATGCTAATCTAAAGATGAATATTTTTTCTTGCTAAAGACATTGTTTCTTTAGTTTCTTGTTTGTTATGCTATGAGAAACGAAATATATGACATGACATATTAGACATTCGTTGTTCATTTCGAGGGAAACGGCAATATATTATATTTTTGCAATTAGCCTTACCAAAGGCCATGTTATATTGTCGATATGTTAGATTACATTTTTGTTTCATAATTATAGCACTCTTATTGAAATCGCTATATTTCGCAGTAACTTGATGTGTGTATTACACGTAAAATTAGTATAATGAAAATTTATTATAATATAATATGGTTAAGATGACTTTCGCAATTAGAGAATTAAGATATAGGCACTTATTATTGTCTATTACATTATTAGCTTTAACATATTACTAACACTTAGTTATATACGTTCTTATTTATTACTTGGAACGAATTAAACGAATAACAATGGTTGAGGTCTAAACATAATTAACACATTTTTTATTTTCTTCTAACACTTTTATTTCTAATAATAACATTATAAAATAGTATTATAATAGAATCGCCTGTACTTCGTTCTGCATATTTTCCAGATTTACATCAAAATTTACAGTTGATTTACTTTGACTAGATTATGCACTCCCTGGCCTTGCTTTTGTTATCGTTTTGCATGTATTTTCAGCATGAATTAAGTTAGGACATACGTGGGTAGTAGTTCATTAGATATTGTAATTTATTGTTATCACGTCAAGACAATTATGTTTAATTTGTCAGTGCTTTCTCTAGAAAATTCTTTCATGAATCATCTTCCCTTGGTTTTCGATAAATTTGAATAAATTTAGGCTTCGTTACGCAACTGTTATCAAAAACAGCTATTTTATTTTAGGGTAACATTGAAAACGACTCGGCGGCTTTGGGCTCACTTCAGAAAGGGTATGTCGATGTTTTGGGAGCCGTCGTCGAGCTCGTAGTCGGTCAGGAAGGAGGGGTTCCGAGATGGTTGGTCCGTATCCAGAGTCCATCTATGTGTGCTCCGTTTGACATGGCCGCTCCTAGCAGGGAAGTCGCACTCGAATGGCTCGCGGCTATTAAAGAAGCTGCTCACTGTGCGACGGCTAGGTCTTTACAACACCGGAAAATGGAGCGCACGTGGCGCATTGCTAAAGAAATGTCCGATCTTATCGTGTACTGCCGCTCCGTCGCATTTAACCAAGAAAGGCTACGCAACCGCGGGTTCATATTTAACGAAATGTCATCGTTTCCTGAAACCAAAGCTGATAAATTGATGTGCCAACAAAACTATAGTTTCTTCCTCAAATACCATACGATGCAATTGAGCCGCATATACCCTAAAGGCCAGAGGATCGATTCCTCCAATTACAATCCAATGCCGTTCTGGCACTGTGGTTCACAAATGGTGGCTTTGAACTACCAGACTGCGGATAAACCCATGCAAATCAACATGGGGAAGTTCAAGCAAAACGGCGGTTGCGGCTACGTCCTGAAGCCTGATTTTTTATTTACCGATGATTACAATCCGTATGATAAAAAGAGTATTGAAAAGAAGGTCAAAGGGATAACCGTAATGCTAAGAGTAATTGGCGCCCGGCATTTGTCTAAGTCTGGCCGCGGAACTGTCAGCCCTTTTGTGGAGGTGGAAATTGTCGGCGCCGACTATGACAACGGAATTAAATTGGTCACTAAGACAGTTGGTGAGTGTTACAAGTTAAATACCAGCTTTCACTCGTGGCGTCGCTCGCGTTCATCTACATTTAGAAAATAACATACAACACATGTGACTCGTTTATAATGTAGGTTGTTATTAGTAAAATAATTCTTGAAATCGGTTAGATATTTCTTTGAGTTTATTCATTGCAAACAAAAATTCAAATCTTTTCTCTTTATAATAGTAGGTACTGTAGATTTACATAACATGAATATCCTTTACTATTGGAATTGTCTTAGCTATTTCTTTTATCTGCAATTGAACATTATAGTAATCTATTTGATTACAAATAAAGGCATAAATCTATTTCTACCAGTATCTTTTGAGATTTAGATTTAGTTGTAGTTATAATATTAAAGAACTGCTTCGGTGTGACATTTGTTTTATATGTAAGAAAAAAAATATATATCTAAAAATGAATGAATATTTGTTTTCAGCCGACAACGGTCTGAATCCGATTTGGAATGAAATCTGCGAATTTGAAGTGGCGAATCCGGAGCTGGCTCTCATCCGTTTCTTAGTGCAGGACGAGGACGTGTTCGGTGAGCCGAATTTTATTGGTCAAGTGACTTACCCGTTGAAATGCCTGCGTGCCGGTTACCGCAGTGTACCGCTACACAACGCTTTCTCAGAGGGTTTGCACCTTTCTTCTCTGCTCGTGCATCTCTCTATTATGTCGAAACGTTGAGATACTGTTATGTATAATGATAACGTGCATATCAAACACTCATCCCTTTACATTTACAATTATTGTATTCTTCATAATTGACGTAGTTTTTACAATAATTACTCGTATACATTTATTACGCGATACCTCAACATTGTGTAGTTGATCGCTTCGCGTCCGCTGCTCTTTTATGATAACAGTTATAATCTGATTATTATTATTATTATTATTATTATTATTATTATTATTATAATATGAAATATATTTAGCCTTCTTATATAAATGTATTTAGAGACTATATATAACTTATCATCACATTATGTTGTTACTGTGCACGTCTGTTGTTAACTCGGTAGAGCCGGGGTGCTCAAACTTGTTCTTCTAGCGATCCAACACATAGTGTTAGACTACGGTCGAGCGACTCTGAAAGGTTGCAGTTATTTTCGAAGCAGGATTGTCGTCTACGTAGGTACGATGAAGAAAAGTGATGATGAGAGAGCTACTCTTCTGGCCTAATCGTGGTGGATCAAATCAAAACTACCACCACCTACTAAAACAAAATCTTTGAATAGTTCCCTACTATATCGGTAAATTTATCACGAGATCGATTCAAAAAGGCATACGCGATCGGCCGTTTGAGCACTCTTGCGTTCGAGTGATGATTGGTAAAAATAATGTTGATATTTTTTACTCAGTAAAACAACAATCCCCTCCGTAAGTTTTTGATTATATATATATATATATATTTAATTAAATATAAAACGAAAAGATATATATATGAAATTTGTTTTGTTGGATTTGTTATTTAGCGGGAAACATGTCACTAATGGAATGAAGACTAACTAGTTTTTGGCGCCAAAAACTTAGACCGTATTTTATATATTTATGTATCCATTTAGGATAGTAGTGACATACATAATAATCTATATTCAACTTTATAGTAATTAAGATTTAGTGCTAAGATAAGCAACGGCTATATTGCCCTAATTTGTCTTATAGTGACATATTTAGTTGGACGTATTTATATTATGCATTGTGCTCACCACTGGATGGTGTTTAACTAACTGTAAGCGGTTTCCCTGTTAGTAGACTTATCTCCAATATAAGACTAACTCGTCAAAGGTAATTATATATTGTGCCTGTAGATCTGTTACGGACACAACTAATTATTTATTTGAAAAAAAAGGCGGCACGTTTTCTTTACTAATATCCTTCGTATTAATAAACTCGTTTGAAATGTTGTCGGTACGGTCTTTACAGATTGCATCATTTCATGTGACTCTTTTGTTAGTGCCAATTGATTCTAGGCAAGAGATATAATGAATTGGGTATTTTGGGAGCTTTTAAACGTAAATGTATCGGACATCGGGTAATCATTTTTTTTCCCGCTGTATTGACGCAATAGATTTGGTTCAACCAAGCGCTTATTGATCTCTTTCCAATTCGAAGTACTGATAGCGTAAATATTATAAAATAAGATTGTCATTTTTTTTTTAAATATACATCTTATACATGTGATAAATTTAAGTGAATACACATCATATTTAAGCATAATAAATGTTACAATATTTATGAAAAAAAAGTATAAATATATAACAAAAATAAAATAAAATAAAAAAAATATTTTTCATGATATGAGAATTATTACTCTTACTGTATTTTGTATAAAAAACAAACAAAAAAAAAAAACAAACAAACGTGGTATAACTACGCAACGTAGACTTTTATTATTAAAAATGTATAAATCGATTTATTAGGTGACCTTCTTTACTAGAGCTTATATATTAACTTAAAACCGAATTAAAATAGGTATTTGTAGAGTTCTCATAAAATAGTCGTGCTACAGTTATCGAGGTTTATAATTATTACGTATATTTAATGAATGTCAAAATAATTTGTCAAATGTATAACCATCACTAATCGTAAATCGTCACTATGAACATAATTATAATTCGTGATTTTAATTTAATTAATTGTAATTATGTTTTTTTATATATATATATAAATAATTTATTCCCTGTGAGTAATCTAAGTTGAAGTTTATCATTTTGTGTGGTAAGTTCTGATAAAGCTACATTCCTATTAACAATTGTAAAGGTGCAAACAGTTACAAAATCATAGATGTAGCGTCTATACGATTTTATTGTTTTTGATCGTGAGTGGCGGACTTATTTTTTTCTCGAACTGACCGCACCACTACCGCTTGTTATTATACATTGACAGCTTCATTGGGCTTGCTCGATGTGGGATGACTTTAAATATATGTAAGTTAAATGTATTTAGTACAGAATTGTAATAAAAGAGAATCTTGTAACTTTACATCACAGTTTATTAAGAAAATCAATTAGCGGCCGTGTTGCGGACATTATTTTTTTTTTTAAATATATATGTCATTATAACACATCACAGTACTTCGTTATCTGTGATCACTTTCTTACTGTCGGACTATTCTCAAACATTATGTAGTTCTATATATATATACGTACTCATTACTTTTTTTATATTTCTGGCTTTCACACATGCGACTAAACTAATAGACACACAAATTCGATGTAAATGAAATGGAATAATATAATAATGGAATGTTTGTTTTTCTCTAGGTTATTTAATTTAACTATTTATTATGATATTTTTCTAATCTTTCGAATATTTTTTTTGATCTGTTGAATTTATTTAATTCTTGTTTTGTGCTTTTTATTGGACAACATTTATTATTAAAACTAATGAAAACATATGTTGTCTCGACTTAGGTTATATTTTATCTTATACTACTGATATATATATTTAGAAAGTCTTTAGAATAAAACATATTATAATAAAATAATGAAGCTTTAGTGAATGGAATCATTATATATCATAGATATATCTTTTAGGTTTCTTGATGATTTTTATACACATGTGTATAAATGTGTATAATGTAACGTATACTTATATATACATATATATAAATTATATATGTAATACATGTAGCATGTAATCGTAGGCCTAAATGCAATTATATTAAATTTCTATTTCATAAGTAAAATGTATGTATGGATCACCGAGATGATCCTCTGAAATATATTTTTTATGTAAATTATGTACATTTATTCATGCGAACAATTCAAGTGATGTCAATTGTTACCTTTATTGATGGTAACTACTAAACTACAAAAATATATCGCAGTGCTTCTAATTCCATTTTGTAATCATGTATCAAAAATTATGTAACATTTTCTAGTTGTTCGAGTGAATTAGTCATATAGATTGATAGTGTATTTTTATAATGTTAACTTCCAACTACAATTCATCAAGTAATAATTAATGTACATTTATTTGTAACAGTAACATTACGATATGTAATTGAAATAAATATTGAAGGATCACCGGTTAGGTAGGTAACGCCGCCAAAATTATCATTTTTACCTCGAGCAAATAATGTCAAAATATTAACATCAATTTCAAAAGAAACATTATAATTCTCCTGAGTGCTAGAATCTGTAAAATTATTAATTCGTCAGCTTTTTCACAACATAAACTGAAATGCTACTTAGGATCACCAAATTTAGGCAAAAATACAGCGTCGTTCACTGGCATAAATTGTTCTAATTAGGATATTAACGTTAAAACCACATTCAATATAAGATAATTAACTCCAATTGTTATAAGTAATTGTGTTTGAAAAAATATTAAATATTACAGGTTTTATGTTCTTTACTCTGTATATAGCATAATTTTTTGCTTTTGTGTTATTAATTTTTGTGTTACGAATTTCATACATTTTTATATGGAGCAGGCTATAAGAAAACATCGGGATCTTTTGCGTTATATTATGTTATCGTAACATATAAAATTACTATGTCATTTTTGTGTGAAAAGTGGGAATCTTGGCGATCGTAGACTGATATACAAACATTCGACAATCGCTATCAAATCGATATAATATAATATCGGTGATCCTGAATTTGGTCGTGCATCGTTGTGTGTATCAAATGGGCATACTCAATCATGGTCAAATTTGGTTGCAAATAGTTAATGCTTTTATTTAAATTAATTACACTTATATATTGCTGTGGATGTCCGAAGTGTTTGTGTATCTGTGGATACATACACTGGTGTATGTTAGTCAACATACAAAAACAAACTGGTGGAGGTGCGTTTTCTTAGATCGATGTAACATATTACAATACATATTAATTTTTATAGCAAGTCCAACTTAACCTGGTTAGGTTAGGTGAGTCGCTATTGAGTCACGATTGGATGTAATATTCTCCGGTGCGTGCCTGATTTTAAAAGATTTCTTAACAAGTTTCGAACCTTCACCAGATTGCTGATGTACGTTGATTGATCTTAACATCCACCCGTTGCGAATATTCATACCTTTTTATAGTATTAGATTATTCTTTGACGTTGATATTTTTCATGGAAATATTTTTTTGTCTTTAAAAAAAAAACTAAAGTCATCGTACCATCTGTATAAGTATAATATTTATAATTAACTTTGGTGGTAATTATTTTGTTGAAATGTATGTTTTATGAATGGAAAAAAGGGGTTGGTAAATTTTTTGAATGAAAAGTGAATGCCACCCATCATGATTGTTAAAGTACATTTATTTGACTTATTAATAATGATGATAATTGAGAACTTAAGGTGAATTTTATTAGAGTGGTCGTCATAATAAAAAAATTAGTAAACACTCCATATAATCTTATATAGGAAATGCAGAAATAAGTATTTTTGATTACTTACGATCGGTTCTTCAACATCTGATCGTAGTAAAAACTGGTTTTTAGTTTTCGTTTTTTTTTTTTTGTTGATCTAGGTTTGGGGGAAAAAGTACTGGGATTTTGTTAGCTTCCTACACGGAAGTAACGATTACAAGCTGGCGTTTGTATAAAAATGCCACTATGGTGGTGATGTTTTTTGATGTTTATTAAGGATTGTTAAAGTTTTGGTACAAGATTGCTGTGTAAAAGATTTTAAGAAAGTTTATAGACCATATCTTGGTTAATATCGCATTGCCTACTTTGGAAATTACTACTGTATAATCTAAATTGCTTTCGGTTTCAATTACTCGTGTAAATAAGCCTCAAAGAGTAACATTTTCATTTCAATTTCGGTTTAATCAAGTGGCGCGCTATTTACCTACAGTTTACGTGCGTATAGTCTATGTACACATTTTAATAAAGGCAAGTTCACATAAATGTTCTTGATAATCGAACCGGTCGTGGTAATGACGTGGTAAACTGTTTATACATTAATACATATTGATTGTCTAGGTCCGGTATGTATAACTTTATGTCACAACTAGCAACTGTCTCTGACTTCGTCCATGTTAATTATAGTATACAATTTAATAACAATATGTAGTTAATAACAAGAAGAGATAGGATAACTTTCTGAAAAAAAAAAATCAGAGCTAGATCAGATAATTTCAGAGATTACCTCCTACAAACATACTCAGAAACTTTACCTCTTTACGTTAGTTATATAGATAAATATTAGGTTAGTCTACATTATTATAGTGTGTACATTTGCATTTTAAAACATATTTAAAATGTTGTAAAAAAATATTTTAATAAGTCGTTTTGGTAACATTTTTCAATTAATACATTAATTTTAATATTGTGGTATTCATAGTGTACATTTCTTTCGAGCATTAACTGGTTTTTATCGACGGGTTTACTAATGTGAAGTTACGATTTGTCCAATTAAATAAAAAAAAAAAAAAAATGACATGACAATAAAAATGTCATATTTTTACCTTATACTGTAAACTCTGTCAACTTCTAATTTAAATATATACTTCATATTTTTTTCTCCAAAAAGATAACCCAATAAGAGAATCATGTAAAAAGGAAATGTTAGATAAAAAAAAAAACATAATACAAGTTTAAATTATATTAATAACTTTGGTGGGATAATTAGGAAGTAGTTGCAATACAAAAGGAGTATTTAACATCATCGGTCGCATATCTATCTGATAATTAAAAGAAACTATACAAATGTTACCCATATAGCCTATTAGAATGTGCCAATTACCACTCAAAGAGTGTGCCCGGAGATTTCATAGAGTGGCAATTATACAACAATTAATTAATTCTTCCAAATCCATCGTTAAATCACCATAGTCATCTGACTTTCATTACAGTTCTGCTGCAAAGCTTGTCTTTTAACCTTTTTAGAGTCGGTTGTAGAAATCGCCTTATCTTTCACTTTACGTTGTCCTCATTTCCTCCGTACTCCTGCCATTTTTATTTCATATTATGCTGATTTTTTGAAGTGAAACTTCTTTACAATCGTTGTGATTTCAAACCGGATACAACGGAAAAACGACAGGTAAGAAGACACAATTATACAAAAATATGTAGGATTAAGCCGGCAAAGAATGAGACAGAAATAGTGAGCCAGAGCGAGAGAGCAAATGTCGGTGTGTATGTATATTGCACACTGTTTAATACTTGCTTATATTTGAGCATTTAACGTGTGTTAGTATATGTGAAAAATACGTGTACTATTGTACTCTGTATGCGGTTGCGTATTACAGCTTTTTAGTAAGAAGTCAGCGTGGTGTGTTATTATTTAACAGTGTTTGTGAGTATTTTTATATCTTGTTTGTTGGAAGTGAAAATATTGAACTTGAGCAATAAATTATGTAAAATAAAATATAAAACATCTTTTAAAATGAGTCCTTTTTAAACAAATAAACTTTGTAATTATCCTACCCTTGTTATATTATATTCATCTCATTCTTTTGTCGATTTACTGAAGTTTCACTTCTATCATGTGTGAATCGCAGACACACCATTTTTTTAAATGATACTGTCTTGTATTGCTTAAATGTTAGTAGTGTCAACTGCTAGAAATCGTAATTAAAATTGTAGATATGTTTAAGGCAAAAATAGAGATCTTTGATAGTAGGAAAAATGTAGATATCGCAGGAGTGTATGGTCGGATTGGATTCAGAGAAGTCTTGCTACTTTTTAGAATAGCTTTTTAGTTTAGTTAATTTTAGAAACGTACGATGGTGCTATTTTTGTTATTAGCCACGTACATCTCGATGTGTAAGTAAAAAAACTCTGTGTATACCCTTTGTATTAGTGTAGAGATATCAAGTACACATAATAAACCGTTTTGACGTGATAACGTCTTATTAATCGAAAAAGGTCGGCTGCACGTACGAAAAAGCATGACTTAATGTCACGTTCCGCTTGAGCCTAGCGTGCAAGCGTTAGAGAGGTGCGATCGGCCTAAGCGTTCAGTTTCTGACGAATCTCTCATCCACTCCATCGGCCGAGTGAAGTATAAAGCTAATGTGGTTTCCATTGTTTATTACAACAACAATTGCGGCGAAAAGCATCCAATTTTTCATGAATTATTTCTTATGACGTTATCACGAAAAATTATCGTCCGTAAACGGACTTTAAAGACAACCAATTTTTTTATAACAACAGTATTCTATACCATATCGAAAATTGGCTTCAACCATCGTACCCTTCATGGCGTTGGTAAATTAGTTACAGTTATTTTCATCAATAGTATCACTGTAATGTTACGTTTTGTGTATTAGACGTTATTTTAAATTAATTGTATACATTATAGCGTATCTACGATAGGCGGAGATATCCGAAGTGTATATCCGAAAAAAAAATTCGCACATAACTTTTTCTTTTCAAAAGTAATATTTTATAATACATACTTTAAGGTTTATTTTCTTATTGTATATCTGAAGATTGTAAATCCAAAAACATTTAAATGTATTTCCCGTTATGTAAACAAATGTATTTAAAAAAACGTATTCTTATGGGGTATTTAAGATGTTAGACGATTCGCATAATCGTTGTACTAAATAACAAAATGTTTGTATTCTTGAATTGAAAAAAAACACGAGGAGTGCTTTGTAATTGTCTTGCTCTTTAAAAAATATTTCAAATTAGCTATGAAATAGCTGTTTCACTTATGTAGTAAATGAGTATGTTTAAATTGTATATGTTAAACATTTATATGTACAATAAACTTCAATATATATATATATATAATATGTTGTTTTATTCTGTCCAGTTTTTTAATGTGAATTCTCACAAATATATCCATTAAAAAATGTATTTGACGTTAGTATGTACCTGTTACATTAACAGTCTAGATTCTTCAATCATTCTGAAGATTATTACCTACAAACAAACAAAGTTAACATTTATAGAATAATAGTATAGTCGTGTAATATTAGCTGCTTCCCGTCCACTTCCTTGGGCATTAAAAGAAATTGCAAGGGTCAATCGAATCGAAAAACGCGCATAAACTTGTATAATACAAAAATTCCGCGTTGAATAATCATAGTCATATGCCAATGTATTTACTAGTTTTTATGTGATTCAGCCACAAAAGAAATGTATTTAATTTATAAAACGTATTTAACTGCATTATTATATATTTATATACATATATATAGATTAAAAAATGATACCAACACTTTATTGTTATTGCCTATAAAAGTTATAATATATTTTCATGTTGATCATTATTGTTCTATAACTTTTTTATTTTCATAAATAGTTGTCTTGCTGAAATATAATCTCTTGTAACTCACCATTGAATAAATAAGTCGTAAAATAAATTTTAGAGTTAGAGTACATATACTTAAATTTGTAATTCCAGCGTCGAGTTTTTCAATGTTGGTAAATAGTAACATGAGGTAACTAGAGACATGAGAGAATGACGAGGTTCAGAAACACTCAAGCAGAAACAAAGTATAAGTATTCCGATGAAGTCTAAATGGGGGCCGCGTCGTTTAAGCTCTGTGCATAACTTATACTGAACGACATCGTTTGAGATAATACACGCCGAGTTTTTAAAAGGAGTTTTCTTGGGTGTACCTACCGAAATACACTTAGGTGGTTAGTGAGAGACTTCCAACTTGAGTGGGCTCAATTTTCACAAGAGCATTACAAAATACCTTATCATTAAGCTATATTTTAGATCAAGATACATCACTGAAAGCAGATATTTTGAACTATCCTCAGAAAATCCCCAATCCCCTGTAATTTGGGGAATCTTCTACAATTGGCAACCCTCTTCATACCAGAACGTAGGGTTACTAAATAAAAATTGTATTCGAAAATAACCCTACATAATATTATACACGATATTATGATCCAAAACGAATTTACCTAATGCCTAATTCATAAATTTACCTGTACAATTTGCATGTTTAATCTTATGGTTAAATAAATGCTGTTTCAGTCTTATTGAATTCACGATTCCTTTACAATCTGGGGATCCCTCATGTCGATATTCAAACCATATCAGTGATATGTTATTGTGTTTGATATTCTTTCTATTGAGACTGTTCAATCATACATTATTTAAACGAAAAACCAAGACATGTGCGAGATTATCACTTGTTCTTTTCAGGAAATAGCATATTTTTATACTACAAGCAAACCACTGATATGGTTTGGATATCGACATGAGGGATTCCATTAATAGGCATCGGCAAAGCTTCGCATTAACGAGTCGGGCTCATCTGGTGTAGTCAAGACATTAGTAATTGACAATAACTTTGTATCGAATTTGCGCACACAAGTGCGGTCATTATCGGCATCGATAAAATGATAAACAACAAAGGGCAGCTACTTCACTACCATTGCACCTACTAT
Source organism: Antheraea assamensis (assembly GCA_035772565.1). NCBI lineage: Eukaryota > Metazoa > Arthropoda > Insecta > Lepidoptera > Saturniidae > Antheraea > Antheraea assamensis. Next base: position 1,248,580 of record JAQQSE010000086.1, read on the forward strand.
GTTAGAAATTTTATAGCGACAAGTTCGCTCATCCTATTACACTTGAATTGATCATTCGACAGTATGAATGACACTGAGCTCTTGACATATGTAATTGTCGGTAGAAAACGATCATGACACATTCAAGACAGTTTCTTGAAATTTTCGGTAAATTCAGTATTGAGAGCTATTACGTACAACATTACTTTCAAAAAATTACTGAAGCTGACGATGGTTCGTCGGCTAAATCCATTTTTTGGGCATGTCAGTATACCTAGGCGAAGAAAAAAGAACAATACCTATCCAGTGTTAGCAAGAGAAAATTATTATTAAGAGAAATAGACTCCAATTAAAAAATAGTTTAAATATTTACTTTCCAGAGTTTATCTTATTGAAGTTAAACAGACACAAACTTTTCTCTATAAATATTGTATTTTTTTTGTAAACCTACACACTTAGATTTTACTCTATTAATCTTACTGACTTACGACACTGATCTATCGAGTAAGACCTACGTATTTCCATAGTATCATAAGCGCACATACTGGCTTCCCATTGTAAGAATTTGCGGACGACGATTTAGTAAAATTGATCGCGCAGAATGACTCGAATCGTAACCGAAGGCTATCGAGCAGCTACAAGTTCCACTACAATAATTTCAACTAACTTCACGGTGTATTATATCGGCGCATGCAAATTCTATTTTAAGCTAAAACTTATTTCGCGGTCCGTTACATATTAAATAGATATTTCTCTTACAAATTAATCCTCAACGATTACTCATAACGAGCCAAAAGTAGTATAAGTTCAAAAAAGTGATATAGGTACAAACTACATACATTTTTACATAATTAATTGCTAAAGAAATTTCTAGAAGTTTTATTATATATCTTTTATCTTAATGGTAACTACTGCAGAATTAATTATTACGTATTATTTATTACCTTCGATGTAGGTAGTTATTTATACATTACCGGTTTTCATAATTGATTGCAACGAGTAGTTCCATAACATAATATGAACAGATAACATTTCAATAAACAAATAAAGTAATTACAATTTGTGCAAGTGTTTATGAATAATCAATTTCAAAACAAACTAAGATTTTAAAGTATAATTTTTGGACAACAAATTTTTAGGTATTATTTGAATATAAACAATTTTTATAAGTCCTCGATACAATAAATACCTATCCGTCGTGTCGCGTCTCGTGGCGTATTACTTTCAGTTATTTTTATGTGGTTGGTAGTTTGTAGAATTTATGTCTGGTCAACTAAGAGAGTGTAATATTTCTGGTCACACCGGTGATTGATATTGCTTTTAGTTTACTTCACTCCCCGAGAGCTATCTTTAGACGTAGTCTATATTTTTATTTTGACTAGATCTTCTATACGTATACAAATTTAAATAAAAATCAGGATCTTCGCTTTGGATATAGGTTTAAAAAAATTGTTAGTCTAAATAAACGAATATTGAAAATGTCATATGTTCCTAGAATACATCAATGGCCGTATAGAGTTATTGTCAATAATAAGTGTTTTTTTGTTACGGAACTGTAGATTGCTATGTTTCTATCAAGGAATGTGATTATGAACACTTTTCAATGGCGTAAATGGGTATTGTTGTTAGTGTTTACCGTTTACCGAAGACTTGAGACCGTGAATGGTGAGTACCTATTTATCTAGATCGTTATAATAACTATATGAGCTATGTTTAAACAACCGGAGTTGTAAATAGGTTGAAATATTGACTAGTTGATCCGTTATCAGGTCATAGTGATAAAAGCAATAAGAATTTTCCAATATTACAGATATCGTATCATAATATTATAGAAATACTCAGTTACCATCATATTTAGCCATAAATTTAAAAAATAAAAAACACTATTTACATATAAAATCGATCATTAAGAAATTTCGTTTTTTTTTTTAATTTTATATACATGAATTCACAGATAAAGGTATTGTACTGAATGTTTGATCTAAACCACGTATTTGCACACTCTTTTGAAGTATTCTTGATATTGGCACCTTTTCTTACTAGATATTATTATTCAACAATTTATACTCATATATTTTAAAACCTTAGCTAGAGTTATTTGAGGCAAGGATCTCATAACATATAGAAGTAAGTGTCAACTATACAACCATTAACTGAACAATATTGTGAAATGGTAAAAATAAAAATAAATAAGTTTTGTAGTGTGCTATAAAACTAACAGTGGGTAAGTGATAAAACACTTCTAATTGATGTGTATACTTAATAAATTTTCATATCTTTCTTTCCTTTTCTGTATTTTTTTAATACTTTGTACTTTCGGTTTGACCACAATCTCATCGAATGTTAAATGATGATGTTGTCTAAGATGGCGGTCACATTAAACTTAGAGGGAGACTGACTCTTAAGTACAGCTGCCGGAACACACCGACAAGTGCTTGGCGACAGATTTTCAATTCGAAACTTGAATAATTATCCCCTAGGAATACAAATATCGCAGTAATGCTTATAACACCAAACAATAAAACTGTGTAACTACAAATGGTACCAAGAGATTTATATTAGGTCACAGGTTATAAATTGTGTATTACATATCACGTCCCGTTCACCAAGGGAGTTGTAACTTCCATATCAGTTTTAGTTGACTAAACACTAATCTTTTATGAGTTACATTACTTGCATTAATTCCAATCCAATACTCAGAATTGGTAAACCTAGACTGAATTTTTCCATCTGAATTTTGTCTCATAAACTTAATGCCAATTATATGCTAGGTCTATGCTTAAACAACCTTGTCTAATATTTCCCAAATCCCAATAAACTAACTTATGTGATTGCATTCTTTTTGTAATAATATTTGTACTATAATAATTGGGAGAAAGGGATTAAATAATAAATCTAATTATTATTCTAATATAATTATTGTTTTAACTGTAGAGAGTGTAGTGTTATTAGAATTAACATTTTAATTTCCTATTGTATATTTCCATCAAAAAGACTACACTATGAAGGTTTGAATGAATGTGTCAATTATCCTTACTAATATAATAAATGTGAGTTTGTCTGTTTGTTACTCTTTCAGATCTTAACTATTTAACCGATCATCATGTCGTAGGGGTACAAAAAAGGGGCTGGGTTACTTTTTGTCTAGAAAAAGGACTTTTCTCTTGAGATAATTCATACTTACATTAACATAAGCAAAGCAGCGAGCTGAAGCTAGTCATTACATATTTTATGGAATAAAATATTCACATTCAATAATGAAATGCATTTTTTTACAGATTGTAATATTTCTTATAGTTATTGTTTACGCTCATTAAAAACTAACATATTATTGTTTATGGTTCTCTACAAGCTTATTAATTTCTGAATTTTATGCAAACATAACACAATAAATACAAAAATACTTAAACATAAAAAAATATTGTGTTCCAACATTCTACTGCATATTGAGAACGAGGTTCAGTTATCATAGAATTTTAAACCGATTTCTTTTTTGAGTATAGTTTATTTAACAGTTACAATCTACATATGTGAAACATCTGATTCGACTCTTTATACATTAATGCCACATACTAATTATCTGGGTAATGCAGGATTCTGTTCCCTTCAATTTATCATTCCATAAAACTTAAGTCTTTAGCTGTTTCATATCGAAATAATGAATACTGTAATACTGTAATGGTTTAAAGTATAAAATGTCATTTACCTAGTATGGAGGTGTACAAATATGGGCATTCTTTGGAGTTGACTGACTTTGTTTAATTTTTTTGCACATTATACAGAACTACCGTTCAATGACCTCGAAGTATATTCTACGGCATGAATTGTGTTACATTCTTAACATTGCTGTTTTGCTATAATAACAACTCAATAAGGTCGGAATAATGTTTAAAAAATATTTCTAATCAGTTTGTGTATATGTACACACACAAAGACAAGAATTGGTGTACAGTTACAGAATTGTTTTTTTTTTCTAAATTGTTAGAGTGAGACTTGGAATCTTGTAAAAATTGCGATCGCTTTCACGCCTCTGACACAGATTCGACTTCGTATGGAGTACTGTTATTGTTTTTTTCTTATGCTTTATAGGTTTTTTCGCTTGACCACAATCTCATTTGATATTAAATGGCGATGTGGTCTAAAATGATAAACACGCCGAACCTGTGGAGGGTTTTGGCTCTCTCAAGTTCAACTGCTTGAACACATTAACAGGTGCTCGAGAAACCCTATCACCATACCACTGTTCACGTCACTGGGATAAATCCTCGAATTGTCTGCGTTCTGCATAATACTGATATCAGTATAAATAGTTAGCATGTTCAGTAGTACCTACTCCATGAGCGTGTTCTACGCGTGTGGAATGAAGAGCTACTTAACTTAATTCCCCTTTCCTCTTTTCATAACAGTACCTCTGCTTTACGGTAATCAACATAATGATGTACAATACAGATTTGAGACGAGACAAATAATTCCTTTTTGTAATTTCGCCGTACTGTGACGCTCTGGAAACGTGTTCCCAAGTCATTTGTAAACAGTATATTGCAATAATTTCATTTTGTCTACATTATATATATATATATATATATAGCCATTACTGAGCTTGTTGGACTGTTTTGTTCTTATACGTTTACTAGCGGCCAGTCGTAGTTTCGCGTAGATGGAACGTAGTAATGTGACGTCATAATTATTTAAACGATTTATGTATCATCACATGAACAACTTTCTTTGTACCATGTAATTATAAGTCTATGAAAATTTGTAACATTTATAAGTTTTAATCTGCATTAGATACCCAACGTAACTAAAGTGTTCAATGGAATAATCCTTATTAAAATCTTAATTTTATATCTGTGAGAATAGTATGGTGAATAACCAATTATTTTTTAATAAGAGGGAGAAGATAAAAATAATTACTGTAAGTTATCCTTAGCAGATATAAATATACCATACTATATTTTTTTACATATTATAGGGGGCAAACGGACAGGTGGGTCACCTAATGGTAAGTGATCACCGCCGTCCATAGACACTAGCAACACCAGGGGAGTCGCAAGTGCGTTGCCGGCCTTTTAAATATGTGGGCCTCCGGCGCTCTCACTGACCGAACGAAACGCAACAGTGCAACCACTGTTACTTCACGTCGGTTTTCTGTGAGGGGGTGGTACTACCCCGGGCTAGCCGACCCATTCATGCTGAAACCAGTAACAGCTTCAGCGTAGCTCTACCAGCTATAAATATACCATAATATAAATAAACCATATACCATTTCTATACAGGGAACTGTAGGCATGTGTTACAGATGTACAATTCTGTAATACATTATTTATCTCGTGTCCGTTATCCAAAGTAAGCGAAGAAAAACTCCACCTTCTGACTTCATTAGTAAAATGTTAACTTTTTTACTTTATATATATACATATGTTGTATACATGAAGCTTTTGGAAGAAATGATCTAGACGATAGTGAAACCCGTATCAAAATCCGTTGCATAGTTTAGAAGATCTAATAAAACACACAGATAGGTACGAGAAACGACTTAGTTTATAATATTTATTTATAGATTCCGTTTAATTGGAATAAAAGTAAAAGTTTTGTGAAAGTAAATGGATATTTTCTGTACAGTAGTGTATACGATAATTACACATGTGAAAGTATTTTGTTTTAAATAACTTATTTATATATGGTATGTTACTAGTACCAAGGAGAATTATTTAGTTTAGGAAAGCACGTATAAACTCATGGCTATGAATTATGTATTATATTTGAGATCTCATGCGCTAGTCGTTAGGCGTAGTTATTTACAGTAAAATGTTTTCCGTTGTAATATAATTGTTTATTAATTCCTTTATAGCTGAAATTCGTGTTTATATCCACAGGATTTACTTTAAATAGACGTCCGCTCTAATTATCGCGGCGCCGCGCTGTGCCGTGGGCGTAATATTTTATATCGCCTTGTCTACGTATGAGCTTCATCGATTATTACTGTTTATGGTTCAGGCTTTGAAGTTGGTTCAGTCAACGGTGACACGTAGCAACAAAATGCCTTGAGATAATCCTAAAAATAAATCTTCTATCTCTCGTTTATAGACAGGTTAACCCCTCGGCTGATTTTTCATGACCCAGATCTCGAAATGGCGGGTTATATTTTTAATTTCATGACATCGTACATAGTAAATTTAATGGTTTGGTAAAACAAAGTTCGTTACATAAGTTGTTATTTTTTAAAGTTTTATAATAAATCAGGTGTTTTTAAACTTTTGCTGCCAACAGTCTGTTGACCTGTGCCTCATGAGGTCTACATTCGTTTATATGGGACTTAAACCTTTATGGTTTTGGGACAGCCCAGGGGTTAAGCTTGATTCTCCGGACGAGGCTTCTCGATATAAATCCAAGAGATAAGTTTGTTACATTCGAAACCATCTCAGACTTAGTAATAATTTAATCGGACTTACTCATGAAACTCGAGACGGATGTGTTATGAAACGTCTCGTATGTACGTTGAATGAATTACAGTGTTTTGTATTGATTAGTTTCGCATATTGTTAGGTGTCCGTAGTACTAAGAAATAGGTGTGTACGATGTAATACTATCCATCACTAGGTATTTGATAATGTCGGTATGAACTAGGCAGTCTAAATTAATAGACTTAAAAGATACAGCAACACTTCGATTTTTTATATTATCATTTTCTTACATGTACTCTGGAACTATTAGAAATGTAGAAAGTACATCGTTTGTTTTTTTTTTGTGCTTAACGGTGATGTATATGTCAATTACGGGTTGTAATGCAACAAGTATACATATAGGTTTTAGGTTTAATATTCGATGTTGTCCAGTGAAGGTTTACGAATTATTAATAGAACAAACTTGTAACGTGGCAAAAAATATTAAAATAAAACAGAAGCCAGAATCAAGTGAGCATTCGTCTTAAAATTTCGTATTTTTTTTTTGTTACCGAGTTTTTTACCGTTATCTGTTTAAATATTACATTGTAAATTTCATTGTTGAACCTATTAACATACAAATTATCAGACCACCGTTACGTTTCGATACTCGGAGAATCTATTGTAAAACATCCTGTGAATAGTGAAATATTATACAAAGTAGTCGCACTTTCCAGAATATTCTGAAAGATTTCGAAATTTTGAGATTGTAAGAAACACTAAAGACTTACGAGTTTCTCGAAAGTTCGAAAACTTTCTAAAACAGTCACTCCCTAGTGCTCTTTACTACGTAGTTATTGAGTCTATTTTAAAACACCTTGAAACACGTTCGGGCTTCTAACGAATAATCAATATGTTAAGACTCGCTTAATACGACTTCAACACTTCCTCTCCACAAGCAGATACTGTTGCTGAACTCTCTTATTATCATATTATTAATGGAAGAATAAAGGATGTATATGTATAACGTAATTATGGGGACTTGTTGCAGTTTTTTTTTTATTATTTATTGTTTAGCGTTTGACCACTATCTCATCTGATGTTAAATCATTATGTGGTGTAAGATGGTAGTCACGCTTAAACCTAGAGGGAGACTGGCTGTCAAGCGCAGCTGCCGGAACACACCAACAGGTGCTTGACGACAGATGTTCAACTCGAGGCTGGTAGCTAACCAGGCGGACTTAGAAAAAGCTCAACCACCATGCTATGGTTTCATCACGATGTTTTCCTTCATCGGAAGCTTCGACTCAGTTGCTAGGGATTCGAACCTACGTCCTTTGACACTGTGTCCGAACACACACTGCCAATTGAGCGATCATCGCTCCACCCGTGGAGTTTACGAACACATACATAATTTTAATATTCCTCGATATTCATTAACGATTTCTGTTTTGTTAAAGTTCATTAATCTTTTTATGTGTTTGAATTCATTTTAAAACCTTTTATCATTCTTTCCTCACTCGTACATTCCGTTTACAAATAGCATTTGGTTGCTATTTTTTTTTTTTACATTTTGTAAACTAAGTTAGTCATTGACATTTATAGGAATGATTGTTAAAATGTTCGAAAAACAATTCATCAATAAACAATACACTTAATATGATAAATTCGATTTACTTCAGGGTTGAAATGTTACTGCAATAGTGACATTTGCCCCAATGCAACATGCGTCACCGATGGCTATTGCTTTGCGTCTACCAGCCTCGTGAAGGGCAAGCAGAAATACACATACCAGTAAGTATATTATGCTATTATACCATATGTTGCTTTATTAAAAAAAAAGAATAAATAAATTAACTCGTTTCTTTTTTAATTGACTGCGGTCATAATATATATATATATAGTAAAAGTATAGATTAAAATATTTTTTTAATGAGCATGGGTACACACATTTGATTAGTTTTTACCGTAAAACACACTGATACAATTGGCAAATCAATTCAACACAAAATCTATATAATTAAAATCAGTAATGTCATGGTTCACGGGTACAATATTAACTAATTGCAATGGAATGATTGACCTGTCTGTAGCGAGATGGCTTTAAGATGTATGAGCTTGAAAACGGCCCTACCACCTGAAAACCCAATACGTTGCAATAAATCTACAATTTATTGCTGTAAAACTGATTACTGCAATTCCGATGCGATAAGTCAAGAAAAATTATCCAAAGCGCTTCACGACTCAGCCATGGGTAAGCTGTTCTGCGCACTTGTGTCCGTGTGACACCGACCTGACCATGCCAATTTTTGAGTTTGTTTGATGTACTATTAGATTCACATAATTGCATCGCCACTTCCTATGAGTTTTGTGTTGATATGCCAATATTTTAACAATATCGCTTTTGAGATTTGAATATTATGTACCTAATAAGAGAGAATAAACTAAACGTTGGAGTTGCGGCCGTCGTATAATTAGTATGTTTTGAATGATGTGCCGTACTCTTAACAAACTCTATTTTTTCGAGTGTGCGTTGGTTTTGCTTTAATCTACTAAACATAATGTATGGTGGTTCCACTTGCGGCGCAGCTGTATCGAGCTCAAATCACTGATACCCATCGAGCATCCCTTCAGTTGCTCCACGACGAAAAGTAAAAATGAATCGGTGTTGATAAAATGTTGTAACGCACCTGACATGTGTAATCAAGAGCTGCCAATGGATCTGCAACTGAAGCCAGGTAGGAGCGACGTGGAGGTAGTGCCCTCGATGTAACTGCTAACTACTGCACAATGCTTCCGCCACCCTGCAGCTAGACGCTCGCGCCCGACGCCTGGCGGCTACGTCCTCGGTACAGGCTTGGTGTTCGGTGCGAGACTGCATGGCTATTTCAATTACCTTTTTCGTTTTGTTCTAATATGACTAAGTGTTCTTTTCGTAGACCGGCATTGATCACCGTTAGGGGGACCGGGTCTCAATTATAACTAATGTAACGATTTATGGGCGTAGATGTTGGGACCGGCACAATATATTCCCTCCGGGGGACATGCCCGTGTGGTGCCGCGAGAACGAAAGGCCCGATATGTTGTGCTGCGCCACGGACTACTGTAACCGCGACATCTTCGCAGGTACGGTATGAGTTCGGAATATGTTCTCAGGGCGCGCTGTCTGGTAGCTTACCTTGTGATGTCTATCAATTCGTATTGTCAAGTCCAACCATATCGAAAGTTATGTTCATGGTATTTTAACAAGATATCCTATTATACATTTACAAAGTCAAATAATATCATACTGATAATTTTGCATGAGAATGTATCAAGATGGATAATTTATATAATCGATATCTCCTGGATCGTTCCATGAATTGAGTTACAGTAATTCGCATACCACTCCCGGGACGCACGTCAACCGAAACATTTGATTCTATATTTACAATGTCTTATTCAAAAACGAGTCTTTTATATACAAACCTGAGACTGGGATCATCATTTCGCACTTTAGTGTATGCTGAATGCAGTGAATAAAGATTTGTCTCATGAAGATATCGGGTTCGATTGCATTTGTAGCGAGGGCATGACGGGGAGTCGACGGTATTACGCAACAATTTGAAATATCCCTGCCTTCATACAATCCTAAGAAGATATTCTTACAAAGCAGAGAAAGTTATTTGCGTAAGTGATCATAAGCCGGTTTTATTCACTTACCTTTTCGCATGTGGTTCCTTAAAATAACTAATCGCATGGTTTTAAACTGATGAATTGTATGATATTTTATAGAATACTAACAATTAACAAAAATGGTCTATGGGTAATATATTATTATATCTTTTATTTTTAGTTTAATTAATTTTTTGTGTGACTCTTTTGTTGCAAAATGGGGCAAAAAATACAATATACATATATTTAATTAAACATAACTTATTTTACAGTTATTTTCTTAAAAGTTATAAATACACATTTATTTGATTATCGAATCAATCGCAGAACATAATAAATCATTTGTTTGTTTGTTTTTATGCCACATGTTGTGTTGTGCTTGGTGCATGTTTTTTTGCCAATAAAATGACTGTAGTTGTAATTTTTTTTTTTGTATATGTATATATATACATTCATATATAATACGTCTTTAAACACTGGAATAAAATGTTTAAAGAATTAGCCATTTAAACGAAAACTATTTTAAATCAATTTTTATAATAGAATTCCAAAAACACTATAATAAGACTTCCAGTTTTAAACGACGTTTACAACAAGTAACAGTAGGAATTAAAGAAATTATTGTAAAACATTGTATTTTCTGTACAGCAGTTGCAAATCGTATTTCTGAAAGCAAATAAATAGATGTTCTTATTATCTTATTACCTTACATGTAGTATCTGAAATAAGCTTCATTTGATAACTTTCTGATGACAGTGTGAACAATCAATCATCAATCAATACAAATCGTAGTTAATTCATTAATTTTATGACATAAAAAAAACTACATGATTAAGATACAAGATATTTCAAATATTATATTAGAATTCGCTATATCTAAAATTTGATAGAATATTTTTTAACTTTATTATAATGCTATACCACAATTAAAATAATATCTGTAAACGATTTTAAATTACAAGTTTAGAAAGCATACAGTTTTTATTTATTTTACATGTAGTGCAAATATTAATAGTAAATAAATACTACATAAACATATTTAAGTCAGAAACAATGATTTTGACCTAAATCGATCGATCGATCGATGGATTCGTATATTGTACTATGTAACCGTACTGTGTTAGCATTATATTGTAATACTTATTCTATAATACAAGGCTATGCCCAATATAGACCAAGGGGGGTTCGTACCTTGAACGAAATAATAATAACCCTTACGAAATCAATCATCTACAAGGTTTTCTTTCAGTCTGTTAGTATTGAACAATCCCTTCGCTTGGTGATTGCTTCTTGTAGAATATTGTAAATGCTTACGTGCATATTATTATGTCTTTAGATCGACTTTCAGAGGTGCTTATTAATCGTGAGCCACGTGTTATCTATGTTTAACGTATCAACATGCATAACATTCTAATATTAATAGTAAATTTGTTTGCCAACATGAGAATTAAGTAGTTTGACGGTCCGGTTCATTATAATCCGGTCATACGAAATTCCAATTCATAATCTTTGCTTCATTAATATAGATAAATCGATATCAACGTTCAAAATTAAAAAAAAAAACATGTACAGATTGATTTATTAATATAATATGAATACACTGTATATTCTATTCCATTAAAAATCTTAGTAAGTTTTCAAAATTTTTGAATTTTTATACAATGTTGGCGAAGCGTTTCTTTTTATGAAGGGTCTATTTTTCGGGAATCATTATCTTTGTCTGTGAGTGTGCGATGTTTGTTAAATGTAATATAAACTTAATTATAGATCTTGCCGTAACCAGCTAATGATATGTAGTAAGAAAAGAATTGAGCCGTAATTTAGAAGGGAGACTTTGGTTGCATGTTTTTTTAGGTAGGTTACCTACTTAGGTAGCTCTTAAGTGACCTACCTGAAAACGAGTATAGGTGCGAACTATGATTTTCACGATTTGTTGCAATTATCTTTAGTTTTGAATGATATTATTGAGAATAACATAGTGTTCCTTAGTAATGGGAATAGAGGCAACGAAAGGGAATTCTAAAGGCTAGTTTCGTACGTTAGAACGCACCCATGTATATGTTCCTGTTTATAGCATGACACAGTGGTGGCACTTTCGTTTATAGTAAAGCACAGTACAAACCTAAACAACGGTGACCACTATCCATGGCCAGTCGTCGCCGTCATACCAGACATTAAATCTCTCGGTAGCTGGATATGAAATGCCTGACCCTAAAATACGCCAAATTGAAAGAGGCCACTGTGCCCATGTTCATCGCGGTCACTCCGGGTACAGATCGATTTCCACTACCAGCTCATTAGGTTATTCGGTATGCGACACGCCTAAGCGTGCCATTATGGCAGTTGTTATATCTTGTATATGACGTATACTATGTCATATAATCGAAAACGTGTTATCTTATATGTTTTATAATGATAATTCTGAAAAAAGACACGAGTTCAGCGGCGACAGCTTGGCAAGTAGTGCCATGGGTTATGGGGCTCGTGGTTTTTGCGATATGTGCCGCAATCAGCCTGTGGTGGGCAAAACGATGGCGTGCCGAGGTGAAGAGACCTCCTCGGCCTGACGAGGATGAGACAAAACATATCTTGAATACCCCGACAACGACTATAAGGGACATGATTGAACTCACCACTTCAGGGTCTGGTTCTGGTGAGTTGACACGCATACTGGTCTATGCATAGGTAAATATATATATAGGAAAATATGCCCTTAGACTTTAATAATTTTGTTTGTAATTTGTATGGAATTATTTTATATGAATGTAGTATTGTTGCAATATAAAAGTGCAGCTTAAAAACTTTGTTCAGGATGTGCAAGTACGTTTATAGAAAATCATGTTACCTGCTTACAGCACCGACAGTTTGTGCAAACTTTAGTTTTTTATTATTGTTATTATTTCGGACAGTAACTGTCCATCTTTTTCAAGAAATAACGAATTTATTTTTAATACTACAGTTTCTATTAGTCAGAGAAATTTACATTATACATGATAAAGCTTAAGACTCAGATCGTATGGAAATTTTTAAAGTGCACGTTAAATTATAACAAAGGAACTCTTTTTTATAATCTTTAGATAAATGTCTTATGTTATTTTATGCTGGCGCTGGTTTACCAGTTTTTCGACAATAAGTAGCACGTGTTATTATTATAAGTTTTTAAATTACAAAACGATGTTAAAACTCCAGAGTATTTACAGGATTACCGCTATTGGTGCAGCGATCTATAGCACGACAGATTCAGTTGATTGATATCATTGGTAAGGGACGCTTTGGTGAGGTATGGCGGGGCCGCTGGAGGGGCGAAAATGTCGCTGTCAAAATATTCTCCTCTAGAGAGGAATGCTCGTGGTTTCGGGAAGCGGAAATTTATCAAACTGTCATGTTGCGGCACGAGAACATTCTTGGGTTTATCGCTGCTGACAACAAAGGTTATTTATGCCCTTAATAACATACTTTATTTAAAAAAAAAAATGCTTTTTCCTATAAAGTATATAAAAACACTTTTACACGTATAGTATTTATTTTAAATTGATATGTTCTAAGGACAGATAATTCTTTCTCTATTTTTTTTTGTGAATAATTAATAACTTGTAAATTTTCAATGCCATTTAAATTCTTCCATAACTAATACGTGTGCGCGTTTTTCGTTAAGAACGATGTTTATGGGTTCTAGTATTTTTTTAGTCTCGGAGACGTTTCTATTTCAATTTTACAGACAACGGCACGTGGACCCAACTCTGGTTGATCACTGACTATCATGAAAACGGATCTCTGTTCGACTTTTTGACAACGAGGAGTATAGATTCAAACACACTAGTAAAAATGTCGCTATCAATCGCTACAGGGCTAGCGCATTTACATATGGATATAGTAGGCACGAAGGGTGAGTATAATTTAAAAAAAAAAAGCCGAGCGATTACTTGTTGTTTTATTTATTTAAGAATAGTAAGTATTTCTAGCAAATTATGCGCGGGGACATACGTAAACGTTAACGCTGTTAAGAATTAAAATTGTATTTTATGTCTAGACTGAGATTGTTTTTTATACAGCAGGTGTTGATTGGGTCCCAGAGGAACACCAATGTCGTATAACTATATACGCAATACTATGATAGTTGTACTATAATAGTTGTTGACGTATTGAGAACGTGGTGGCGGCCATGATTCTCTTTTGACCTTCTCTACTTTTATTTTTTTTTATCAATTTTCTTTTGCAGATTTTAATGACATTATCACATATCTTCTCTAATAATATATTGTTTTTTAATTAAAATAACTAAAAGTAAATATAAATCAAAATGTATAGTCGATTTTGTTGTTACAATATCTAGTTACAGTGTTTTAATCATGTCTAAGATAGTGTCGATACTTAATAAATCTTCATTGGTCTTTTAAAATATTTTCTTAACAGTTTTTAATTAATTGCGTGACAATTTGGTAGTGTCACATTGTGTAACTAATGAAAAATTACCACTTTTAAAATTCGTCCAAAAGTGACTGTGATAATATATTTCGAGGTGTGAAATTTACACTCAAGGATAGAGATATACGACAGATTTGTCATATGCTAATTTCGGGCTGTAAGGGCTACGAGAATAATAGTTTTTGAAATATTTAGTCATTTTCAAAGGTACCTTACGTTGGTAACCGGTGTTTTATATCGCAATATAAATATCGTATATTATATTTCAGTATATAATCGACTTATTTACGAAATTTTATTAGAATCAGTCGTGGCGTTTGGGTGAGGTGGGTACCCAATATTTTAAGTTATCTACTAGATGTAAGGCTGGCGGCCGTTGCCCGCTTGTTTTTGCTGTGCGATACAAAGTCATGAAAATATATTAAGTCCTATTCTATACGATAATAATAGACTTTCCATTCCAAACAATTCTGTTTCATTATATAAAATTAAGGGAAATATTATTGCGTATGGTTGGATAAAATAAGAAAAAAAATATTGTAAATATAATGTAAATGCCGGGGCATATTGGCTGTTGCATGTCGATTTTTTGCCCTTTCATGTATTTCCATATTTGAATTTAATTAGTGAAACTAGCGACCGACGGTGAAGGAAAACATCTTAAGAAAAACGGAATGAATATTGTATCACAGTGTAATAGTGAAATACAGAAATTGTTTGGTGTTTGAAATTGCTGATATGTATTAAGCTAGCGTGTGGATTCAACTCTGTACAATTTTTTTGGGAAAAAAACTGAAAAAATTGGTGGCCGGTGTTATTATTACTTAGAAGCGATTGTACTGATGTCGTTAATTCATTTCTACTTATCCTTCATGTTTCTATATATGCATAGTTCAGTAAAGTAACTTTTGTACATATAATAATTTTTATTGCTTTAATATATAATATAAGCTAAGTTCATGTAATTCTAATTGTTAGTGAAATTTCGGGTCAAAAAATTATCATTTAAAAAAATTTACTCCAGGAAAACCAGCGATAGCGCACAGGGACTTGAAGTCGAAGAACATACTGGTGAAGAGCAATCTGACTTGTGTGATTGGTGATCTCGGTTTGGCAGTGAGGCACAATGTAATCAATGACTCGGTCGACGTCCCGACAACCAATCGCGTCGGTACTAAGCGGTACATGGCTCCCGAGGTCAGTATAAATTATATATAATGTACTGGCAAAGAAAATATTTCACCAGAATATTATACATGTACTCCTTCATTTGTGGGTTTTTATCATCTTCGAATAAATATTTTGTCATATATGTAAGTAGAAGTGGTCATTATTACAGCAACTAATAATGCAATGTATTATTCCTACACGCATGGATATTGATATATAGTCGATATTCGTGCTGATCTAGTGGTTTGACCGGTGAAATATTAATTGGAATTCGCGTGCATTTACTAATTTGAATTGGCAACACTTTCGGCTAATAGGGAAGGAAAACACCAGTGGGGAAACCTCAACCTGAGAAGTGTACTTGTGGTGCCATGGTATGTGCAAAATATAGAACTGTGGATTTCTCAGCATTTTTGAAATCAGCAATACGTCGTGGGCTGGCGTCGTAATTAAGTCCCTACCATCCTTAGGGAAGAAGCCTACGGCCCTGCAATGGGTCTCTTACGGGCTGTTGATGAGATGAATATCGAAATATTGAAGACTACTAATCTGCTGTTAGTTATCTGTTATCCGTTATTATTACTGATAATGACAATGGTGGTTGGTGTTATCGCAATATTTTCATCTAATATTTGTGCTAGTGCTGAGCACGTTTATTCGCACTCCAACTCGCGATAAGACAAACAATTAATATTCGGTTCATTATGCTATCATTATTAGTAATTGCAATATGATACAAAATAATATTGCTCGACAGCAGTATAACAGATTGTAGCAACAGTTACCTTAAAATAACAATAACTTAATTCTCTAGTGATATAGCTGTTGTTGTTATCTATACTGTAGTCTAAATAAAGAGGGACGCATCTGTTGCTTTTGCAGTATCAAGTTACTCACAGATTCCCGCCCACTTCATCGGGTAATAAAAAAAATCCAAAAGTTCAAACGAATCCAGAAAATACGTAAACCAGTAATAATTATAAGATGTATTTGAAGTCAGGTCAATAAGACATATATTAGATGGGCAACGTTAAAGACGCGGGCTACTACACATTTTTCTCTAGTTTCTCTTTCAGTTTGATGTGCTTCTTTTCTTTAACGATGGTATTATCTACATCTTTCTCCTCTGTTTCTGATTCGATTTTGTTTAGGAGCTATTGATGAGCTTTATAGGAGCCATTGATGAGCTTTAGTGTTACGAATAGAAAAAAAAAATGGAAACAGTTCGTTTCGTTTCCTTCCATAACGTCGATGAGTCGATGTCTTTATTTATAAGTCTATTAATAGGAATCGTGATACTTATATCTACTGATTTATAGTATTTATACACAATCTGTCAATAAAGCACATCAGTAGTGAAATTAAAAAAGATACGAATTATGGTCGAGTATCGACCGCTGGAAGAACACTCGTACTTATAAATGTGCCGTTCATAGGTTTTGGAGGAGTCGATGGACTCGCGGACAGTTCGATCCGTACAAACGTGCCGATGTCTATTCATTCGGTCTCGTTCTATGGGAGATGGCGCGTCGATGTGGCGCTATGCCTGACGAGTACCAGCCTCCGTATTATGATTGCGTTGCGCCGGATCCCTCGCTCGAGGATATGAGACGGGTCGTATGCGTCGAGACACGAAGACCTAGTGTACCGAACAGATGGTACTCTGATTCGGTGAGTATATCTTCTCTCTCTCTCTCTTTCTCTTTCTTCGTAACGAGTAGAGCGAAGATTTAATTTTCCCCTAACGTTTTCCATCTTTCCATAACCAATTACGTAGATATATATACCTTTACGTTTAGCAAATGTTGGTACATTTTTTGATATGTTTAAAACGGTTTCTTCTAGCGACGTTATCTCCTTTCTATATGTCTATGCTAAATGTCATTACGACCAGTTCAGTAGTTTGTTGGTAATAAGATAACAAACTACCAATCAGAAAAAAAATTCTAATCGCCTATTGCTTCTGAGTAAATGTTGCTTTATGTCATGGTACCAACAGCTACTTTGGACTTTCGCTTAAGAATGAACTTATAAAACAATTTAAGGCAATAATAATAATCTTTTATTTATACTGTGGATATACAAAAGTATGAAATTTGACAAAAATTGGAACGTGTACATGCTAGATGCGGTACAGACCAGAATGGCTATCGCTAGGTCGGACTAACAATAATCGTTTTAATCTCAAAATTATTATAATTTTTTTTTTATTCTAAGAAGAGATTGATGTACATTGCATCAGTATGGCATATTTTACGCCAAAGCTTGATAATTTTCGTATGGTATTCTCAATCGTACGATGCGTTTCAAAAGAGAAGATAACTATTAAACTGCCATCTTGCTTCGAATTTCGTATGGATCTCCAATAAAAATATATCATCGAGAAGAAAACAATAACATATGCTGTATAATTATGATTAATTCTATGATGTATAATTATGCTATATAAAATACAAGTGCTATATTTGTATTAAAATTATTATTGTTCGAAAAGTATCGTAAGTACGTCGATATATATTATATTGAAACAAAATGGATGCTGCATTTAAATTTTATCTCCTTTATAAATATACGTAGATTCATACAACGTTCGCCTTTTAATTATAGTAATTTAATTTATTCGTTCTGAATTTTCGAATAATAATAATAATGATGTCTTATTTTTCTATACTTTATGGTTTTGTCACAGACAGTATAATTTTGACATGTAGCGAGTGAAGTTGACGCGAACGCAATTATCTTCTCATTTGAAACGCATAACAATTTGTGTTCATAATGATACTGGACAGGTTTATAGATCGTTTTAAGTAGATATTAATCAAAGTTGCGGTGTTTTAAACAGGTGCTCTCCGCGATATCGAAGGTCATGAAAGAATGCTGGTACCATAATCCTGCAGCTCGGCTAACAGCTCTACGTATAAAGAAAACTCTGGCGAACATTGGAACACCCGACTACATCAAACTGTGAAAAGTAACCTTAATAATACTTCTAAACTGGTATGTGAAGATTGTTTATTTTCTACTATAATAACGCATTTTTTTATGATCGTAATATAACTTAAGAGTAAAAAGTGGACAGTAAATGAAACATTAATTTTTCCACGTCATTCAAATACTATTTCCATTTCTTTATGTACACATTTTACTTGTTTATTTTAACTTTAATTATTACATCTGATAATAATAATAATAATAATGTTGAAAACACTTGAAACGCTTGGAAAGTTTTCCGATTGTAGATTTTCAAAAATATAATACAAAATATTGGTAATAGTAATTCTAGAAACATTAACTCATTAAGTTGTTCAGTATATTGAATTAAAAAGTTAATCGTTGTTCGTTTTTCACAAACCAGTTTAGGAAGTTTATTTTAAATGTTTATTTTAATCGTTGACCTAGTAAACTCATGAATGTGTCATTTTTTTTTTTTTGTTTAAATATAAAACAGGTGTGAAATTAAGGCCACATTCGTTTACTGGAATGTGGGTATGAGCGTTGCTGTTGTGCTAAGCTTGAATCATTAGATACGTATTGCTACAAGCGACTCTCGAGCATTTATTTCACTAGGTTCTGCTTGGCCCCGTAATGTAATTCTAGTCGACAATTCTAACATTCTTATTATTGTTGACCTGTTGAAATTCCAATAGTTTATCATGGAATTTCATGGGTTTCTCTTTCGCCCCCACTATGTAGGCCGATTGTACATTAAGCTGACATCCGGAATAACCTTTTTAAAATGAATTATTATTATTCTAATCTGACAATTCGAAGGCCTATGTTTACTGTCAGAAATGTTTGAACGTTATAAAGTTCCTATATGTAATTTAAATAATTATTCTGAGTTAATATGTTCTATAAATATTATATCATCTCGATTATAAGTGGTGTAGGTACAACACGTATGGACTACATAAGGAACTGTTTAGTTTTACTAAGTAAGTTAGGAATCATTTAGTGCTCACAATAGTTTGTTTTTTTTTTTTCGAACCGACTACACTGGTAGTCCTCACCAGACCTTTACAGTTTCACCGGTGATTACTAAAGGGAGCGCTTAAGACACTCACCCGAATTTATATAGGCAATCAGTAGCAAGGGCACACGGCGTGCCTCGGCTTGAACTGTCACCGAGTATCCCGCTGATCATACGGTGTGTAACCATGTATGTTTCACGAGTGCATACGCGTATTTCGTATCTGACTACTAAGTAGTGTGAACTACTTCAGCTCGAAAAGGGGTGAAAAATAACCCGACCACTGTGTGCACGTGTGTGGGGTGATCTGTGTGTATGTAAAACTAGTGTGAGTCACTGTATTCGCGCGAGTAACATACTCGAGGGCTCCACACCGAGGGACAAACTTAGGCTCGAGTTGTTACAAGAAGCAACGCGACGTGTGTGCGGGATCGTATCTTCACCCCCCGCTCACGGCGGCGTGAACAGAGAGAGTCGCGGGCGTGGGCGCAAACACGCATCTTTTAAGAGGACATCGAATGAATAATTGAATAAAACTGCCGCGGCGCCGACCTAACTAAACAATTACGTATGATTTCTAATTAGGGCTCACAATAGTGCCACATAACGTTATTTTATAGCATGTGGAATCGTGTATTTTGAATTTCTTATGTAATACGTGTAAGATTATTTTTATGTACATTAAATAGAATCCTTTTTTTTTTTGTTTTTTGTTAGAACTATGAATTTTTAAATAAGACTCGTATCGTTGAGCGGTTGGTTAATGGATTTTAGATGAGTCTAAATTACGTTATAATAACAATAATTCAGTGCGTTGGTTGGTTACGGTTGTCAGCTTAAATGGAAACGGTCTCGGCTTCCAAGCCACTATAACAAGTCTCCTGATCCGCTACCTCTTAGAATATATTTAATATCAGAAAGGAGCATTTATTATACTAGCATGTTATAGGATACATTATATATGGACTTTCAAGTTGTAGTGATATGTTTTTGTTACCAAGTATGTAAGTTTTAACTTCTGTTAAGATTTTTTTTTTTTTTTAATTCCGTTTTCGTCCATAAATAAAGTGTATAAAGTGTAGCAAACGTTTTTTTTTTTTTTTAATACTTTTTATTTATGCATGATATATTTTGTGTTGTTGTGTTTTGTCGTACTCTTTTATATGTAGGAAAGTCGTTGTCGAATAATATTATATTAAAACGTGAACTATTTTTTATGAGTTTTACGAGTAAAATGTCTCAGTCACCGCGGCCTTAACATCACATCTCGTGGACGAGTAGAAAAAAAATACAATTTTTTTTTGCGATCACACTGTTAATGTGACGACTCACTATTTGAAGATTTATCTAAAATGTACGTAATTGTCTAACAGTTAGACATAATAGAGATGTTAAGACACTAATTAGCATTAATTCAGGAGTTTTGTAATTTCGACTAAAATGTCATGTGTATATCACACCGACTGAACTCGTTCCCCCGTGACAAATATAACGTTCACGTAATAGAAATTAGTGATGTCATAATTCAGTTACTGCCGTATGCTACATGACTGTTGTTATTCCTATGCTTTGGCTTATAGCAATGGGCGTGGACTCGATAATTTTAATAAAATTTCACAATTCAATTATTCGAAGCGACTTTAAAATTTAATGAATTTATCTGTCGTTTATATTAAATAACGGGTGACAGAAAATCATCGTCCATTTAACACTTTTATCGATAAGTGAACACGTGACTCGATAGTATCGAGTTAATCGAGTGATTGAAATTCAAAAACAATAAAAAAATCAAAATATATAAAAAAAAATGTTGCATTACTACTAAAACACATATTTTCCGTAATTAGGATTCTCTTGAATTGAGGTTTTTAAATTTGTATATAATGGAATAATGAATATTATAATCATTCAATGTTTATGATTTTGATAAGGGCGTAGATTTCGTACGTTTGTATATTATTTTATTATTAATAATTACTAATATATAATAGTTTTATTGTATTTTTATTTGACAGTACAGTGGAAGAAATAATTATAAACGGTACGATATTGAGTTTCATAGAATAACAAGAGAAACCTAAATATTTTTAATATAAATTAAATCGGGTAAATATTCTTTTACTAACATAATAAATAATACATGGATTTTCAAACTGTACTGACTCACACCTATTTATATGCATATTATTTCATTTAGATTAAAAATAAAACACACAAAAAAATAGATCACCGGTGATCGTTTTCCTACAAGCAGCTTTGTTACGTACAAAATTATTTATTTATACGAATAAATATTTTATACAATGTGAATTTTTATTAATTGGTATAATTAACGTTTAATACTGTGTATTAATTTTTATTTTAGTTTTCGATATAATATTTAAGTATAATTCAGATTGTAAGTATATCTAATTGCAGTTAAATATCTATATGTATCTAAATATATATATATATATTTATAATGTTCGTCGACAATGACATTTATAGACTGATAATATCTACTATAGCAATAATCGTTTTATAACTACACTCTCCGTTATTTAATCTCGTAGAATAATTTGACAACCGCTAATGTCAAACTTAAAAATAATGTTGCCACATTAAAAAAAATTATGTCTAATAAATTTGATATTATCAATAAATTATTTATGAATTTAAAATGTAAATTCGGCCAACTATTCATAAAACACTTAGGAAAAAAATAATACACACTTTTGTTTACTATTATATTGCGATTTTGTTTATCTTATTCGGCTTTCACGTACAAACGCACCAGTTTCGTTAAAAAAAAAAAAAAACAAATTTTGTACCTTTTAAAATTACTTTCATTGCGTTATTTTTATGATCCAATTAACTGGCATCACATTAAAAGTTGTGTTTTATTCTATAGAAATTAAATAACGGACTATTTACAACGAAGCGGGCGAATCATTCACTGCATGCAATACAGTTCGTTTTATTATTAGATTAAAAATAATAGTTATTTTAACGAATATTAATTGTTATCGATTCGTTATAACGCGTGTTATTTAATTTATCGCGTTTTGTACATATTATAAATATGTACATTTTTAACACGCGTCTTCATTTATTGTCTTTGATTTGGTTGACGTTTCGGTCTATTAAAATTACCTCGCCGTGGTCATGAGCTGAATGATGTCGAACACCGAATAAATAATTGAAGAGAGATAAATGAAGATACCGACACACTAAACATATATTTATAATGATTTATTATGTAAACGTTTAAAATTAACATAGATATATATATCTTGCGTAGTAAAGAGACATATTTTTGAAACAGATAATTCGTAATAGTTTAAATAATTCAGATGTAAAAGGATAAGTCTTAAACGGTTTTTTTTTTCAAAACAATCGACATCCATTTTCAAGCAATTTACCGTGTTGGTGCTTATAAATAGTTTAAATTAGCGAAGTATATGAGAATACTAGATTATTAAAAAAAAAAATGTTATGTATATATTTTTTTATGGAATTTTGCCAAGTTTTATTATCTATTTATTTCGCTCGCTTCGTCGTCGATTCACAGGGCTCTTTTCGTTCGTTTACAGTCCATAAATATATGAAGGAATAATAGTCTGGTAACCAGATGTTAAGACGAAGATTAAAGAAAATAGTTTTAATATAAAAATTACAAGCGTAAAAAATAATTAGTTTTTTATTATTAAGTAATAGGGGAAACTTAAATTTGAATAAAACTTAAATCTAAAGTTGATGCGATATTTTTAGAATTACTTTTAAGTTACAATGTAATGGAAAGTATATTATTTCGTGGAACTTACTATTCCTGATCGTATAAGCACCGAATGAATATTGAAATATGTGTAAATGGTATTTAGAACTTTTGCGCGTTGTGAAGTGATATAAACATGAAAAACCAATTAAAATAAATAAAAATAATGAAGGCTCATCACCTTTTAAGTGAACCTCGAAATTATATTAAAACGAAAAAGGGAAGGTTGAAAGTAATCAATCTGATTTTTTTTTTTTTTAATCATCCGGTGCACGTTCGCTGATAATGAAAACGATCGATATTTCCAGATCGAGGAGGTTTAATAAACGCAAAATGAAAGTAAAACGTTGCGAAAAACGTTACTTAGATCGATAAGTGTAATAATGAATTTAGTCAGTGGTCAATGTAATTAATGTCGCATTATTAGAAAAGAAATTAAAAAAAAAAAAAAAAAAAACGTGTAAATTTTGTAACGTCTTTTGATGGAAGAGGAACCGCATGCGATAGTTTCGGACACGATCGCATATAAATAGATTTTATAACAGAACTCATTATTATAAGAGTTATTCGATTCTAAAATGATCATAGTTGATCTTTGGTGTTCTTAATAAAGCAATATATCTCTTTCAACGTATATTTGAAGAGCAATTTTTAACCTTGTTACCTCAGACCGTACAATGTGTAGAATATATTATATTTTTAATGGACACAGTTTAGATGTTCTAAATTATTTCCGTGTTACTCGACGTACTTTTATGCCCGTGTATTGTTATGTGTATTGGATATATTAAAAGTTGTCGTGATGCCCGCAAGTCCTTTTTAAATAGATGTATACAATAATGCAGTAGTTTTTTTTTTTTTTTCGAACTGTCTACACTGTTGACCTGGCAAGGCCTCTACAGTTTCACCGGACTACTAATGTAGTAGTAATGGGCAACTAAATATAAACCTCGGGAAATTGCCCTTTTGGCAAATAACTACTAATTCGTTTTTAGATAAAGTCGTAGGCGAACAGAAAAACATCTCTGGATGTATGTGCCTTTTTTCCTTCTCTGAAAAACTTAGTAACGCAAAAAAAAAAAAACGACAAATGTGCCACTCTTTTTTGGGAGCGCCGATTAGTACTTATTTTTACTTTAAAAACAGAATCTAAAGTCTACTTTAATAGTTGGTAACATTTTATATTAGCTAAATTACATTTATTGAAATATATTGCACATTTAAAATATGTACTGTTTATTTAATAATAAGTCGTATGAAATGCTCTGTTGTACATAGGAACTATTATTTTATTTCGAATTATATGAAAATGTAAAGGCGTGTTCGCTTTTTATTTAATGTAATTTGAATTTGGCTTCCGAGTTATAGTTTAAGTACTCGATGTCGTAATATAGAAATGTATAGCACACGTGTAACGAAATTTATTCGGTATTCAATGCAGTTGAATTTTATTTTTAAGAAGGATTATTATGTGATACAATCAAAATGTTTGCCAATTCGATAAGTTTTTATCATTAACTGCCATGATGATTAGTGCTACAAATCATTCTAATATACCTAACTTATACATATATATGAAGAATATAGTGTATGCTAGTTTGCTCCAGGTTTTAATCGATACAATAATTACTGATAATCGGAGTGAAAATTGTTAATTACGCACATTTCTATCGATATATGGTAAATAACGGCATTTTGATTGTAAAAACTAACGAAATCATGTTTGAAATCTGTTCATTAAGATAATAGAACAAATTCGGCTGACTTATTTAGTAACAGTATGGACAACTAAACATTTATAAAAATGGAAATGTTATTATAGCTTATATTTGTACATTAGGCACTTTTACATACAATACTCTTAAGCGGTTTTAACATTTGCTATAATAATGGCGTCCATTTATAATTCCTTAACTTCTAATAACATAACGTCAATAAAACTTAACGTTTTTCAAAGGAGAAACGAGCAAATTATATTTGTTGTATAATTCAGTCGTACATCAGCAATGTCCGCTTTCGTTGAAAAAGAAAGATGGTGACGTTATTTTTATTCACACTGCATCAATCAGCTTAGCATATATATATAACGTTATAACGTTAACGTTATATTAACATTCTTGTCACATACTGTAAAACATAATGCCTGATTAAATCGTTTACATTAATTAAAAAGTACAGTAATTTAAATAATTATAATTCATAAATAAAAAACATGTGGACGTTACCGTTTTTCCTCTACATGACTCGATAATTGTCCTCGAAAATCTGTAAATACTGCCGCATCCTTGTACCTTATACTTTTCGAGTGCCCCAGTTCGACGGTGGCATTTGAGTTCTCAATTGAAGCAATAAAAAAATTCTAAATATAACACGAGAGTTTTACGTTATGTTACTTGTTGAAATTAATATAATGTGAATAGTATAAATAGGTCTTCAAGTTAATATGTTATTTTTAACATTTTGCAAACGATATTAGTTTGTACTTTGAACCACATCGGTTTCAAATTATTCAATGAGCAATACCATTAAAGTACAATTTATATATTTTTATGAATAATTAAAATTTGTAAAGAGCAGCGTTCACACAGAACACAATATGAATGTACGTATTCAACTATGATGTATTCCGTATACACTGGATTTTTGTTACACAAGAAAATCAATTGGAAATGAATATTGCAATAGAATCGCTACTAAAGAATGAGCTAGATAGCGGCGATATTAAAAGAACTGCGTCCTTTTTATAATATCCAATTAAATTAAACAAAATTCAAATTATGTTGAATGTTATTAATATAAAATAACTATATGTTTTAAATTGTATTTTAGCTTTGTTGTGCTTGCCAATAATTAACTAACTAAAACTTTGCTACGGGATACTAAGGTACTGTGCTTCTTGTGTAACATTGAATCATTGTCCAGATACATGTTTATTACTTTTATGTAAATATCATTATTTCATTGCGTAAGTTCTATTAATATTAGTTATTGATTGGTTTAATCAATAAAGTGTTTTTATAAATAAAAATTGTATTATTTTATTAAACGACTTTAAAACATGTGGTTTTGTTTTACCCTCGTATGTTTTTGGTGAATACTTAAATTTCAATGAAACTGCACTTCATTTTATGATTCTTATATTGAAGTAATCTTGTGTGGCTTGACCGATTACCATGAAATTTGGCACATGTTGTTTTTACGCAGAGGATTTTACATTATCGGCTTGACCACAATCACTAATAGCTTATTATATCTTATTGTCTCTAGATTTTATGCTGTAATTTAACAAGAAGTTACAGATGGATGCTGGTTACAAAGTATGAAGGTACCTACTATTATTTTGTATACATACTATACCCATGTGATAAATAGTTAAAGGCCAAATTAATGCAAATATTCTCTATGTTGAAATATGTGCAATATCAGTTTTCATGGCAATCAGTTTAGTGTTCTATAGGTTGACCTGCAACGTCACCTAGTGACAAATTATGGTAAAATCTATAACATGAAAACCTCCATAAAATAAACGTGTGGCAAATTACATGGTAATTACTTGTACAGTGTTAGTCTGTCTTCAAGTAAAATTCAACTGATACACTTGCTTATTAATAGGTTTGTTTATGTCGAAGCTGTTACCAGGCTAACTTTTAATACCATTACAGTTGGAACCTTCTGTAGTTCTGTGTAAATAAAATACATAATAATTGGTATTACTTTATTGGACGGATAAAAAATATGACATAAACCTAAGAAAAATTACAAATTGATTTAGCTAACAACAACTCATAAATTGATAATTAAAAAATTAATTAAGACTATAAAATAGATGTGATAAAAGATACAGTTTTTGGAATGTTAGGTATAATATTACATTTTTAACAGTAAACAGATATATATATATAAATATAAAACCTGCTTATTTCTTTGTTTAACAGTAATTGAAATATTAAATACTTTGAACAATATCAATTTGCCAATTCATAATTACATTATAAAATCTTGAATATAAGAAAAAATATAAACCCTTACACTACATATAACTACAAACTCTATATTTATAAAAGCAGATCAAAAAGGACGGATTATGTTAATTACATTGTCATTAGGCACAAGATTGGTATGATATATTTTTCTATACAGAAGTATCAATAGTATCAAGGAGTATTTCTAACTGATGTGTAAACGCATCATAAGTAATCAAACAACACCTATTTTAGACTCTCATGCATTGATTGCACGAGTTATACAAAAGTTCATAAAATCTATCAGATCCCGTTTGAAAGTATTATTATGCATATGATAGCTCTTGTTCATATGCTTTCACATCATCCCATTCATACTGGTCTGAAAGAGTGGTGTGTCGTAGTTTGCACCATTTGGAGCCAAACCTTAACATTAAAATTATAACCATTACAATGAACAGCGAGAGAATAGCAACTGCAGGGTATAACATAAGGAATGCCATCTTTTATATGTCACTCTCTCTCTTTTGTAGCTCCAAAAATTCTTGAGATGAAATCAATGGTTGCCGTGATATTGTTGGAGGTACTTCAGATTCGTATTGTAGATGTTCTTGATATTCCTGAATGTAATATTCTGCTGGCAAGTTGTCTATGTTTAATTCGGTCAAATCCAGAGGAGGTTGTTTATGGGGTGTAGTAGACCAGATGGATACAAGCCAACGATTTCCTGAAAATATTAATATAAGTGATTGTGTTTCAACTACTCACTAAGCTGATACGACTTCCTAAATGAAACCCTGTTCCATGAATAATTTAAAACATAAGTAGGAACTACACATTTTTAGACTTGGAAGGAAACTTTTAAAATATTTATCATGAAATCAACAATTATAGAATTGGTAATTGTACTTCTTACTTTTACAAAAGTGGTGTAATAAATTCTTTTCATGCTTTTGTGGTAAAGACTATATTTTTACAAGTAATAATATCGTTAAAAAGAATTACCAGTATGTCTATCCAGCCAATAGTCAGAGTATCTTGAACAACAGCAGATAACATTCAAAATTAGAATCGAACCCAAAAGTATAGAACAAATTGCTATTGCTATATAAAATGGTGTAAAATCTCCAATATGTGAAAATACAGGATTTACAGGTTTGTATGTGCCATTCCCTGTAAAGTAAGGGTTAATTTCAGAGGTCGACATAATGTTCTATAAAACCGTTGTAACCTGCCGAAGAAAAAAATTGAAGTCAAGCTCGATGTTTAGGCCGCGCCTACAAAATGTTTATCCCGGTTGTGGAATGTAGGGCGTGGTGAAACTTTTGTATTATATTTAATTAAAGACTCACTCGTTTTCGGTACACAGTACTCTCTCCAATAGTAATTTATTAATAAAGATTTATGACGTTATAAAGTTAATGAATAATAACGTTCGGTTATAAATTTTGAAGTAAACAAACTTTTATATGAACTTATGCTTGGCTGAACGCAAGCCTACTTAGAGATACGAACAAAGTATCGATGATCTTTGGTATCGAGTATATTTCTTTTGAAGACAATACTTTTGTAATCGATATGTTTAGTTTGATACTTTTACTAATATAAGTCATTTTTGGTAACGATAGTACCATGTATCCAGTATTTATCTCGTAGAAAAATCATACTTCATATTTACATTGTCATATGTGATATTGTATTATTAAATAATGGATAAGGGATTTAAAAGTAACGATTAAATTAGCTTTAAATTTGTTTTTATTGAATAAATTTATTGTTTTGTCTTGAAGCCAATATGTTAAGAGGTATTGGATAGTTTCGCAAACATAATACGTTGTGAATACTGTCGTTTTGCAATGAATAAAAGTTTTCATAGAACTTGTGTTGTATCTATAATGTAATTATGTTGATAGCATTGTTGTTTGGTGAGTATGGTTGTGAATATTGATACTAGAAAATGAAACATCCTTTCAATACATATGAAGTTCCACGTCTTAAACTATAATGTTAGTAGTAGCAATTGTAATCATAAGATTAGATTTATAGACAATTTAAATAAAATTTCGATTTGTAGTTTATTTAATCCATTTATGAAAAACAACAGAAAAGTATAGCCACCTTAAGGTTTCGATACTTTTCATTAAAACCTTAAGAAGTGGATACTTCTTACTCGATACATTTCTCAGAAGAATAATAAGAATATGGAAGTAATAGTTTTGAGTTAAGTATTAATACTTGTTACAGAATACCGTACTTTCATTGAGGAATATTGGTATTATTATCGTCTCAATACGGCTGTGTGACATCTTTTAACGCTAATATTATAGTAAACTCTCTTTGCGAGTCATAACAGAGCGCATATTATTAATTTATGAAAAAATGAATTAAAGAGAGCA
Organism: Antheraea assamensis; assembly: GCA_035772565.1. NCBI lineage: Eukaryota > Metazoa > Arthropoda > Insecta > Lepidoptera > Saturniidae > Antheraea > Antheraea assamensis. The sequence goes on from JAQQSE010000086.1 coordinate 1,278,273, forward strand.
AATAAATGAAAGAGATTACTGCATCGATATTTGTTTTTGTTTTTTAAAATATCGATAATCATAAATAATTATATCAATGAATATAATTCCTTGATCCTATCCTATCCTATTATACTCTGGTATCCTCTACTAGGGGTGGGTAAACTGATCGTTATAACGTATCGATAGTTACATATAATGTTTATGTATGATAACACGTAACTAGTTATACTAAATATAGTATATAAGAAATCTATGAGTTATATGCATTTAAAATAACTACCTATTTTCATAACTGGCAACGTCACATTTCGTTTATGTAATGTAATTGTTTTGACCTATTAGGATAAGGACATTATGCACATAGCGGCGCTAAACTATGCAATATTACTTATCAGTAATTTTTTGTATTCAAACAATGCCAAAAATTGTGAGCTATTGTACAATACGTGATTTAAAAAAAATCGTTTACATTAAAATTATATTATGAGAAATTTTAATTTAAAAGACCAAATTTTTAGGCAGCATTTTATGCGTAAATAATGTTGAAGAATCTTAAATTTTTGAATATACAATTTACAAATTAAAAAAATTGTATACATATTCTAATAAACCAATAGGTGGCATATTATACAGTAAATATTGAAAAAAACATCAATAATAATACTCGTAGTCGATTTTCAGGAGATTTAGATTTTTCAATTTTTATATAACAATTTGATATTTTATAACAAATTGTGAAGTACATTTTTAAGCTTTGGTAACAAATTGATAACAGATTGATTTATGAACAGATTGATTTATGAATTTATGAACAACATGAGCGTTGACATATATTAGAAAGAGGTAAACACTCGAATATAATACATTTTACAGATAATATATTAAAATATCGATTACACATTATGATTCTTTGAAATAATACTCCAATAAAATAACGGACAAAAAGTAATTTACAAAAAGAAATAAAATTTAATAAACGTCTCATTATCAGAATTTTGTATAAAATTTAAATGAAAGATGCCACCTACAAATATGAACAGGATAAAATTTCCTTAAAACCTAAAAAGAAATCATTTTTCCTATTAGTTGGCCAAAATATAAACAGTTTCAATTACCTTGTTTCTAAATCTTTGTTTAATTATTTATGCATGGATAATGGATAATTGTGATATATAGAGACATTATAACGTTACTCATTTTGTTACAACAATAATGAAACGCTATGTAAACAATTCATAACGGCACAACCCTATTTTCCACAGTATAACATATAATGAATCTCTACGCTTCGTAAAGTTGCCAGAGTTAATTATCGAAATTCTCCAAGGAAGTATGTAATATTCCCTAAAATTGAGAAAGTTCTAAGACTTCACAAATTATATTCATTAAAAAAAATGAGCATCAATAACAAAATATTAGTTTGTTTTCAAGTTAATCTTTACATGAGCCTAACGGGTTTGTTTTGCTTAAATGTTTTTGGCGCCCCACTCCTTGCGTGATTTTGTCTTTAGTATAGTGAGGGATTTTAATAATCTGTTTAAAAAGAAAACAATAAAATAGAAAAGAGCACAATAAATAGTGAAGCTGAGAAGAAATAGGCATATGTCTTAAATTATAGTTGAGTATCTACACATACAGTAACAAAAATATTGTCTGTTATTTCAAAATGAAGGTTATTTTGTTTAAAGTATTCAGCATTTATGTAGCATTAAGGATTACTGAAATATTCATCACAAAAATTATTAGCCAGGAAATAAAGAGTATGGAATGTTTCATCTGCTATTACGTACGGTACTTTATGAAAGTACTAGCCGTTCCTTGCGACTTCGTCTGCGTTTTTTATTATTTTAAAACTATATTTTAGATACACAGGAAAAACCAAAACAGAATATTCTTAGAAAATGTATTGTAAACAAGTTGTCCATTACCTTCTCTCTCCTGAGCAAGCATACTATACCGTTTACTGGCACAGTGATTTAAATTGCTAACAATATCGCTCAACGACGAAGGAAAATAGCGAAGACCAATACTTGAGAGATGTTCTTGTACTACTATCGTATATGCCGAAAATATTGAAATTTGGAATTCTCGTCAATATATCGTGGATCTGGTGTGGTATGCCTATCCCTTCTCTTAAGAATAATCCTTAAATATAGCAGTGGTATCCATATAGATTGCGGGTCATTATTAAAATAACTAATACCTTTATTCAGTTTACACAGTGTTATAATTAACGAGATAAATAAAAAAGCTTATGTGAATTAAGATTTTATTATGATTTACAGTTCTTAACATTTCATTATTAAATATTTATTATTTGCCTGAAATTATTACATTTGACATTGGCGTTAATAATTTAAATGTAAGTCCTTAATAATTATAGCATGTAGTAAAATTTATTTGAAAAAAAAGCAAAATCTATTTTAATGATGGAAATGACATTGTTGGGTACGATTTCACTGATATTACCTAGGCTGTTATTGATAAAAGTTACACTAATGTAATATGACTTAAAACCATCAAGAAGGAATTAATAAAATTATCGAACATCGTTAAATTTATTAAACAAAAAGTAATATTAAACAAATTTATTGGAAATTTTAAAACCTCAATTAAGTTAATATTTAATGCTCAATAATAATAATTCTGTCTGTTATTATATACTTTACGGTTCCACGCCCGATGGTTCGTGCACAAGGTGGCTGTTTAATTTTAAAACCGAATAAGGAACACGATAACATTTTTTTTTCGGAGTACAAAAGCCTCTACTTTTTTAAATGCCCATTATTAGATTTTAAAGTTACAAAGCCCGTAAAGTCTATAAATCATGTTAGACCTAATGGCCTTGTTTGTACGCAACAACACAATTAGGTTAACTATACTTATTCGACGTGGTCGTTTTATATTTATGTCAGTGTTAGTGTTTTGTATTAGCTTTGATACTTTACAAGGGCATAAAAATATTACTTCTCAGCACCGCCTATTTTAGATGCACACCTTTTTCAATTACACAACTTGTAGTTAATTTATGAAACAAAACAATAAGCCTGAATTGTATCTGAAAAGTATCAAATCTACATTCGTATATTAGGAGTAGGTATTTTTTTACAATTCTTTTTTAATTATTCATAAAACTAAGTCAGTAGCTAAAAACGTAAATGTAGGTAGTTGCTTTTTGTATAGCTATTATTAAAATTTAATTATTCGTAATTATCAAAATTTATAAAAAAGTTAATACATTATTATTATACAATACATATTAAGACTATTGATATTAATAATAATTTATTTTTGGTTCGTTTAATACTCCATTTATAGATGTGAAAAAGGTATTTTTTTATTATGTAAATTACTCTTAAAAATAATAAAGAAATAAAATGCTAATAATGAAAATAAAAACTTTGAAAATGAGTGTTATTTCAAAATATGAAACTCAATAATTCTTGTTTAGTACTATAAATAAATAATAAATAAGGTAAATAATAAAAAAAAAACGATGCGTTAATGATTAGAAAGTATGAAAAAACAATTATATTTGGGTTTACGATGTTGATAAGATAATAAAGCCAATATTTTATAATTATTATCATTAATTAGGGACCAGCCCTTAAATTCTTTATTCACATCTATAAATCAGGAGGCAAGGATCTAATTTACTTCATTAGTTTTACAAAACCGGAGACGATGAGATTCAGTCGACTCTTATTGTATTCATGAGATTTTTTGATCATTGTTCTATCTCCGGGTTTTACCTGAAATGTGAACAAACAATACAGAACTGTAGTTCGGAAAGTAACGTTAGAGTTCTAAGTTATTACATTTTGAAAGTGAAACTCTTTTACATCGCCTCAAATTTTTTCTTCCATCTATCGTATGTCACATTACAGCCAGCTGCGGATTAGAGGTGTAAAGTAAAAGGCGCTCGGCAGAGCAGCCAAGGCCAATATGGTGGCGACCATAGGCTCAACTCGAAATAATTCAATGATTTAAAGCTTTGATAATATTATATTAAATGAAGATATCGTGATATTTTTCGTAGATACGGACCAAGTGTCTAAGAAGTAAAACTAAAAAAAATCGAAATCTATCGAGTGCTCTTTGCGTGACGCGCGCACAACCGTAGACCTTTATTTTTTTATTTATATAGAAGATTTGTAATCGTAAGTAGCGTGAATTATATTCATTTGATTGATAAATTAAGGCTTCGATTCGTCGGTGTTTTGGCACAACAAACTATTTTTAAAGTGTTTCATTCATACCACTAAATTTCATTAAAATCTACTAAACAAAAAAGAAAAGAAAATCGGTTATCAAACAGAGCAAGAAAAGGTACTGAACTATTTTATCTTTGCTTGTTTATATATAGGTATTATGGAAATCAATGCTCCAGTGTACGTGTTTATGCATCATTCATCCTAGTGTAATGTAGTGTACTCCGGTGAAAAATAATACAAAATGTAGTGTCTTAATAGATTTTAAGTAGGTAACAAGAAAATAAGCATTTTTTAATTACCCGATTTCTCTGGTTGTCATAATAATTGTTGTTGTTCTTTAATTATTTAGAAAATAATAGTTATAAAAAATTATAAACATTATATCTTACTTATCTAAACTCTGTCGTCCGGGCCAAGATTGGTTTCCGTCGAGCGTTCTCTTGTTTACTGAAAAAGATTATTTCGTTTTTATTTTCACACAATATTGTGTATAACGCTTATTACTCTATTGTTAGTATTATAACACTCTCTGTAATATACCTACTGATATTATGTTATCGTATATACATACATATACTTTCACATCGTCTCTGAACTCCTGTAATAGAACCTCATTCTGAAGACTCTGGGCATTTCATGCTAAAATTCGCAAAGCTATTGCACAAGGTATATTTAAAAAAAATCGCTTTCAACATATTATTTTTGTAGATGAACATTCAGAAGGTATAAATAATAAATAAAGTAAATTATAAGAACATTAATAACGAAAATAATACTTTTTAATTCATACTTGTGGTACTTTTTGGGTGTATGGTGTTTTAATATTTAATTATTATTTGAGTTTTTATGAATTAAAATATAACTAATTTAGTAAATTATAAAATTTTCTTAATCTAACTTAATATTTCAATGTTGATTTCATGATTTTAATATATTTTTTACTATAAATTAAAAGCAAATTAAAACTCACTATAATAAATAGCTAATGTAATCATTACCTATTTTAAGGTATTTTAGCCATACAATGTAGTTCCGTCTTATAATGTATATTATGTTTATTTATTATTTACCTGAAAATCCTTTGTAAATTATTCGTTATATAATTAATTTAATGAGTATAAGAGATTTTGTGACACATATAAATAACACTCTGAGTACAAAAAAGAGAGTGCTGTTTAAAATAAAATAAAAACTATGTAATAAGATTATTACTGAACTGAATACTATCGCACAGCTTAAACCGGTGTATCTAGAAGCATTACTGACATTACTTAACATTACGTAAATAATTTATTTTTGTAAATTTATTTCCTATAATAATGGGTTAATAATAGGATAAGTGCTGATTTTTATTTAGAAGCTAACCTCTTCTATTTATAGGATAAAATCCTAAATTTAGTTTTCAAGAAATAAGGTAATAATAAGATACACTCGAAAAGAAATAAAAATGGTATTAACAAGAAAAACACTGAAAAAAATGGTGAAACAAATATAAGCCAAAAGTAATTACGACCGGTATAAAACAAAAAAAGGAGGGAAGGCATTGACGACGACTCGATAATGTGACAAAAACTATGGCTTCCGCATTGATAGGTCTTTGTATGATAATGACCCATCAAATTTGCCAATATCACGATTGTTCAATTTGAGAGCCGACGTCAATGTCTGTCTACCTGCTTGATATGCAACACATTCTATTATTATATGGTGTACATCTTCTATTACGAGTACACCACATATTTCACTGCTGAGCGTAGGATATTTTTATATATTATTATATATATTTTTCGGTTTCTAACGAGGTAGGTGATGTTGGGAAACCGAAATAGTCGCATAATTTTAGTTTCGTATAGCGTTATCTTTGTATATCGCAGCAATTGTGTGGTGCGCTAGTGAGAACACTTTATAATACCGAAGCAAGCCGATGTTACCCAGGCGTCTCACTCTTTTCTCCAAAGTGCCAAAGTAAACGTAGAGTATTGAAGGTACTTAGATTGTGTAGTTGTATGTCTCTTATTCTAAATACAGAAATTAAGTTTTCTAGAATGATTATTATTACTAGTAATTATTATGCTTACAATTATGATTTTGTGACCGGAAGTGTCGCCTGCGCTCATGGCGTGCGGGACTTGGTTTCACTGTGGCGGAACGCACTAAGCTCTCAATAATCTCATCGTCAGGTGATAAGTCCTCACTGAAATATTTTCAAATATAATTGTATTGTATAAATAATGTAATAATAATAATTTAACAATATACAGTTAAATTTGTAGGTTGAAATCCACTATGAAGCTTAATTATACCAAACTGGGAACATGCGCTCCTAGTATATCGAATCGGGCGTAGTTTTATTGTATCCTCTCCCTATCCTACTTGACCACGCATCACGGCCTTCAGTTGTATAATTATGACATTAAAATTGATAAAGCTTTAGAAGTGTATAGTGATCTTATTTAATTAAAGTACTAGCAAAGACTTAAAAAAAATATTCTTATTATTTTTTCAATTTTAATGTGTGCTATTTTGAAATATATTTCTTCATAAAAATGATTTCCAAATGTTTGGCTGGATTGGTTTTTTTCTCGGCTTATACGTATAAATAAGACAGCCCCTATAAAAATCCCACTCCGTTTATTTTCCCCTTAAATTTGAGGGGAACACCTCTAAGTTGGAAGCCCTGCAGCAGGATACGTGAGCAATAGAGTTACGCCATATTCTCTATGCTAGGGGCGCGTGTGTCAATTATAAAATAATTCATATCATCTCTTATGTACACAATTCTTTTTTTGGTTTCTTATTTTTCTATTCTAAGGAAAAGGCAAAGGTATCTAGACCATGCAGCCAAGTCAGACGTCATTCTATAATTTAAAGAAAAACTATTGGTTATACTTCGATCTTTTTTTATTAGTTTTTCTTCTCAAACACTTGGTCCTTACTTAACATAAATTTTCACGATAATTTCATTTAATAATATGAAATTATCATTTTTTTAGAAACTACGATTTTTATGAGCACTACATGTTAAGCGTTGTGTGCTTTTGTGCCTTGGAGTAATGGAGCAAACGGTGTGACGCTTATGTTTTTTCGTCTGCACTTAAATTATATTGTTAAGATAATAAATGACGCAGACGAGGTATCAGCTAGTGAACAATAAAATCCATTTATTCTAGACATTGTTTAAAGAAAACATGCATACTTCACAAACATGTTGGATCGTTGGATTTTACGCCTCCGCTCGGTCAGACTGTCGGTCTCGGGATAGGATTTTAACAGTTCCTTCAGCGCCTTATCGGCTGTGTGCTCCCCGTTCTTATTGGAGTAGTTGCCAACCTGACAGAAAGAATTATTAAATTAATATTATGCTCTCTACATCATTCCTCTAAATAAACTGTTAATTTAAAATTTTGTAAATGTTTAAAAGTAAGATATGTTACAAAACAATGGGTTTATTTTATCAAATGCATATTTGTAATGTAGTTTAGAATTAACTTTTCTTACTGTATGTATACATTGTTTTCTTTTATTCCTAAACATTTAATAATTCGAACATGAGGTACAGAACATTTTAACTCACTATGTCTGAAACATGATGTATTTATTATACTATCTTTATCGACAACTTGTATATGACACTGGCGAATGTGGGTTCTTACAATGTTTAAACCTTGTTCTATTAATAGTAGGTACATTAAAAAAATCACCATTGCTTTTAAAAGGATGTATAATAAAAATGGTTTGAGATATTACGTATTTTTAATAATCTTACCTCTATAATCATTTTACCCCTGGTCTTATTTCTTTCTCTATGGTTAGCCTTCTTTTCAAGCTGTTGTATAACTCGCTCTCTTGTGGTACGATACTCCAAGGCAAACTCAGCGATTACCTTCAGTAGATCCGAAGGTTTTGTTTTAATTATATCCGGCAATGGTACTCCAAGGTACAGCAGAAATTTGGTACAACTAGAACAAAATATATTACATTGTTACTAAAAAAAAAAATTGTATTTATAAGAAAAATAAAAAAAAAAACATAAAATTGTATCATTCGCAAGTGTTAGCTCAGCAATGTTTCGCTATGGGGACATGGTTTGACAGTGTACAATTAAAAAACTGCTTTATATTATATATTACCGGTTCATAACCTTCCTTTTAATTCGTGTCAACAATATAATTCGTTCGGCAGCGTCAATTAAGAACTCGTTGATTTTGGTTTTGAATATTTGGGTAGCATCGTATTTCGCTATTCTTTTCATATGTTCCCAAGCTGCTTTACAGTCGGACTCTAACTTCTGTAAATTGGTGCTTAGTACATCAAAATCGACTTTGGATGCGCGTATGACTGGACCCACCTGAAATTGTTATTTTCAATATTTCTTTATTTTATTATTTCCGAGGAGTTTTCGGGAGTCGAAAGCGTAGAGGGAACATGACGGCATATGTGAACGTCATGCCTTTTGTCGTGACGGCATGCAAGTCGATTTTATCAATATAAATATAAGTAGTCAATGAACATAAATAAAATACATTTTATTTTATTCCATTTTCGATTGATTTTATTGTAAATCCATTATACAGGAAAATAAGAATTGCTAGAAATAAATCATGGACAAAAATAATATAATCAATATTATTGTTAAAAATAAAACACTATAAAAATACTTACTTCGCTAAAAAAGTCTGTGCTCTCCGGAAACTTTTCTATAATAATTTCACATATATGATAGAGCAAGGGGTGTTTGTGAACAGTGTCCTTAACTTCTGTCACCTTGGACAAATATTCTAAACGGAAACCCTTCACGTGTGTACCGTTTAAAAAACTACCCACTGTTCTTAATGTAGATAAAATTATTTTAAAAGTCTTGTTCACTTTTAATAATTCTATGCCTTGCTTCAAATCCATTAGTGGTTCTATAATTTCCTTCTGTAATTTTACAATATATGAGGAAATGTATAAAAAGAACACGCTTAAAAATAATAATAATATAAGCATTTCTTACATAGAACGATCCTATTAGTGTCAGTTATTTTAATTATACAGATGCTTGCAAAATCAACGTTATACACTCGGAGAAAGGGTTAAAATTCCGAAAATAACAAACATTTCAATTTTGATATAGGCTATAAATGAATACTAACCTCTAAATTGTCGAAGTCCAATTTGAAAACCCAAAGTTTCAAACGTGAAGAAAGCTCATTAATGGACGCTAACGTGATGAGGAATTGTTCTGCACTTCCAAGTGGCAGACCGGGATTTGCATACTGAAATTTATTTTTAAATTTATTTAACTGCTGACCTTTCATATATATTTGAATTTGTTTTTAATAATCGGGCTTTGTTATGATTTTAGATCTTAAAGGTTAATTTGAGAAAATATATTACATTTCTGACTATCACTTTTAGAAATCATATGCAATAACACGAATGAATGAATATTCTTACTTGAGCTTCCTGTATTTGCAGTTTCTCTTCTTCAGTTGGTAACATGCTTAATAACTTTTCAATTCCTTCTCTACCTATCACGGTTACGTCCATTTTTATTATAGCGGCTTTAATTGTTTGTGGGGTTGGCAGTTTTTTGATCGCAATATTTATTGCATTAGACCTTTTAGCGTTTAATATCAGATTACGTTTCGGTTCTACCATTTTCTGAAAGTATTACATATCGTTTATAATTTACGTTCATTGGTCTATTGGGAAATAGAGAATTTGCGATTACAACATAGGTATTTAAACGACAAAAAAAAAAACAAAACATGATTTTCTTATCTTTAAATTATTTCAATTTGTGTTATACATACCTCCTATAGAACGTTGTCGTTGCCAAACATGAAAGAATAAAAGAAATACAATTTAGAAAACTTCATACAGATTCAATTGTTTGTAATGCATAAATCTAAATAATAAACTTAACGAATTTAAAAATGTTTTAACCTAATTTTTAAATGTTTTTATAAAGTAAAATGTATTTTATTGTTAAACTCCACATAGACGCGAGCGAAACCGAGAGCAAAAGCTAACAAAATAATAAATACCTTAATTACGAGGTCATTGCTTTTAGCTTCAAACAAATGCTCGAGCGCTGCCATATCAACTGATATTTCTGGTAAATTGTCCCATATTAAAGCTGGTTCTTTTGTCATATTTGATGTCAGACCGTCTTGGATCTCTCTCCAGAAGAGTTTTACAGTTTTTTTATTTTTTGTAATTGTAGATGTATTTGACTGTTCAGACGTCGGTGTATGTTTTGGCGGTGGTTTTAGTACCGGGTATTCATCTGGGAGAGGAGGAGGCATTCCCAGAGGTGAGAAGTTACATGGAGGCGGGGGTGGTGGTCCACCTGATGCATTAATTGACGGAGAGATTATATCATCATCAGAGTCTTGCTGCAAATCTGTAAAATCTAAGTCACATAAATAGTAACTTCTGTTGACGCAATTTTTTTCTAACTCTTCCCAATGTAGATCGCTTTCGGATAATTTTACTTCAGCTACTTTTGGTGACTTATCGATCGACGGACTTTTAATGATCTCTGGAAAATATTTAACATACATTTATTATAGTGTCTAAATAATGGACTCAAATTTAATGTTGTAAGAGACTAATATTATTATGATAATAAAATTATTTAATTTATATTTAGACATTTAATGTAATTTATAATTTTGTGCGTTATATCTTATATTCTAGTTTGCTTTGCCACGTAACAGTGATTGAAATATTTAAGAAGTTAGAATTATGATACCGTCGTTGTAAACATCAGTTGCCATTGTAAACAACAGTTTACTATAATATTTTCGTTAACAATTAATGTTTTAGGTAAAATATAGCAAGTCAAATATTTCAACAGCATGTTTTGGCAGTTACTTTTGGGGTGATTTACTTTCCTTTTATTTTATAACTTATTCTGTATTGCCTGACGCAACAAAACACATACAAAAATCGTGCCCGCCTATGATTTGAAATCTTGTAAATTAGTTCGGTAGTTTTCGCAGTTGAAGTAAATTATAGGAAGGACAGACAGAGACACGTTATATTTTATAATATGTACTCAAGTATATATTGAGAAGTAAGTAGTATCCAGCATAAATACTTTTTATTTTAAAATAATATGCGTTTTAAATTGCAATAATAGGAAGAGCCGATATCGAAGGATCAATAAGGAATTCTGATTCTTTTTGCATAACAAATTTATATTAAAAAAAATGCAACGAATTAATACAACATAGACAAAATATTCATAACAATTACCAGAAACTTAGTCAGCTTAGCTATAACTAGTTATCTGAACACCGTATCATTATTCAAAACGTTTTAAAATACTTTGTACTTTTTGGTGTTTTGAACATTATCTCACCAGATTTAACTGATGGACCTGGACCCACATTTTACCTCCAAGCTTAGAAAAGTTCGCTCTCAAGGGAATTAGAATAAAACTATAAGGTGTTTGGCGATTAATTTTCTACTCGGGTAGTAGTTAATTAGGCATGCAGTTTAGAAAATTTCCTAGTACCGTGCTATGAAGACTACGATGTTTTCCTTCACGGAAGGTTCATAATTACTGTAAACTCTTAACGCATGTACATACAATTGATTTTGTTGAATTACCTTTTGATTGGGATTTTGCCAATCCCTCTTTGGCTTTTAATACAATTCCCGCCATGTCAGATACTCTTAAATGTTTCTCATCTGTCGTGAGGCTTACAGAACTAGTTAATTTTTGTGCTAAATCTTTTATACTATGCTCTTTATTTATAACAATCCCTCGGTCCTCCTTTACTTCTGGGCTTCCATTTGTTTCTGCCTTATTACTGTAAGTGCATCCACTGCACTTACACTATGTCCGAGGGTACCGTTTTGTATTCTTTGTTTTAACCCTGCAGTATATCTTTGATTTCCTACATGAAATAGTAGTGTTATAACATATCATAAATAGCATATGTAAAAAAAAATAAGCATATAAAATATTTGTTTTTGGAAAATAAAGTTGAATGAGCAGCAATATAAAATAAAAAATAGACTTGTGAAAAGGCAAAAAGTAAGTGGGGTTAGGTTGGCATTCAAACAAACCGTTTTTTAGCACGTCAGTCAGGTTAATATTCATTGTTGTCTTCATTATGTAAGGTTCCTCTTCTTCCGTGTGAATGCTTACTCCGTTAGTGTAATGGTTTGTAGCATTAGCATTACCATTGTTATTCGAATAATTTTTAATATTTGTGTAATTTCCATTAGAATTGATATTCGTATTTTCGAAGAGTCCATTAAAAATGCCATTTGAATTGTTCATCATCTCTCGCTGTTGTATTATATGGTGGGCCTGCCTCGCATATTTGTCTCTACGTCTTTTTAATGCTGTAGTTAATTCTTTATTTTCTTTATTATCCAATATAGAAGGTAGGAACTGGGATCGATTGTTATTTGGGGTTTTAGTTACAGGTTCCGAGTGAGCGATGACCGGCGCTTTTGCTGTTGTTAGTAAAAAAGCTACAAATATCATCAAAAACAGATGTACACAACAAATTACAATGATTATATTTACCTTTTTCCTTTATCTGTTGTTTCTTTGACTTTCGTCTTTCAGATGCATTTAAATTGAGACTCCTTCGTCGTAAGGAACTTATAACCGATTCATCCAATTGTCTGAAACATTGTTTAAAATGTTTTATTATATCTTTTTGAAATATACAAGGATAGAAATAATTAAATAATAAAAAAAAGCTAGAGTTTCTTACTTGAGCGCTGTACCACTTTCGTCGCCATCTTCGAAAAGCAAGACGGCCTCGAAAATTTGCAACTCTCTCAAGAGGTCCAAATCGGTACCTTGCTTTGACATGTACAAACGTATTATATCGTCAATGTTTTGCTCTTGCAGGGCGTCGACTTGATCGTAATACGCGTCTCTATTCGGAATATTATTTAAGCATCTATTTATGAGTGTGGTTGCATAAATAAGAAGTTCAGTGTCCGAAGCGTCGAAGTCTTGAAGAATCTTCATTACATTGTACCATAACGGACGTCCACTTGAATTATCGACTTGAGCAATAGCGTCAATGAGTAACAAAGAATTTTTATCGGTGTATTCAACGAAAACAAGGAGCAATTTGAGTGCAGTTTTGACAACATGCCTAAATTTGCTCGAGATTAAGGAATAAAGCCATTGAACGCAACGTTTATGGGCCATTACCCCATGCATGCCGTCCACATAAAGAAGTATCTGTAGAAATATAACGATAAAGACTATAAACTATAGATTAACGACTGCAAGATAATATAATATAATACAACATATTTCATGAAATCACATAAGGCTCGATACAGATAAATTTAATTTAAAATATTGAAATATGAAAATTGAAAAGCAATAACATTTACAACAAATAACTAACCTGTCCTAGTGCCCGCAGGATGTAATCTAAATAATTGTGATCTGCCATGTTGCCAACTTGCATCAAGCAGTCAAGACCTTTATTGGCAACGAATTCGTGGACCAAGTCTTTGTCAGTCTGTAAAATTTGTTTGAGGGAGAACAGTGCTTTGCGTAGTTCACGGCCCTGAGATCGAAGAAGTTGTTCTGTAAAAAAAAAAAAACAAAAATGCGTTACAAAGATCAACATGGAAACTGCAAGTAACGCCCGTGTTCATATTTCAGATGTGCACAGAGCGAATAGAATAGTACTTATTAAATACACTATAAAGTATTAAGGTATGAATGTATTTTGAATATGAAGTAGGAAGTGAATATGAAGTGAAGTATCAATATGAAATATTATGGTATTCAAATGCGACTTTTTTTTTCTTTTTTTTTTTTCGTGGGGAAATCCATCATGGACACGCCACCCTCCCGGGGGAAAGGGTGGCTAGTGTGAGACTCCTACTCACTAAAACCCCACGGTGTACGTCTACCGCTTTTGTTGGGGCGACACGAGATCTCTTAAGTATTCATCGTGCCGCCCCAGCGGTTGGTCTGGCGTCTATCAGCGTCGCCGGACTCCGTCTTAATTAGGAGATGACCGTGTATTCAAATGTGACTGGTCCTACTATTGATAACTATTGTTAACGTCATGTTCTATGGCACATTTCGGTATCGACAGAATAAATGTTCATCAAGTTGTGGCAAATTTTCTTTTATACCGTGGTACTAGAATGATGAAAACAGTGGTATAAATATTCAATATACACTAGTTTACACATTTAATTATAAACAATCTATGTGAAGTACCAAACTAATAGGAGACGTTCTATTAAGTACGTTTGCACCTAATAGAATACTTTTATGTCTTTTATATTAAGAGCTTGATCGTGGTAATTGGCTTATCCAATGCTTATTTGTATTATATAATGGTATGTTATAATTTTTTTTTATCTATATATAGACTAGCTACCAGTCCCGGCTTGTAATGGGTAAATTATACTAATCTGATGTCATAATCGTCTAAAGAATCTAAATACACTATTTTCAGGTTCGATATTATACATTTTATTAAAGTCTGATTTCATCTAATAATTTACATTAGAATCATCATATCTACAGTTTTTTTGTTGCATATAATTTTGAATCTGTGCTATGTCATAAGATATTCGTTGAAACGGAATGCTGTAAAGAGCAGTTTTAATCTACATTAAATGCACATCGTACCCAAAAAAACATAAGGATTAATACTGTATTTGTGAAAATAGCATCGTAAATAACCAATCACTTTAAGATAAAAGTGATCACTGGTGGGTTATTTTTTGAGGATAGATATATATTTAAGAATTCGTATTGATAATATTAATTAGCTTTCAGTTATCCTGTTGTCCTGTCAATGGTTGGGTTAATGTTTCAGGTAAAATATAGCAAATCAAATATTTCAACAGAATGTTATGGCAGTTACTTTTGGGGTGATTTACTTTCCTTGTATTTTATAATTTATTCTGTATTATCTAATGTAATAAAACACATACAAAAATCGTGCCCGCCTATGATTTGAAATCTTGTAAATTAGTTCGGTAGTTTTCGTAGTTGAAGTAAATTATAGGAAGGACAGACAGAGACACGTTATATTTTATAATATGTACTCAAGTATATATTGAGAAGTAAGTAGTACCAGCATAAATAACATTAACATCAGGCTTGAAAGTGGGCAAACGCTAAGCTTGCAAAAAATATTGCTCCATATTTTCTAAATACACGCGAATCATATTACATTTTCTCAAAGAAGACAGATATTTAAGGATAATTATAATATACGCTATTGTAATGGAATATTGTTACGCCCAGCATCGGAAGAAGCTAAATTAATTTATAACTTGATAGACGTCGGTATAAGGGGAAAAAAATGATTACAAGTTTCTGTTTTTTTTTTTGCTATCCTTTTCTTTTGTAAGACGTTATTTATAAATTGTTGATTGTTGTATGTATGAGGGTATCTGTCATGTTCTATTTGAACACGCTCACAACAAAAATAAAGAGAAAAAAAAAAAAAATCTTATTTCAAAATCATCTAATACCGGCGGTATGGCTGTCGATATTCATATATTAAAAAAAAACAAATCAAACAAATATTGCTTATCATATACATATAAATGAAAATGTATTTATCGCTTATATTATTTTTCGACTAAATAATTTTCATTGGCGTATCTGTCTCAAAAGACAAATATGTTGGTGGGTAATTTAACCAGAACATATTTGCAGGTTTAATGATGGTGAGGTACAGATCATATCTTTGACGTAATTAAGCACTATTTAATCATAATAAGCTAATTAAGCATTACTATATTCATGGATTGAGATTCAAAAGATTATGACAATGAAATATAGCGAATTACAGTAAGCCTAAAAATAGATTTTTAACAGTGTGCTTAAGATCCATACATACTCGTAGATTTACATAGCTTAACTGTTAATAGTATAGAAATAGAAGAGAGATTATTCCTTTAAAGAATCTTACCAATGATAGCATGGACTCTGACCGACAACTGCGTGCGTAGGACGAGAGCATTTTTCCGACTGAAAAAAAAAATGTTTATAAGTATAACCACATACTTTTAAAATCTAAGATCTAATCTAGTTCTGAATATCTACCTGGAATAGGATTATTCTGTAAGGCCAATAGAAATCATAGTAGATACACTATAGTGTTAAGCGCTGTACCGCGTGTTTGACAAATAGATTATTACTTGTTACAAATTCAACGCCGTTTCGAAATTTTTCAGATGACACATTTCATAATCTACTCATCCAGAATCAGTAGAACCACTGAAGGACTTATGAAATTTACTAGAGCGATGATGGCTCAGTTAGTAGTGTGTTCGGACACAGCGTCGTAGGACGTAAGTTCGAATCCTAGCAACTGAATTGCAGATTTTGGTGAAGGAAAACATCCAGATGAAACTATAGCATGATGGGTAGGGATATTTCTAAGGCCGCCCGCCACTAGCTACCACCCTCAAGTTGGAAATCTGTCATCAAGCACCTGTTGGTGTGTTCCGGTAGCTGCACTTGAGAGCCAGTCTCCCTTTAGGTTTAGCGTGACTACCAACCATCTTAGACCACATCATCATTTAACATCAGATAAGATTGTGGTCAAACGCTAACCTATAAAAAAAAAAAAACTGGGTTTTTATCAGTTGTTATACACTACCGTATTACTGCGTCCCATAGTTTTTTTTTCATATCGTATAAATAATAAACAAGTTGTTATATACATCTATGTGAATATTAAAATTTGTAAATGAATACTATTCGTCTCACCACGTTTAGTTAATTCCTACCCACAATATTAACGAATTACTAGGAATTCTCATATGAGATAAAATTTAAACGTGTATTTATGAAATGTATCGAGAAAAAAAAAACCTATCACCGTATGCGATACTATGTTAACGAAATAAATATGTACGTGTTAAATATTATTATAAATAAGTAATATTGTATAAGTGAATTCTTCAAGCACACTTATTCTGATTAAAATATGCCCATCTACACGATGACTGTCTGAGAACGCTCGGTAATACAGTTTTCTATTGTAAAACAAACCATTATCACTATTATAACTGAATTGAACTGATCATGAGTTCGTGCAGTTTCAAATAAGAGACGATATCTAATTCCTAGATTCCAACAACAACTGAAATGATGATATGATAATAGTTTTTCGATATTATGTCAATACGAGTATGTACAACATAAGGATTCATTTATTAGTTACTCATCCATTTATATGTATAATATAATTATATATTATACAACACATACATTAATATTTATATCAATATAGACCGTTGTTTTTATAATCATAGGTCGCCCCCGTTGCTTTCTGAAATATAGAGGGTAGTATAGTTTAACAAAAAATAAAAGCATATATTTGTAACGCCTATTATTAAAGTATATGTGTATATATGACAGTCGTTATTATATATTAATATCACTGTAGTAAAATGTGTTTATACTATAGCTTTCACTACGTACCGTTTATATTCTAAGAAATTCATTCAAACATGAAATATCCAATGTAACTATAATATTTCATAGAAAAACGATTGACACTGTCTAGGAGTAACTAACGATGGAAATAATCAGTTATTTTAAAATAATTTGTAAAGAATTATAATAATAACTATGGTTTATCCTTCGGAGATATAGATGATGTGTCAACACGGACTCCTCTGTACGCATTTTTAAGATGTAAAATTTCATAGTTTATTAATTTGATGTATCTCATAAGATTCAACCAGCGTTACTAATAATAAGCGTATCTATAATATATATGTGTACATATATATAAACCTTCCCGAAGAAATTCTCTAAAACCGTATGAAAATCCAGTACGTAGTTTAAAAAGACTAAGTGACTTCGCTTATTAACATTTATAGATTGATAAAATTCATTTTCATTATGACCCGAGTAATGTACTTATATGAATTACTAACAATTTTATATTGTACACACATTGACGGTAGATTCAAATAATTAATAAGTTATCGAAATTTCTAGAAATGCATCGAAGTGCCTGTATATAGCTATACTTCTATCATTAGTACAAGAGCTGCACGATTTACTTTTTACGCAATCAAACGTGAGATCGTGTTCAATTGTTACGAACTTATATATTAAGTACTTGAATTGGAAGTCTAATCGATTTGAGCTTTCTGTGGCAGAAAATTACGTTTTATAGTGTTCGTCTGGCTGATTAACATTAAATTGCTATATTATACAAACTAGCACATTAGATATATTATGGTACTTTGTTACTTTTTTTTGAACTGACTAACGCTGTTGGCCTGATAGGCGTTCACAGTTTTATTGGACTAATGGAGTAAGCACATATGGCACTCACTCACGTGCCAACAACCTCAAGGGTGCCAAAGTGACCAAACCTCGGTTGCAACAACGTGAATCTTATTAAGTTAAACAAGCTACTCTACCATAGACAGAAAAAATAGTGAGGCACACATGTCTACCAGTATATGTGCCTCATGAACTCAAACATGTAATTTTTATCTGTCAACTCGACTAAATTAAATTAACCAAGTCCGAAAAATAAAGGAATAAAATAAAACCCTTTCACTATATGTGTGCGTATGTAGGAATGATTTGTGTTCCGTGTGTCAAGATTGCGAGTGAAAATTTTCAGTGTCACTGTATCGCATTCACACACGCGTCACAGTATGCTCAAGGTCTCCACTCTGGGGGATTAAATCTAGGCTTGAGCCGTTGCCGAGGGGTGTCGCAGCGAGATGCTACATTGTCATATAAAGTGAAACATTTAAATTAAAAATGCAAACAACTTATCAATATAAGTAAATCTAATTATTCATTAAAACGCGACGTGGTCCGATAATGTAAAGTAATTACTGGACTTACAGAGGGAATATTTAGTCCTTTACACAAAGGGTTTTTATGCAGAAAGCATTTAAAATTTTCATAATATATCAGCCGTTTATACCATAATGTGCTTAATCTTAGTTGCATTTGAAGTATAAACTATTTATATAATCAATTAATTATATCTGAATTACACTATCTATAAGTTCAACTTGGTTTTAATAAAATTATATATAAAGGTATGCCTTATAATTTATTTAAATTAATACAATATACAAAGTTACAAACTTTTTAAATTCATATTTTTAGTAGAAAACACGATTAAAAATATAATTAGAAAATATGAAATGATATAAAAATGGATTACAAAAATAATAGCATGAAAGTTACATAAACACAGTAAAATACTATACTTGATGATATTTTTACGGTATACTAGCTCCTGGATTATAAAGTTGTGGTAGGGGTGTGTCTATATAAACACCGTGCTGTACCTCATGTGTTTGTTGGCCAGAATAAAGTGACTGAAGTCACTCAACGGGTGAGTTTCTTTTTATTAATCAGGCTTTTTCTTTTTAATTAGTTTATTTTCTGCATAATTTCTACTTCGGTCATAAGGTAACTCAGTTTAGCTGGGGTTATGTATTAAGTAACTGACATCTTGAGATGCCAGTGAAATAAATTGTGTACGTAATCAGAAGGCTAATTAATGTTTGATGTTCCAGGCGGGTCTTGAAGTTGTCGGATTCAGGATTATTTTAACTTTTGTGGTTTTTCTTTTACCAGGTTCGTCTTCGCCCGGTGGCGAGATGGCGCGACGGCGGTACGCCGGCTGTAGAATCAGCCAGGCGACCGCGTCGGCCATTTTGTCGGCCATTTACGTACAAATCTACATAGTCTTTGTGAGTATGTTTTACATATTGTTTTTTTTTTTACACTTTTACCTTTATAATTATATCGTAAAGCCCCCGCGGTTTTGCCTCGTGTATTGTTTGCATTTCAGCGAGTGATCCACATACTAACGTAAAATGAATTCAGTGAAAACAAAAAGATGTTTTTTTTTTGTGTTAATTTAAAATTGATTTTGCTTTTACAGGAATAGAATATGCGTTTATCTCATCGTCGTCGCTGTACACTGTGAAACTGACACTTCGAGAGTTCAGCATCCGATAAGAAACGAATGGACACAGCGTGTCTGCTATTACACGCTCTACCCTTCATCAAACGATCAATGAAAAAAGAAAAAAAAACTGCAAAAAATGAAAAAAAAAAAAAAAGTAAAAACATAAAAATATAGAATCTAGTGTATGTAGTAAAGTAGATTAATTTGCCCTTCAATATTGCACAGTTAGGTTACTCGATTCCAGGTTACTTGATTCCAGTATAATCTAATTAATTAGTCGTTAAGGTTTTTTAATTTTCTAATTTTGTTGTTTAATTTTTTATAGATTTTGGTATTTTAAAACTTGTTAGATTTATAAGGTGTTTTCGTATAATTTTTCTAAAGTTCATTAATCAGTTGTTATGCGCGCACTTCTAATTCCTTTTCTTTGCTTTCTTTTTGTTTGCTTTCTTTTTGGTCAAACACTTACGTACGTACGCCTCAATTTTATATTCGTGTAATTTTTGTTAGCATGTTTTCAAATTTTTTTGTTTGTTTAATTTTTAAAGAATTCAATATATGTAATTCCTACTTTGGCATTAATTTTTTTTTAATAAATAATTAAATTCTTGTAAAGACTTGTTTTTTTTTATTATGACAATAATCCTTATTTTATACCCTGACTATGAAAGACATGCATACACAAACACCCTACACACACTATTAATAATGTTAAACTTACTCATATATTGAAAACATACACGTAAAATCATGAACATGAGTTACATTGATTATTCCTGATTAATAAGTTTCAAATGTTATAGGAATTCGGTAATTTTTTTTGGATTTTTTTTTTAATTAATCAACAGCAATTGTTGATTATAGTCTGATTAATTGAAAATAATACATTTAAATTTACACCATTTTAAATGCATTGAGTTGAATGTAATTTTGATATACATGTTTTGCTGCTTTTGTTATATATTGTTTATTTTAAAAAAAAAGAATTAAATGGATATATAGTGTTGAATTTCTTAAGTGTACATTTTTTGTTTAGAAATCTTTTACTATAGGGAATTTAGCAAAGAAGAATGAAGAAAATGGTCAATCAACAAGAACTTAATAAATTATATTTCAACTATAAGATTCAATTACACTGTTCAACTTCTTGTTGCTTTTTTACAAATATTGAAAATCTTCTTCATTTCTTGTCAAACTTTGATTACAATAAAAAAAAGAAGCAAAATTCATTAAATGTCTAAACCTTGAATAACTTTTACAGGAGTGGATTTATGAAAAAATCATAATGTATCTTTTATGTAGGGCATTAAATTTCCTATAAGAATGTTAGTTGGATTTTTTCCAGAACGGCAATCCGAGACGTGAATTAAACAATTCCAAAGTTTAAAAGAAAGAAATCCTATGTTTATTATTATATGAGAAATAGATAAACTTCGACTCGCGACCTCTAAACATCATTATTAAAGGCTCCTCCCATCTTGACAGAGTCATTGTTTTAGTATTCGATGACAAAAATCACAATCATTTGAAGCAAAACAAAAAGTGGATACTTTTTTATATACCTTCCTTATAAACATAATTATTACAAATGTGAAAGTGCATTATTTGATTGTATGTTTGTTGAAAATAACATATGGGATACGGTTTTTTCTTTCTTTTACCGCTATCTTATTATCTTTACTAGGATTATAAATGAAAATATGACTTTTTTTTTTAGTACGTTCTCATGCTTTAAATATTTAACTAATTATTATGAAATTTTGCATACACATACTCTCAGTGGTAAAAAAAGAGCATATCTACTGTTCCTGACCGATATAATAGATTTACATTAATACGAGCGAAGCCACGGGTAAAAACTAGCGTATTAATGTTTTCAATTTAATCCCGAGCCGCTCGGAAAAAGAGAGTTCGCAACACATTTACGCAGTTAGATAAATTAACTGTATAACCTAAATAAATCGGCACGTGTCTTCTTGTTAGTTCTGGCCTATTTTTGAACTATTCGTAAACAATCCGTTGATGACCTTTGGAGCTTTCTTCTTCTTTATTTTTTGGCTCCGTCACGGTTTGTGCAATAGCCAGCGTCAAGTAACAAGATTTTGCCAAGTAAGTAGTGTCTTGTGATAATTATAATGTTCTAACGTGATGGTGGTTTCCTTGTTAGAACTTTCCATGGAGTTTTGGTGGCATCTCAGAATGCATGCTCCGTGGTATTATTTCCCATCCACTTCACTTGTGCATAATAACCGAACTATATTACGTAAAACACCGCCAATATTACAAAATATAGAGTCTAATAACACAAGATTATGAATAAAATATAAAAACCACTACATGACAGACTAAGATCCCGCCAAAAACTCCTTTGGAGCTTTGATGACAGTCATCGCTAAACCGTGTAATATTACTTGAACTATTAATATGTATTCACTTGGTGTATAGAGGTTGAATGCAATATTAATTACAAAAATGAATGGCAATTATAAATGTAGTCATAAATTTGCAGTTATTTACAATAGAAAAATAATCAGATTGTATAAAATATATTTAGTGTAACGAGGAAAAAATATTACGTCGTATTTTGTCTATTTTTTATAATTATATACATGTATGTACGTATATATAAATATATATCTTACAGAATAGTTTCTCTATATGTTGCGTAGATTATTCGAACTGGGGAAAGTCACAGGCAGATGCAGGTGTCAAATTGATTGTCTACTATTTCTCGAACTGGTTGATATATTCGTAGGTATTAGTTATAACTTACTTACCTTATTATTATACGTACAACGTTATACCGGAGATCAGTTAAAATAAATTGAAACAGGGGGACGCGATCTGATTACTTTTGATTGGATAATACGACAATCATTGTAGGTTTATGAGATAATGTCACGTTCTATATTGGATAATATTTATGGGAAGAGGGGAATATCATGACGACAAATTGTCGAGGAAACATTAATTGCGTCCGTGTCAGATAGATGCATCCATACAGTTAGGGGTAACAGTAATGTTTGAATCTTTATATATTGTATAGAAAAGTACGAAGTATACCTGCGATCATGAATGACACAAGGACCGTGGGAATGAAATAACGAGAAATTTATCCAATTGTTCAAGTAATGAAGTTCCTTTACAAAAATTTTCCACCCTCCTTTATTGTAAGGAGGCCTCGCCGCGTCCGAGGACTTAAGACTCATATTCTATACACTGGGGCGAATACGATGAGAGAAAAGGAAGAGATCTTCAAGGGAACTGCGACTACAGCGTTATAAGATATAAGTGTGACGGCAATGTACGAATAGTAAATAAATATCTTCTTACACAAACGACATTTGATTTATCAAAGGGCGTTACTATACGTAAACAGCTATTTAGCATTTCCTTATAACGAAAGTAAAGCAATAAATATATATAATATATTTTTTAAAACTATTATAACTACTGGCTGACCCGGCGAACTACGTACCGCCTAACAGTCGATTCTTTAATTATATTTTTTTAATACTTATTGTGCTATTCGGGACGCTATATAATGTTAAATGTTAATATCGTATAAATATTGACAAATAATATTAACATTAATATTTATACGATACTAACGTCACTCAATTGTTTTGCCTTCCCGGAACCTCTCCACTAACACTTAAACTTTATGATTGTGTTATTAAAGTTCAAATTAACTTTTAAGTATTATTACGAATAGTTTGTATAGGAGTATAGAAAAGTGTTGTTCTTACAGTTTTTCAGGTATTTTTAAAAATTTTCTCTCCCGTAAGAACCATTCTCGTACTTCCAAGGAATATTCTAAAAAAAGAATTAGCGAAATCGGTTCAGCTACTCTCGAGATTTGCGCTTAGCAACACATTCAGCGATTCATTTTTATATTATAGATAAGAAAGATAAGGGTAGAACAAAATAAGCGAGTTATTTATATTGAGTTGTACTCGACAGAATGCGATGCTGATCATCGGCCTTTTATTGTACTGTTTCTTGTTATACAAGTATTTACTGCTAAGGTGATTGAATAAGTTCTTCTTTGACCATAAATATACTTTAATCGGTAATTGCCAATTATATTGCACTACTAGCTGTTAACGCGGTTCTGTGCCCGTTTATTACCCAGTACTTATTATCTTTTCATTATATTACTCTTACTTATTACTTTATGTTTATTAAACGTATGTTTATAATTTAATAGCGACAATTCGCGACTTCATCCGCGTTAAATTGCAGAAGTATAAAAGTTATTGACAATAAATGAATTTTAGCGACATCTATTGGCGAGCGATAGTAAATTAAATAGTATAGAAACTTTTCGCTATGACTACTAACCCTCATAATACATAGATAAATAAACGGCGAGTTACTACTGTCCGAATACCAGGCTACCTTACTGTCCCGAAGTAACGAGGTGTAGTCCGGTGAAATTATAGCGGCCCTAACAAGCCAACAGTGTAGTCAGTTCGAAAAAAAAAGTAACGAAATCCTATTACGACAAAAGACACACTCTTGTGTTAAAGACATGATTGTTAGTAAAAATATGCTTTAAGACTGCCCTATTTGTTTCTTCGAAATATACAGTAAAATTGTTTGACTATATTTACTGATCATAGAAATGCTTCGATAAATATTTAACAGATGTCACTAGTAGTTTTCATAGTCCGTAATTTTTTGGATAAAATTAATAATCTGACAAGCAATAATTACACCGTACATTATGACCATGTAAATATTTACGTAGTGCACGTCCACAAGGCTTTTGATGGAAGGATTTTTCCAACTTTCTCGACACATATATAGTGGACAATTCAAATAATATCTTTATAAATTATGAATTATTATCACTACATAGTATAAAACAAAGTCGATTTTTCTGTCCCTATACCCCAATGTATGCTTAAATCTTTAAAACTACGCAACGGATTTTGATGCGGTTTTTTTTAATAGATAGAGTGATTAAGGAGGAAGGTTTATATGTATAATAACTTCCATTGAATAGTGGAGAAATACTGTTATTTTTGAGGTTTTTAATGTGATGTCGTAAATAATTACATTTTTTCCGCTTACATTGCAACAAACGCAGGCTGAACCCTACGAGATTTATTAAAATAATGTGTGCGGGCCACGGGCAGTAATGAATAAATCAAAACTATTGGATCGATTTTAATCATTTTTTCAGTGAATATTCATTCATAGGCTATATATTTTATACCTGTGCGAAGCCGGAGCGGGCCGCTAGTAATGTATAAGTTAAATTACTTTGAAGTTTCATCAAAACCCTTGTTCAGTAGTTTTTACGACAAAGACTATCAAAGATCCAGCCCTTCTTACAAGCTATCCCGGTTATAATATTAATAGAATTACGTTTTTTAACCGTATGCATAGTAAAAATAACTCTAAAGGTGTAAAGAAGATGCAAATTATTATCTTTAGAGCTTAATTCGCTTGCTATGTTTGTTGCTTAAGTATTACATGTGTGACATTTTTAATTTTAAATAATATTATTATTATACAGGGTAAGCAATACGACTTACTTGTCCTGAAGCCCCTCGAGTTCTTCATCTTGTTCGCCGAGAGTCGAATCCAGGTCGAGGTACGGACCGTAATCGCCGTCTTTGAATACTTGTAGGGTCGCATCGTCCAACTAAAACAAAAAAAAAAACCTTTAAAATTTCGTGGCACAACACATTTATTGATTCATATATTTTTATAATTGACTAGCTGCCCGCCCCGGCTTCACACAGGTGCACATATGAAGAAAATGTGGGCAAATCTTCCCTTCCAATACGATCATGTAATTAAATACAATATCAACGGAACAAGTGATCTGAATCTGTTAATTCTTTCCATATTTTTGAAAATATCTCTACTCTCATTGCATTCACTTTTATATTTACTAAGTGCTTGATTCAAGTTGTTCACTGTTCCGTACGATATATATATTTTTTTTATATTATAGGGGGCAAACGAACAGGTGGGTCACCTGATGGTAAGTGATCACCACCGTCCATAGACACTAGCAACATCAGAGGAGTCGCAAGTGCGTTGCCGGCCTTTTAAATATGTGGGCCTCCGGCGGTCTCACTGACCGAACGAAACGCAACAGTGCAAGCACTGTTACTTCACGTCGGTTTTCTGTGAGAGGGTGGTACTAACCCGGACGAGCCGACCCATTCATGCTGAAACCAGTAATAGCTTCAGCGTAGCTCTACCACCTACATGTTTGTGTGTGTGTGTGTTTATGTATGTGTAAGTGTAGGTTATATATGTGCTTGGGTGTGTATACAGGATGTGCATGTGCATTCATTTTTAAAAGGATTTTTATTATTATATTTTTTTTTATTCAAGTGTTCTTAAAAGCTGTTCTGTTTCGTCGTAGGTTTTAATGATAAGCCACCTTATTATTGCTCTTTAACATTGATAGCTCGTCATTCCATAGATAGAAATGTCTCGGTTTATTTTATTATATAAGTGGTCCCCAAGGAAACAATAAAATCTACGTGCGAATGCAGTATTATATATCATCATATATATATTATCTATGGATAATACTAATAATGACTATTATTCTTGAAAATGATTATTAGAAACTTCTTGAAGAGTATATTTTTGAAAAGAATCAAAGTTATAAATTAAAAATATGACATCTGGTTTCTGTGATATTTTGTTATTCCTTGGGAACTACGTTTTTTAGCGTTAGGTTAGCCGTAACTTTTAGCGTTTGACCACAATCTTACTTAGGTTAGATGTTACCACGCTATATTTTATTGGCTCTTCAGTGCAGCTCCCGGAACACACCTATTTGTCGTCAGAATTTTAACTCGATGGTGGCGATTTAGAATGTTACGTGGTAGAGCTACGCTGAAACTATTACTGGTTTCAGAATGCATGGGTCGGCTCGCCCGGGGTAGTACCACCCTCTCTCAGAAAGCCGGCGTGAAGTAACAGTGCATGCACTGTTGCGTTTCGTTCGCTCAGTGAGAGCGCCGGAGGCCCACATATATTAAAAGGCCGGCAACGCACTTGCGACCCCCCTGGTGTTGCTAGTGTCTATGGACGGCGGTGATCACTTAACATCAGGTGACCCACCTGTTCGTTTGCCCCCTATAATATAAAAGAAAAAAGAAGAGACCCTACCACTATACTATTGTTTCATCAAGATGTCTCCTTCATAGAAAATTCCCAATCATTCACAAGGATTCAAAGCTACGTCCTTCGGCGCGCGATGTTCCTTTTAATGTATCTAAGTTAATTGTAGGTAGTTTTTTTATTGTAATTTGGCAATTACGACCTTACCTCTATAGTTTTTTTATTAATTTTAAGTTATCTTTGTTAAATTTGTTTAGAACTGCTTAAAAGTCCTGTTAAATATGTCGTGATATTACGTAGTCTAGATAACTATTTTGAAGGTTTCTCTAGGTGCCTATAAAATTATATTAGAAATAGATTTTGTCGTTTAAGAGATTACCTCGCACAAACAAATACGATTTCAGTTATATTTATATGTATATATTTATTACGTAAATATATTAACATAAGCGCCATCTCGTGATATAGAAAAGTACTATATCAATAGCTATTATTTACTACACAAGTATACAGTGACAATGTGCGTCGGATATACTTTAGAATAATAAATTATTTTACACAAGTATAAATTTTACACTTTCCACTATTTCCACGCCAGTTCTAATTCCTAATGTTGTTAGTACATCTACAGCATTTTAACTGAATACACGTGTCGGTTTGGCAGCCAGCCAGAACAACGTTACATATGTTGCGTACCTGCTGGAAAATGGAACGGAATTAGAAATAGTCCCAATATATCTTCGCCCTTACTGGAATCGTACGACTGAAAGTTGTAGGTCAATCTCTAGTACATTGATGTATATATTATAACAACCTACCCGTTTATTGGATATCACTACATTATATAATAAAGTTCTATAATTCTTTTAAATTAGTTAGCTTCTCTCGCGATTTCGTCTACGTATTTTCTTTGTATTCAGGATGGACATATATATGTTTATGTCCTTCAATAAGTCGCAACTCGCAGGCTAATTATATGCTAAATTTCATTGCCACCGATTAAGGATTTTAATCGAGAGAAGATAGCAAGCAGATAGAGTTACTTTTCATATACAGTATTATCAAATAAAAAAATTATTTGATAGATGAAAGCGTTACTTTGCGGAAATCCGTCATTAAAAATTAGGGTGGACGTTACGTCGCACTACTACCGTTTTGAATTTTTTGGCCGCTGTTACGTCTTTCTACATTAGAAAACGTTTGTGAAATAAATTAAAAGTAATTAAAAGGCGTTGTTTGGCGGATGGTTGAACCTGTCATCGTGTCTTCGTGTAGTTATCGTGATATATTTTTTTTATTAGTACCGAGTGCCTAAGAGGTAAAATTAAAAAAAAAATTGACTGAAATTGACGGCAGAGTTTCTATCAATATATTTATTTATATTAGTAAATATGTGGAAACATTTACACGTTTTGCTTTGATGTAAATTACAGGTAACTAGTGCGTATTTCCTTTTATTTTCCAGTCAGGTGGATGCCTAGTGCCTGCTTATCATGGAGAGGTAGATTGGAGACGGCGTTCGTTATGATTAACATTACTAATGACCACAGAAAGATAATCAACGCGACACGAGTACGAACGAAGCAACAACTAATTGAAAACTACGCAAATTATCATTATAACGATAACATTGATTTATCTTTAACATTGTCCCAATTAATGTTATTAGAAAATGTCATATAATGATCGCATCCTGATTTTTATACTATCTGTGTATATTAATAAAATATGTACGTTGAAAAATGTATTTGTATATGGAAGTTTTGGCTCATCAAATTTTTTTTCTTCATATTTTTATTATAACTCGCGATCAGGTAGCGCTGCAATACATTAACTTTTATACGGCCTACAATTCAAGTATATACACTAAAAATATTACAACAAATAATAATAAAGGTTATTTAAAAGGTTGTTTATATATGTACCGGCAAATTAAGAAACTCATAGTAAAAATAAATTTTAAAAATTATAAATTAAGTTTAATCATTTTATTAGGAATTTAGTATTTATTTTTTAACACCAAATATATTTAAATATTAAACTTCTTTTTCACCTCATTGAACTAGAGATAAACGCAGTAATTTAAACGCTAAAAAAGTATTGGTTTATAATATATAATGTTAGCTATACATTTGATTCATATGTTACTGAAATATGAGTTATACAAAATTAAATTCGACAAATTTATCGACCTATAAATTCACAATGAAAATAGATAATAAAATTTATATAAACAAAATCCGTAATGCAATTTATTTATCTAATTTTTTGTCACTTTCCTACTATGCTTACCTCCACCGCTTTTAATTATATACGACATATATAAATGTAAAAAGCAGACTAGCTGTCTAATGCAATGTACCGAATACCTCTATTGCTGTTGATTTAAATTTTCGAATAAACCGGAGAATGCTATCCATAGCAACGGACGCATTGCGATATCTTCTCTCAGGGTTTTGAGGTAATTTCAGACATCATCAGATCATAAAATTTATCATAAAATGAAAAAAAAAAATATTTATTTTAACATTTATCACGGCTCAAATTACTTATATCCAGTAGCTTTATTAAAAAATAGGAAGAGGAATGACTTTTGTGTTCTGAGAGGTTGTGAAAATAGATATAACGTTAAGGCAAAAATTTGTGAACTGTTGCAATAGGAATTAAAGATTATTTCTCCAGATTCCATTCTATTATCACTAATCCCACACCATCATATATGCCACCACTGGCTGATAGGTGACAACTTTGCTATGCGCAACTTTTGCTTTTATTGCCGGCAAAAATGTATACAACAGTAAAAAAAAATTACGAAGAGTCAATAGGGTCCAAAAAATATCTATCCTAGAGATCTATCTACGAAAAATTCCGCATAAAAACGTCATCGTCTTGTGACGAAACGTTCAGTAGTTTAAACGTACTTGATGCTCAAAGGAACTGTATTTTTATTATATGTAAAATAATATACACACATAAACATAATGTCGTTCTTTATCTATATTTTTAAATCATTTCTATAGCATTCCATCTTCGGCTTTCCATTTCCGTTTCCACTTGTCTTCAGTCGCATTCCCTCATTCGTCGTACTAACCCGCAGGAGGCTGCTTTATGCAGTTTATTTACACTCCAGAATTAATCTAAATCGGTTATCGCTTCTCATGTGCTTCATTTATTAAACAAGTGATATTAATTTACAATTTTGAATTTAGTTTCAAACTGACCCTTAAGCTGTCTTGGATATCGCCCGCTACAGCCCGCCTTGTAGTGCAATACTTTCTTTGGGGTCATAGAGCGCCATAGGTCAGGATGATAAGTCCGCGCTTTTGGCACGCCGAGAACAGGGAAACTGATTCTAAAGACAACTAAAATTGTTCGTATATTTACAAACTAGCTGATGCTCGCGACTTCATCTGCGTTGGTTACGATATTGTGATAGTTTTTTAGATAAGAACTAGGTGTATGAAAAGTTCATCATAGACGCTATCATTTTATATAAAAAAATAGGGTGGACGTTATTTAGCACTTTCGATTGAAATTATTTGACCACTGTTAATGATGGATTTCCATAAAGTAACGCCTTCATCAATCAAACATTTAATATGAGACTTAAATGCATCATTACGCAATCATTTAAATTACAATAACTTTTGATAGAGTGATCAAATTTTAATGGAATCAAGACTAAGTGTTACTCGAGAATATACTTTATATTATTATTGAAAACGTTTTATTATAAACGTAGTACTTTAGCAGTGATACGTGCACAAGCAAACAGACATTTCTAAAACCGATTGAAATGTATTTAATTACTTATTCTTAATCGCTTGCAACTTTTTTTTGTGCACAAAAGTCTGGAAAGTATGGACACGTTAAATTTACATTCTTAAGAAGAAATAAAACAAAACATTAAATGTATTCGTCCTAGGCCTGGTTTGGTCTGGTTATAGGTTTCACTCTAGGCCTACACCACTGCTAGTTTGATCAATTTTTTACATAAACATCGTGTCATATTACTGCGTATCATGCCATAATTATAGTAAATATAGACGTTGAAGTTATCAATAAATATTGATTTAAAGTGTTAACATTTATCATTCCCTAGTCGCATCGTATAACTTGTTAAGTGTTCGTGATGTCATTGTTATGAAAATATACTTAGATGCGGAATTCACTTACTTATGGTTACCAGGTTTCATGGACCAAAAAAAAATCTCTATTGTCTATTGAAGGTGAATAATTATCTACAATCGCGTAATAATCGAACACGTATCAATCTATTTATTCAATAATAGAGAGCAATAATAAAAACGAATACACTATTATACACGTATACAATTTATAATTCATCCTTCAACGATATAATTGGCTTCTATAATCGATTAAGAATAATAATCGATTAATTAACAACCTTAAATAAATGTTAAAATATTTGCGATTATAATATGCGGTCACGATTTATTTTATTGTAGCTGATACCCCGTGAATTTGTCTGTGTTGGTCATTATCTTAACTATATATTTTACGTATAGAGAGTAAGCATTAAAAAAAATTAAAGGAAAAATATACTATGGTTATAAATCCGCGATTTATAAGCTGTGCTTTGCATTTGTGTGAGTGATTACCAAAAGTAGAGCCAGACAAAAAACTTTTAAAAATAAATTTTAATTTATTTTAGGTAGGTGCATAAGATAAGTGGAAGAGGTAGTCTAGTTTAAAAACAAAATAAAATAAGTACTTAACTACTAAATCATTATGAAATATGCATAGACATTCTCAAATATAGGGATAAAGTACACAGGGTACCTGTCACTCAGAAAAAGTACTGTTTCCGAGGAATAGGTCAAATTTAAATTAACACAAGCTAAACTGTTGGTAAAAGTCATTTTTTTTATTTAAAAACAAATCTGACAATTAAAATTAGACCAGATATTATTGCAAAAATAAACTTCAATAATAAACTATTTAAAACCAACCCCTTGTCTCATGATTTTTTACTAGTCAATAACAGTTTGTTGCTCCATGGACACCGTGTATTTTTGATTGGATTGGATTGATTGCTGTTTTACGGGGTTAAAACGCATCTGTTAAATATATTTTTTGCTCAGCATCTGTAGAAAAGCGTTAAAGTCTGTCTTCATGTAAAAGTCACGTCAAAATTTGTTCTCTCGTTTCCGAGATTAGACCGGAGAAATAACAAACAGTTAATATAAAAGGTACGTAAAATTATACGGTGATACTACAAGAACATTTCTCAGCTTCGGGTTTCCTCATGATCTTTTCCTACACCGTCAACCGATTATATATATATATACAAATATGTTATTGTTTAGGTCTATTTTGTTTGATTCAAGAGAAACCTAAGAGAACATATTTTTATGGGCATAAAATGAAAGTGCTATAGTTGTATAGGTTTCTTTTCAATTGTGACGTCTTTTTATAATCAAAGCAATGCGTATACTTAATACGCTTAAGATGTATTTACAAAGCAATCATAGTTTATTGTCTCTGCCACGTCGATATAATGAAGCTTCTATTACCACAAATAATATTATCCTTCGAAGTATTCTAGGAAATTCACAAAACGCTCTCAAGCGTAAGGACGTTGTTCTGCTTTTCTATTATAGTTTGCACTATGTCATAATCCTCACCTGAGTAAGTGCCGCTAGAAATATTTGGGACACGTATAATTTTAGCCAAATACCGAGATGAGTAACTCTGGGAACTATTAGTGATACTCGTAGTTTTACTGGTATTATAAAATTATAACACTGAACTGAAATAAACTGGTCCGATGTCTTTCTGATTTTAAACGATTAAATTATTTCGATTATTTTTGATCTCTCTGTTTTTTTATAAATCCATATATACACATTGTGTTCTTGCTTTTTCATAGACAACCAGCTCGGTGAATGCTAAATTTTGATAGTGAAAACGTTGCATTACAACGAAATTCATGAAACGCGATGGTCACGACGATGGTGGTTGAGAGTTTGTAATTTGTATCAGAAGATATCTCTGATTACAAAAAACATAAATAAATTCATAACAAAATGGTCGTTATATGACCATGAAACGTAAAGCTATTAAGCGAGTTACCGTGATTGTCTTTGATTGATTGTGTTCTTAAAATTGACAAAATTGTTGGCATTCACTAACATATCACATATTAAACAAGCCTTGGTTCTTGATGTAAAGCGACTATTGAAAAAGGTAAGTAATTCGTTTACGACAGCGGCGATTGTCAGTGAATTGTCGGTATATAAGTGATCACCAATGTTTTTGGGTTATACATTGCCGTGCTATATAAAAAATTGTAACCTTTTGAAAACTTTACACTTCCCTTATAGCTGATGATCAAATGACTTTTTTTTTATGTTATAGGGGGCAACCGAACAGGTGGGTCACCTGATGGTAAGTGATCACCCCCGTCCATAGACACTAGCAACACCAGGGGAGTCGCAAGTGCGTTGCCAGCCTTTTTTAAATAAGTGGGCCTCCGGCGCTCTCACTGACCGAACGAAACGCAACAGTGCGAGCACTGTTACTTCACGTTGGCTTTCTGTGAGAGGGTGGTACTACCCCGGGCGAGCCGACCCATTCATGCTGAAACCAGTAATAGCTTCAGCGCAGCTCTACCACTACCACAATATCGTATTAGGTACACTCGTCCATACTACCCTTGCTCAAGAAGATATCGGTAAGACCTTGGGATAGACGCCGAACTATTTGCTCACATTTCACACGTCAGCAAAGTTTTACTGCACATCTCTACAATTGTCGCAAGTCCTTCTTAGGTATTGTCATAGTGAAAAGAGACATGAACACAAATGGATAAATTGTAAACAAACGCTTATGGTGATGAGTTTTATGGATTATTGAGAAGCTTTTGAGTGAAGTGACAATGCTTGCCGCAGTGTGGTCGTAGGGCTTTTCTAAGCTCGCTTGGCTAGCTAACACTCTGAAGTTGAAAATCTGCTAACAAGCACCTATACTACTCTGACAGCTGCACTTAAGAGCCACACCTCCCCTAGGCTTAGCACAGTAATGATAAACCAAATTATACCTCATCGTGGTTTAACATCAGGTAAGATCATGGTCAAACTCTATAATGTACAGAGTAAAAGGTAAATCAAGTAATGACGAATATCGTAAAATATTATAACTCTTGTCTTATAAAGGCGGACCAGTTATTTTAATTACATATTCAACTTTTCATAAAGGAATATGGTTTACAGTTTTATGGGAATAAGTTCAATTTGGATTTCTCGTTACCTCATTTGAGATAAACTATTTTTTTTGTAAACCAAAAAAATCTTTCATTCAACATTCGTATTACTACAAATTTCCAACGCTGGCGCTATATTTCTACAATTGTAGCTGACCTGTTGTTTAAAAAATATACAAGGTGTCAAAGTATGTCCGTTGGAAAAACAAATCTCCTAATCCCTGCTCTAGGTTGTGTAGAATTAAAGAGAGATCGTTAACTCTATCAGTTAATCAATACCCATTTAGGCTTATAAGTAAAAAGTGATTTTATAGTGGCTATGTTAGTTCTTCTTCTTTCTGAATGTACTTCATTACATTCATGATCTTCTTACCCTTATCCCACCAAAGTAGGGTCGGCGCAACATGTTTTTCGTTTCCACTCTCCCCTGTCAGACGTCATCTCAGTATTCACATTTTTATACACATATCGTTTTCCATACAATCTATCTATATCTTCTTTGGTCTTCTTCTATTCCTATATCCGTCCACCCTCATACTTAAAATAATTAAATTTTTTCTAGTGACATGGCTTTCATATCTTCACATAACATGCCCATGCCATGTTACTCCTCACGCCTTTTTTTATTTTTTTTATTTACGTGGGGAAATCCTTTAGGGATACCCACCCTCTCGGGGGAGAGAGTGGGTTATGTCCGACTCGCACGGACTAAGACCCCACGGTGTACCGGCCGCCGATTTTGGTTGGGGCGACATGGGACCGTGCTGAGGCTATCACCATGTCGCCCTATCGGTCAGCCCGGCGAAAGACCGCCGGGCTCCGTCCTAATAGGGAGGTAGACTGGGTACACAACTAGCTACCTCCCCTCGTCAGCCGGATCTGTGCAAGGAGGAGATTACCTTACTCCTAACTTATTACTATTTCTGTATATCTATACATCCGTGGTGTCGTCTGTAGTACATCTCCAAAACGATTGGACCTATTTTAATGTGACCTTCACTGACAGATAGCTAACGTTATCAAAAGTAATCAAAGCTTTTTAATTTTGGACTAGGTTTTACCCATGGCTTCGTTTGCAGTACTATCTCCAAAACGTTTGAATCGTTTTTCACGGAACTTCCACTAACATATAGCTGATCTTATAAGAATAATATACAATTATAAAAAAAAAACGCATGCGGAGCTGCGGGCAACAGCTAATACTTAAATATTATTATAGTTCGAGTTATCGTTTACAATAAATAACTTAGACTATCAAACTATATCCATCATCATGTAGGTATACTTCTTTTCCTCGCTTCGCATAATCCTTCCTGTGTGTCTGTCTGTTCCAGTTACGTTCTTCTTCTTTAATTTCTACTCATAAACATTTTATAAGGGTTTATAATTGTGATCAATTATATAAGAACATATCATTCCCAATATTATTCTTAATCGAACGGCCTTGAAGGTATGGAAGAAACTTATCACAAAATCAGCCGAATAATTAGAGCATTTTTTTAAATATTCGTTGAAGTTCTAAAGAATTTTCTTGATGGCAAACAAGATTTAATGACAACACACACTTATCAGTGACGGATTTGTTTGTAAATATTTATCGAAAATGTTTCGTGAGCTCTCTAACAATAAAATTTCGATTTTACTATTACCGTGTATTTTTACATAAACATATGTATTACGAGTATTATTACATCACATAGCATTGTAGGTTTATATTACAGTTCAAAAAATGTAAGTTTCGTCTATAAAAAAAAAACAAAAAAATCAAAAAATATTTTATGTATATTTAATATACGAGAAGTAAATAATCGTTAAATGTATAGGAAATCGTACGTACGTTGATGTTTTAAATTTATAATTAGTATATATCTCCGAACTAAGACTTGCAATTATCTATTATGCGAAAATATAATTGGAAATATACTTACTCTGTGTGGGGCCTGTAACAAGCGATGTACAGCGGCTATCTGATACGATAGCGGTATCGTCGTGTTGAATGTGTGGTACAGAGGTCTCGGAGGTTCCCGCACGTTATACTCCATAAATGGGTCCAGATCATTCAGATATTGCACTCGGCAAACAAAGGAATCACCACCGATATCTCTCATTGTTCCGTTCACTCTATTGTTTTCATTCACTTTTAATAATTCAATCATTTTTTTGTATTTTTCTTTTATATATATATAATTTACAAAACTATTTATATAATCACAGTTCGAATAATCACATTTTACACTGAAAGTGTATGATAAAGATTAGAATAAAAAAATCGCGAAGCCAGTAATTAAGTGCTAAATAAATAATGAAGGGTTTGGAAAATTTCGGCCGGTGTTAAGCGTAGTCGCGAGGCTACTGAAGTCTGACATGTTTCGCGGAGAGCGGTCGCTCGCTCCATCGCCGTCCGACGATAAGCGTACGAAATGTTATCATTATAATTTTTTTTTTCTCTTTAATACGAAACGTAAGGATGTGGTTTTGAAATTGCAGTATACTAACGAGCCAAATTTGATTATCGATTTTTTATTATACACCGTTATGTTATTACGGTAGGTGATTTTGTTATTTATAAAAATCTTTGTATACTCAAACAGCTTGTAATCAGATTCAAAGTGTAACAAAATGACTACTCAGTTATGATTCGATTGCAAAATATTATTATATATTAAAACTGTATACGTAAGCAAGCAAATGTATACATTTACAACGAATATATACTTTAGAATGTGCAATTTTAGCATTCTATTTTCAATTCTGAATGCAGCGGGTATACTGATTCACGATGGTGTTGTATTTATAGCGAAGTGTTTCATAATTCTGTTAGAAATACTTTTTCATTGTTTTCTGAGAAAAATAATGACAGTTTCGAGTGTTATTTTGGTGTCAAATAGAATACTTTTTTAAGTAACAAAGTATATTATTATGAAGGAAATTTTAAACCTGCAGCTAATATGTCTGACCTTTATAGTGTAAACAGACCTTTATAGGATATTTTTTGTCTCTATTGTGCAAATGACAGTAACTAATCATATAACGATCAGTTATTATTTGATTAAAGTGTGTTTATTTATCCCGTCTATTTTATAATCTGCTACATAACTGTAAATACCAAAGGTAATGAATTTAAAAACAAGATCAAAATAAAAACGTTACGAACCTTGGAACTACTTGGAATATTGGGAGGTTTATAAGAGACGTACGTCAGTATATTATTTTTAGAGACATATATTACTGGTAAATTAATTGTTAACAAACTTCTATCATGGACTGCGTAATAGAGCCGACGTGACACATGTTTTTTAACTTTAAGATCTTATGATTCACTCGGAGCCACCGTGGGACTTACGAACAATGCAACCGTCGATCTACCTTCATTAACTGTACACGAAACTATGCTAAAGGAAGTCTCACTGCTTCTACCAATGAATATTATGTTTTTAAACGCGCTTTATCTTAGAGTTAGCTTGACAGATAGATATTCGTTATATGATTAGGTTAAGACATATCACTTCAGTACTGTTCACTCCTCTGTTTCTTAGTTAATTTTCTTCTGTTTGATAGCTATTCACTAGCTTTAGTGTTCTCAATAGAAATATTTCGGAAATGGTTTTTTTTTTGTTTTGTGTTTCAATTTCTCACACTTCACGAACAACGATATTTGTCCAATAAAAATAATAATACCTATATTTTGACACATAAAGGAATAATAGTTCGTACCGTTTATGGTCGAATTTAGACCGCAGGACGGCCGTTAGTGTAACAAGCAAAATCGTTTATAAGATTTCAATGAAGGACACGGAGATCAAATTACGAAATGTTTTGTTGTCACGCAAAACGATTTGGACGTGTCAAGCATTTCTACCATAAGAGATAATTCGGCGAACACACGGATGGATGTACGTTCGCAGGTGTTACCGAGTATGCTGTTACAACATTATTATATGTAACATTTTCTTTCGGATCCTCACACGAATCTTACGTAATGCTGTAATGGAATTAGTATGACGCTGCTGAGCTTGTAATGTACCGTTCGCGATCCTAAGAACCTTTATATGAGAACGCTATCGTTTGTAAACACCAACATCTGGCTATAATGTCACATCATAAAGGTGACTGTTAGGAATTGATTTGCAATGTGATATTACCATTGCCCTGTTATAGGAAGTGCTGAATAAAATATTTACGACTACATACTGACACTTATTATATATAGATATTATGTATATTATATAACACGTATATTCTATTCTAATATATATTAGAGCTTACTTTATTAAAAGCCAGAATATTATAAATGCGAAATATACTGTATGCCTGTTGAATTTTCACAAATAAACTTAAGATACCTATCGCGCGGCATAGAAACAGCGTGGGTTCTAGAAAAGGTCATTGGTTACTTTTCAATCTTAAACGTTTTTTAGTACAGCGGCTAAATAGTCGTAAGGTAATTGATAGGAAAAATATATGTATCAAGTCGTTAGTAGATAAAATCTAGTATTTGCTATATTTATATCAAGCCAGGAGATATATTTTTCTGTTGCCTTAAAATATATTAACTACAAAGATCAATATTGATATGTTTAGCAAATTTGTTAGAAGTAAGTACTAGTAGAGATTAATGCTCTGTATCAATGCAATTAAATCAAAGGGTCGGTCGTATTTAGGATTCTTTTAAATCGTAAACATACAAAGGACTTATTTTTCTGTTATGAATTCATAATTAAACGATTGTGCCGTAGAAAGCACGCTCTACATTAAAAAGTACTTAACGATAAAATAAGACACTGGTATATGCGTTTTTTTTTAATGCCAATAGGCAGAAAACAGGCTGCCGGCGCTCATCTGATGTTAAATGGTTACCGTCACCTATGGACAACTGCAACACCAGAAGCATCACTGTTGTATCGCCGACCAGGAAGAGCGTGTTTCAATCCCTTTTTGAAAAGTCCCATGTTATAACTCTGGAGGGACACCGTGCTGGTGTGGGTTTGGAGCAGTGATGATGAGGGTACCATATCAAAAAGTTCTTCGAGACACTCTCCTATATACATGCGGTAAAGTAGAGACTTAATTAATGTCTCTGCGAAATTCTAATGACTGTAGACCGCATGTTAATTCGGTATCGTCAACAATGCGAATAGCTCGCCTTTGCACGGAGTCATAAAATAAAATCGCTCGAGTTGAAGCACTAGCTGTATACTTTTCTACCTAAATTTCCCTATATAGTATATTTTTAAAACATTTAACATTCCAATCAATAATGATGAGTTAAAACCTTTTTCATTGTGAATCACGAAAGCGAGCGACCTAGTTTTTGTATAAAATTTACTGATGCAGTTACGTTATAGATTGCATTTTCTATCGGTTAATTAAAATGTATATTAGGCAATTAAACAAATTATACGAATTCATTGACTATATAATATTAATTAATCACTCTGTATCACAATAATTAAACATGCTTTATGACTCGATAACTTATTTAATATCGTGTTCCAGAGAAATTATTAGAAGTTTGGTAAACATTGGCACTAATTCAGTAGTCTTGGTGATAAACGGACACGCCTTCGGGAAATGTCGTGAGAGTATGAGTCATTCTTGAGTAAGAACGTCCAGTGAGTGGACTTAGGATTTGTGCCAAATCATTTTTCGGTACCGTAGGATAGTATGACGTATTAACGAGCTTTAAAGACGGTGTTACTATTAAGTTCCTGTAATATCTTCTATTTCTATAATGGCCGGAACCTACATATATATGTAGGTTGTAGTACATATATATATGTAATAAAAATACAGTTTATTTGAAGCTCAATGAAATAAAACTACTGAACGTAGGCATAAGCCTATGTATGATAAATTGTTGGGATCTTCCCATAGTTGGTACTAGGCTATTTATTTTTTGCATTCCTTTGTCTCTTTGTTTTTTTTTTTTATTAAAAATGTATTTAATACACGGCGAAGCGGACGGGTATCAGCTAGTTAAACATATATATTTTGACTAGTATGTGATAATAATATTATGAAAAACAAATAATTTGAAGTAGCACCTTTATAATTGGTATTTATAATGAGGCTTTATAGTAATAAGACATAAATTCATGTATCGTGCAATGTTAAAAACTGTATGTAGTGATAAGTATATATTACTAGGCGTAAATAATTTAGGAGGGTGTTGTTACTTGCTGAACAGGTTTCCGCCTAATCTAGGTCTCGACGTGTGCTAATAGATAACAAAACGAATATATATATATATATTACTTAAATAGTTACAGTATATGTGAGCATGCATTACAATTTACTTTTTGAACGAATAAATAGCCTTCAAACCTCACCGCAATATGTATTTAAGCTCCTTTTTAATTAGCTACATGTTACATTGTTATTTTTTTTTAATGTGCGTGTATTACTTCCACATACATTAAATATATAAAATACGAAACTAATTTTAAAAACTACTTTTGAAAGTTAAATACAAAATTTCTAATATTTTACAATACGCATTATCATTCGCATGATTAAATGTAGAATTTATGCGGTTTTTAATTTGCATATATAATAAATAAAAAAAAATAAGAAAGTGATTTGACAGTTTCCTATTATAATGTCCAAACGAGAATATTCATTCGCAACCTAACGGAAAATCTTAACAAAACAAATTATTAGTAGAAGTTCAACGGGTTTATTATAAAAAAATGTTAAAAATGATTAACATAATTATCTAATTATATATGTTTTCTTAAAATGTGATGTGCTTGGCAAAAAATTTTAGTTAATATAAATAACAGTTCGTGGCTGCGCTCGCGTAAAAATACTTAGATTGTTTTTTTTTTTCTATTTAAATGTATAATATAAGTTTATTATATATTTCGGCGCAATATCATCGTTCAAAAGGTATTTATCCTTACCCTTCAATGGAAACGAGAGGAAAGGTGTAAAAAGCATAGCGTACACAAAGCTGGAAACACCAGCATACCCGCTGCGGCGGCTCTCGGTAGCGTGTCAAGCCTAGGTTTGATCCCCGGGAGTAGAGCCCTCAAGCACGTTGCTAGTGCGATATAGTGACATTGCATACATTAGTTCACCACACATTCTACAATTCATCCCACACATGGTAGGTACTTAGGTTGTGTACGGGACCTTTTTGTTCTCTTTTTGATTAGATAACCTAAGCCAAAATTGACAGATTCAAAATACACGTACGCATGTATGCAGCACATATGCAAGCACTCATATATGTTAGCTTAGTGCGAGCTGAAACCGAGGTTGAGCTACTTTGGCATTCTTGAGCTAATTGCCATTCGGATGAGTGCCTTAAGTGCTCGTCCTCAAAGCTCGATGAAAACTGTGAATTCCGTTAGGACAACAGAATTTAGTCAGTTAAAAAACAAGCGGGGGGCACCGTTTACATCTTATTTTCATTGCAGCAAGGTGTATGAAGCTAATAATACTCTTGTGTCTTAGAGACTACATAGCTACCCTTAATGTAGTCGTCCTTTAGACCATCAACACTGATGACGTTATACATTCAAAATCTACATCATACAAATAGCGCCATCTGTGTTTAAATTGCCAACTCATATATATCCGATACATTTTCATAGTCTTCTTAAAGATAGCTATAATTTGTTATGATTACATATATATAGTTATATACTCGTATAAATCAACAATTTGTACAAAGTTACCAATAGAAATTGAAAATTCAGTAATCCATATGTCATAACACGCCACATTAGTGGTTGTACTGTTTCGTGTTAAAAAGTACCAAGTTACTGTAGAAATTAATTCAAGGAGCAGAATACATAATAAATATGACCAGAAAAATATGATATCCCATAAAAAATGTTTACTACTTTTCTCTCCTTTTTGTTGGTAAGCCTAAATCACGGAGAATGTTGCTTTGCAATCAATTTTACCATAACTTATCACTAGACGATGCTTCCGCACATCAAATTTTCTCATAGACTCCTTTCAAAATATTACTGGTTCCGATGGACCCCCTGCAGGTTCAATAGTGCCATATGAAGTCAAGCCAACACTGTTAGTTCTTCACACTATTGAAAATAGACCAATTTTCATAGACCCCCGCTTACTAATTGTGCATTCCCATTTCTTTGTCACGCCAACGTACACCCCCATCAAGTCTCTCGTGGACCCATGGACCACTTTGGGAATCACTGGTTTAACTGATTACCACGAAATATGTGTATATATTTGACACCTGAGAATATATATACATGTAGAACTTCAATTCAACTATGTATTACAACAGATAATCACAAACGTGTGTGGAGCCGCAGGAAAATTATGAATATTTATGGATATATGGTATATCTAATATATACGACGCTGTTATTGTTTTAGTGAGATTATTTTAAAATGGTATTACTTTAAAATGTAATACAATCTAATTTAATTTAGTTTCATAATAATATATATGTTTAATAATAAGACATGACAATGAAGAACAAGATAAAAAAAAAGTCAGTGAACCTCCTGAATCAGATTTGCACTAAGAAATTCTCATGGCTACGACATACCTGGAACCAGAGCCTGTGGAGGTGCAATTCAAGGATACTTCGTACGCAAGCACGTCATTTGATTTCTTACCACCTGTTATCGAAAAGTCAAATATCCCAGGCTTGGGATTCATACGAAGTTAAGAAGTTGAAGTTATAGTGGTACTACAAAATAATCCCAAGGACGGTTGATGTCAAGCAAATGTAATTGCTGTTTTATACTTCTTGTTATATTCTAAATACTGTTTTATCCCCTACAGAATAGCATAATAGTATATTTTTAACTTACGGATCGAGTTCCGTCTTGAACATGATATTTTAAGCATCGAAAACTATATTAAAAACAGTCACTTGTTGAAACGATTCGCGCGCCACCCGTTGTCCTGTGTCAGAAACTTTCACGATAATGCCTAAAACAACTGTACAAACTTTAAGCTCAATCCGAATCAACGGTATTCGAACGAATAGACCATATAAACACAGAAATATTTTTTATATATAACTAACACTAAAACTCAATATATTTCTGCTTAATATATGCGCGTATAACCGATTGAAGAACATCTTGTCAATTACTATTTTTATCTATTCAAGAAGTACTTTCTAATAATTACTCAATTGTCAAATGTAAAATTTTATATTTATTTAAATTTACATAATATTTCATAATATAGATAAGTATGAAAGTATGTTTGTTTGAATTTTAAATAATGATTCGATGTGACGAATGACGATACACGACTGATAGAAGATTCTCTACTATTTATTACTACCTTAGCTAATATAGCAGCCGGAAGGAACCTAACAGTGCTTGGCGACAAATCTCCAGCTTCAGTAGAACATGTTTTCCAGGCTGGCATTACAAAAATCCCTACTACCGTGCTATGATTTACCATAATCCTTAGCGATAGTATCGGCTCGTTGCAATATTCGAATCTGTGTTGATCGACAAGTGATATACTTTTATAACGTTATGTAATGAAACAGAACATATTTTGTGTTACTGTTCTGGAAACCAGCTGTCGTGGGGGTCAACGATCCGAGAGCACGCGCCGTCAACCGCTCTGTTTCTATAATTCATCACGCCACTGATTGGGAACGGCGGTAAAAAAAAGAAATATCTCAAAGAGTAGATTCCGGGCTGCTGTATAGTTCGATAATACATTTTTAGGTTACGTAAGCGTACGATTCGCGAGATCCATTTTAAATGAATATAAAAGGTATTGCTCCCATTCGAGATAGCGATCTATTTCGTTTTGTGCAATTATGTTCTATTAAAGGAATTAACTCTTTTGTAATTTTAGCATTGCACGATTTTTATTGTCGATTTTATCTTTGTGTGTGCAAATTTATTTGCGGACGCTCAATGTAAACATTGCGGACGATAGTTGCCGAACTAAATAATCAGATATATAGGATTGCCTAATTTTATTTATTTAAAAGATCAATTGCTAAATTTCGTTCACTATTATGATAGTTGTAGTTCTTTTAAAGAAATTAAATATATCAGTTTTTAGTGGTTTTTATTTTGTCGTGTGGTGAAAACTTACACTCGGGTTACATTAATAATTCGAAGATTTCTAAAATGTAATATTGTTGTCGCAGTTTATGTAACAATTCTTTTACTTGGGTCTTATTTTTGGCGTTATATGCATGCCGGGGAACCAGTTTCGATTATATATGGTGTTCATTACAATTTATAATACTAGAAAATTATAACATACCCATTGGTTTTTGGGCGGGATCTTAGTCTGTCATATCGTGGCATTTATATTTTATTCATAATCTTGTGTTAATTGAATCTATATTTTGTAATATTGGTGGGATTTCACGTGAT
This sequence comes from Antheraea assamensis, assembly GCA_035772565.1. NCBI lineage: Eukaryota > Metazoa > Arthropoda > Insecta > Lepidoptera > Saturniidae > Antheraea > Antheraea assamensis. The sequence goes on from JAQQSE010000086.1 coordinate 1,323,077, forward strand.
ATAGTTCGATTATTGTGCATAAATAAATGGAAAATAACATTACTGAGCATGAATTCCAAGATTCCACGGAAACTCCATGGAAAGTTTTAAGAAGGGAGCCATCACCATCTTGTTGGAACATCGAAATGATCACAATACACTTGTAATATTATTACCTACTCTACAATGACAGTAATTATCTAGAAGATTGGTTGCCAAAAATAAAATAAAAAATAGAACTCTTCCTTTTGTTTTGTTTAGAATAAAAATATATATTAAAGAAGAACAGAAATAAAATATTAAATTCAAGAGTGTAAGTAAAGGTGATTTTTACTTTTTAATGAAATATTCTATATAACCATGCTAAGAGATCCTTGTTTTTATTTACCAATACAAAATTAACCTACATACGCGAGAAGGATTCATGTCAGTAAGCCACCGGCCTTCATAGTTTATCTTGGCGGGCTCCACCGTGTCTGTAGCCGGCTAATACCTATCATTACAGTAAACCATAAGTAACCCATAGATCAGCGGTGTTTAGCTTTAGTCGAGGTGCAGGAGAAAGCCGAGCCACTGGCGACTTACAACGTTTTTTTTTTCTAAAGTTCCGTGGGTGAAACTAGTATGGAAACCTCATAAATCTTAAAGTCTATCGATTGATCGTGTCTATTTGTCTACAATTAAATTAATTTCTTTATGTTAATAGAAAATATATAAACATAAATTTATATATACGAAGACTAGCTGTGCCCGCGACTACGTCCGCAGTGGAATTTCAATTCTAAATACAGTGATTAATAAAATTATAGATAAAAAGGCGTATGAAAACTCGACATCGGCCTTTTCTGAACGATTTTGTTCTTCGAGGCGTATCGTGGCACTACAATGTCTAATAGTTGCTCATAACGTGAATGTATAATTCTGACTGTCGATACACGGTGTGGCACTCAACATTCTGCAATGCCAAACTCTGTCCAGCAACTATTGCGTAAATTGCTTCTCTTTGGTGTAAATTACCAAAAAAAATATATAGTGAACTTCTTTTTTTCTCATCGCATCAAAAGCATAGTTAACGGAATACCGTTGATTGTAATATCAAATAATGTATGTGTACACTTACAAATATTTACGATCATTCTATTAAATATAAGGATATTCAATAAATGAATTATGAATATATATCATTTAGTCATATACTTAAATACAAATCTCAAAGTCCATCGAGAGAAGTAGAAATTTACGAAGATATGTCGCCGTCGGCGATCTCGCATGGGATTATTATAATTATTCTAAACACGAACGGTTCTAGACAAGAAAATTATGCACAACGACGAAGATCTTGACGGTAATTTTATTGGCAAAATTGATTTCTTTTTTGCCAAAACGATTTATACCCTATAATACTTGTAACGAAATAGGTAGAAACAAGTCACTTATTTACTTACCATCTCAGATCACCTTTGTTGTGGTTATTTTTAGTCGTCTATCAATTTTGGGACAATTACATTTCAGGAACGTTAATCATCATCTCCTTAACCTTATCCCGCCTAAGTAGGGTCGGCACAACATGTTTTCCTTTTCCGCTCTCCCCTGTCAAAAGTTTTCTCAGTGTTCACACCTTTTATACACGTATTATTTTTCACACAATCCATCCATTCCTTTTTCGGTCTTCCTCTACCTCTATATCCGTCCACTTTCAAACTTAAAACATTTCTTGTTATATGACTTTCATCTATTCTCATGCCCGTACCATGCTAACCTATTACTCCTCAACTTCTCTGTCACTGGTGCTATTCTCAAACTTCCCCTGATATACTGATTCTTAATCTTATCCATTCTAGTTACACCACACGTCCATCTTAACATTCGCACCTCTGCCACATGTAATCTTTTCTCCTCCGTCTCTTTCGTAGCCCAGCACTCGGACCCATATAACACGACTGGTTTTATTATAGTTTTATACAACTTGAGTTTCAGGAAGTTTAATATTAAAAGCTTTGCAGGTTGACGTTTTCGAGCAGAAGCTTATAGGATTATGAGCAATACGATCACCATTAGCATTTTGCATACACTTTGTCAAGAATACAGAAAAGGATATAGGATAACTTCATTCAGAAAAACGTACAGTTTCCGAAGGATAGGTCCAATCCATATTAACGAGAGCGTTAAGAGGTACATATTTTCTTCAAACAAAAAAAGAAAACTTAGTATGAAATATATTTTTTAAACACGTATATGCACAAAATCTTGCTAAGCAATTATTACATTTACTACGCGTGAGTCAATGATAACAGTGGATTAGTTATAAGTATACCCTACACCCTTTGTATTCTCTCAGTGGTAATCAAGCTATGAGCGAGCAGGTAGACAGGGAGTTTCTCACTTGATTCTACATCTATACAGACGTAAATGAAGAAGTAGCGTGTTATAAGAAAATGTATACGTGTTTGTACATTACTACATAGTGTACATGCAAAAACAATACCTATTATTACCAGGTCAAGGTTTTTAATAATAGTAGCCTTTCTCTTTTATAGTTTTTTAACTGTCCAGCACACATATTCGTAATAACTGTGTCGATGGTGAATGTTCAATGACCATTCGTAAGGTCGTGATGTTCGGAGCGACCTGGCGATTTGAACTTCGCAGTTGAGTCGTGCATGATCTGATCACGACTATTGTATAGTTTGTAAATAATGTAAGTACTGTCGCACGATGAAGTGATTTCGTAGTCTATACGAGTGGAGCTGTACGTCGAATGGTTAAGCCAAGCGAGACAATAAATACTCTGCAGAAACGAATCGGGCTTGTCGCTACTGGTAAATAAATTTGGGTGGGATCATTTGGGTATATACTGTGATATTTGTTACGTTGTTTTCATAGATTCTCTATGATTTTTTCATATTAGGGTGTTTGCATGAGTTAAAAGTAAGGTGCTACATCATTTCTCTTCATCAATGTGGGTATGTCGTGATGATAGATTGGTACAAAATTGAACAAATAATTTTATATCCATAACCCTGTCTGTATGCAGATGTACGCGGTTGCTGAAGTTACCAAGGAACGTTGTCATTTCAAAAGATTATAAGTATATGACATTTTATAACGAATTAATAGGTAAACAAATTCATCAGTTGGTAGTGTATTTGGACACAGCGTCGAAGGACATGGGTTCGAATCCTAGCAACTGAGTTGGAGCGCGTGGTGAAAGAAAGCATCGTTACGTTGAAAATCTTTCGCCAAGCATGTCTTGGTGTGTTCCGGCAACTGCATTCGAACCTTCTTCCTTCGATGCTGTGCCCGAGCACACTACCAACTTTTTTTTTTAATATATTGTAGGGGGCAAATGAACAGGTGGGTCACCTGGTGGTAAGTGATCACCGTCGTTCATAGACACTAGCAACACCAGGGGAGTTGCAAGTGCGTTGCCGGCCTTTTAATATATGTGAGCCTCCGGCACTCTCACTGGCCGAACGAAAGGCAACAGTGCAAGCACTGTTACTTCACGTCGGTTTTCTGTGAGAGGGTGGTACTACCCCGGGCGAGCCGACCCGTTCATGCTGAAACCAGTAATAGCTTCAGCGTAGCTCTACCACCTACTAACTGAGCCATAATCGCTTCAATTCCGCTTTCCCGCAAAGTTAGCATTCAGAGATTTTTTATTACAATATTATCGTTCGTTCTTTGACTTCATCAAACGAATGAACAACTAATATTTTAAAACACTGTGATATAAGTAATTGTTAATATTCATTTTAAAATTTGGGAATACAGTGTTGAAACCGAATAAACCTAATAGAACGTACTTTTATTGAGGTCAAAGTATTATTGCTAAAAGTTTAGCCGTGAGAATTTAATTATGCTACTTATAAGCAAAATCGATGCATATATCGCGATATGCGCAATTTTATGCAAATTATATATGAAACGCAAACGGTGAGTGGAAATGGTCTGAAAATTAATTAATTACAACCGATTGTAGGTCTCGTCTGGTCTAGACAGCGGCCATGATAATCACGAATTCTTACACAATTGTTACACGGTACCATTAGGATTTGAAGCTTATATTATCTACAGATGTTATGGGGATGAAGTTAATTCTTTTATGAAAATCTTTTAGTACCCTCACTGACAACAGCATGCGCTTCCTGTGGGAAACCGCCGACCACTTCGAAAACCATATAGAGGTTACTCAAACTGAGTCTAAATGTAATTGATTTATTCATTATCTTGTATATTGAAATGAGAAATAATTCAAGCTCACATGCAACTTCTTATCACTAAATGCATATTGACTTGAATTAAAAACAGCTAGCGTATAGTTAATTTTTAAAGAAATCGTGATCTAGTTTATTCTATCAAGGTTAGTCAGCATATTTCTTCACGCAACATGTATTACAAATATTTATCGTACAATCTTATAATATTTTTTTTTGTAATAAAAATAATACTTGTGTTCAATTATATGAAACAATGTATAGAAATATTATATACTAGCACCACCCCATGACGTCGTACACACGTGACACAATTTTTAAAATACAATCAGTAGTTGAAAACATTAGTTCCTACTAACAAACTCACTGACCCTGCCGCGTTGTGATGGTAGTGTACTCAACGGTAACGGTTAACATGCGTTTGACGTTTCGGCGTTGAATCTGACAGCTTTCATTATTTTGACAACCGGCACATTGCCATCATCATTACAGACTGTATTCTATTCTAATTTTAAATATGGTTGCGTAATGGCGCGCATGGCCATCGTTGTGTAGAGAGCGTGGGCAACGTTGAGCAATATGCGAAATTTCGACTCCGCCACATATTACTAGTTGCATGACAATAGTGCCACCACAATCTCAATCGTTAACACTGTTCTTCATTTCATAATTAAACAAAAGTTGATTCTCAAAACACGATGTCAAAAATCCTAAGAAATTACTTATTAAAAACGTACATCTCTCTACTGATTGTTATTACATTTGCTTTAACAGACAAAATTTGAGGTAATTGCCCTAATATCTAACCTCTAAATCACTTTATTAAAAACAGTGATAGCACCCAAGCTTCTAGGATACATTGAAACCTCGATAGTAGTCGATACATTTCCGAAATCGATATGAATCGATCGTATCGATATAGGAAATTTAAATATCGAAAAATATGTCAAATTTTACATTCACCTTCACTTTTAGCAACGTTTAAATTCTGCAAAATGCGTATTCCGTCCTCCTAACTAATGTTATAAATGCAAATGTGTGTATTATTACGTTTTCAAGCCTCGGTCACCATGAAACTTTGTATACACGTTCTTAGAGACACAGAAAAGGACACGGTGTCACTTCCACCCACAAAAATGACTGTTCCGGAGGACAGGTCAAATCTACATCAAGGAGAGCGAAGCCGCGGGCAAAAATGAGTCAAGTATAAAATAAATATGAGGCGTCCATTTATCTGCCTTTACCAAATCTGTGGTAAGACTTCGTCAACTTATTTTTTTTTCCAACTTACCTACACTGTTAGCCTGGCAAGGCCGCTACAGTTTTACCGGACTACTTAGGGGAGCGCTTAAGGCACTCACCCGCCCTCGTCAACCTTTTTGACCGCTCTCATATATAAATAGTCGTAAGTTCGGGCTCGCGGGTAATTGGCTACCCAAGAGTAAAGTTGAAACATTTGTTACATGAATCAAAAATTGGAATTTATTTATCTTTAACTGGTGTTGATATTATACGTATTTATGCCTAAATTTGTGCTCTGAGTAATTATATCAAATGTCACAAAAGCTGAACGAAATTGAAAAACTGAATATTGAATAGTCTTTACATAAATAAAATGATCATTAAATCACATTAAAAACTACTAAAATTGACAGTATAATTAGAATAATAAATACATAAAAAAGTTTTTATTGAAAACAAATATTCATTTATTCGATCAAAGGTCCTCATAGTTTGTTGAAGTTAGTAGCAAAATGTTATATCTCTCTAAAGAAAATGTAACTGGGTGAACAATAATAAACAAGAGTTATAACCAAGTCACACTAGCATGTCGTAATTATTATTAGCATAATAATAACAAACGTAAAAGCGTAGCAAACAAAAAAAAATGGATAGTTGGATAATGCTGACGGTACTGACTGCTACATAAACTTTCTGACTTTGTTTCTGCATAGGAGTGGCTTTTGGTATGTCATAACTGTACACTATTGTCGTCGAAAAGAGTTACATTACAAGTTATACGAATCACATGACATTTATACCATATGAAATATATTCATAACTCTATATAGAAATGTTATAATATTAATATTGGATTTAATATTTTTGACCAGTTGTATTTCAGCTCCATATAACATGGGTGTATTTTTTAGATTGTTTTTTTTTTCCATGTAAAAAAAACTTGTGAAATCATTAAAATTTAGAAGTAACTAAAGTTATCATTTTGTTATCGAACTTCAATTAAGAAACCTTGATTATGGATTATGACAAGCCATCCGTAAGACGCTTACGTTTCAAAATGTGTTTATAAAGACTTTTGTAGATATTAAATAATTGGATTCTTTTATAATGCACGCTAATCCTTTAACAGTCACCTAAGAAAATATAATGTAATAATGATTACTTATAGCATAATATACATAACTGATACCCGCGACTTCGTCTGCATTGTTTATTATATTAAGGATATATTGAATATAGACAGGAAAAAAAAATTAAAGCGAAAAAATCTCTTCTCCTGCGCATGCGCATCTTCGCGTATATGTAATTCTTGTAAAATTAATAGTTTCTTAAAACTTTAACAACTTTATATTAAATAAGGATACCGTCATATCGTTTTTTAGATAAGCACCTGTTTTAGAAGTAAAACTATAAGAATTGACCGAGTTATATCCAGTAGTTTTTGCGTGGTGCGCACCGCACAACGGCAGACCTCTATAATTTTATATTTATAAGATTTTGATTTATTAGTCGATACATTTTGATTTATCGTGGTTGATCTAAGTTACGTTCAATTCGTTTCGATATCTTAGTAAAAAAGTGGAGCATCTTCGGTTGTAGCTTCGCGTCTCACATTTTAATTCCGTCGTACGTTCGAATCTCGTAAGATAATTCGAGCATGCACTATTTACCATCATTCTATTGTTAACTTGCGGCGCACCTAGCGTCTTGAACAAATAACCGATGTGACCGTTTCAGGAACATACTCGTAATTGAAAAATAGTATAGTTACTACAGAGGTTTCTTTTTTGTGTATACCTTATTGGTTCTAGCGTTTAAAATGGTAAATACTTTAAGCCTGGAGGAGGAAACCGACTCTCAATGCAGGCTTAGAGAAAGCATACATATACATGGTATATAAAATTATGTAGTATATAAAAGTATTGTTATATAGTATTTCCTTGAGACTTATAAAACTCGAACACTTTTCGTTTGATCGGTATGAAATTTGGTACACTTTTTTTGTGATGGATAATATTTTTACTATGGATGGATAATATTTTTAAATGATCACTAGGTGGCGCTACGACATATTATATATACCACATAGAATATTAACAAAAAATATTTTTTTTATAGCTCAACTACGCAATATATTAAATAATAATAAACACGTGTGAAGTCGCGGGCATAGTTGATATAGTATATAAAACGAGAAAATTTAAATGAATACAACAAAAAAAAATGACTTTTTAAAGCTAGCTAAAGGATTAGCTGTACGAAAAAAGAAACAAGGATATCTATCTAAAACTAGTTAAATATACATCTAAAAGGAGCCTAATTGGGTAGTACCAATGATATTATAAATAAAAACGTGCAGATACGTTATAAGTGTCTCGATAGTGGTACGTTTTTTTTTATGTTATAGGGGGCAAACGAACAGGTGGGTCACCTGATGGTAGGTGATCACCGCCGTCCATAGACACTAGCAACACCAGGGGAGTCGCAAATGCGTTGCCGGCCTTATAATATATGTGGGCTTCCGGCGCTCTTATGAATACTGACATGACATCTGACAGAGGAGAGTGGAAAAGGAAAACATGTTGTGCCGACCCTACTTAAGTGGGATAAGGGTAAGATAATGATGATGATGATGATGTTTGCACTTTTCAATTAGGAATTATTCATTAATATGCAATCGCTGTTAAAATTATTTCAGTCGGACAGTTTTAAACAGCTTAATATTTACTACATTGTCAATATAATATAGTTCTTCTTATTGGCATAAGCTATCGCATTATGATAAAGCTTACTATTTGAATTTACATCATAATACATTTGTGTAGTTGTAGTACATTTTTATTTACAACATGATAGAAATCTACACTTGACCCTTAAACTGTACTATAACCCCACGGCACGCATATACCTAAAATAAAATCAAAGGGATGGGAGTTAGTTATTTTGGAGTATCTACTCGTATACAATCTCACTTCCCATCTCGATCGAACACTCGGGTGAGTGCCTTAAGCGCTCCCCTTAGCTGTCCGGTGGAACTGTAAAGGCTTTGCCAGTACAACAGTGTAGTTAGTTCGAAACAAAAAAAAAAAAAAAACGATCGATTACAATTTATTTATAAATCTGAAACCTGATCGCGTCGTATTCAATATACTTTGTTGAGCGTTCAGTGTTCACAACAAAGGCTGAGTAAAACGTAGTCCAAACGATAATTCGAAATGGTGCTTATTTCAAGCTGTTAGTTTACCCGTAACAATATCACATTCGTACAAATATTATGTGGATATCGTGTGTCGAATGCAGAACCGTGATCTTGAATCGATCGGTTCGTTAATGTGGCGTGAAATAAATTGTTTTCGAATTCCTGTTCGTAAATATTGTTTGAAACAATTGAAAACATATCGAGTAGGTATTATGTATTTTGTTACATATTACATGATTACTTACTATTAAGTGTTTTTCAGATAAGTTATTAACTGTAAGTCTTCTTAATTTATGTTACAATTCTATTAGTGTATTTATAAGGTATATTTACTTATAAGTTAAAGAATAATATGTATATAATAAATAGAAGTATTTTTTTAAAATACCCATTCAACTAAGTATCTCAATTTGAACAAAATAAAATTAGTAACGAATGCCAATATTTTAAGTTTCTTTGAGAAACCAAAAATTGACTAAGCTGAGACTAGAATATGTTTTTACAATTTTTATTTATAATTTATCGCCTTTTTCTTCTTTCTTTTATCCAACTATATGGTATTCCTCATTCACTCTTCTCTATCAACTATCATCTCATTATTCACATATCGTTCATGCCCCAGTACATGTATTTTTCTTAGTCTTCCTCTATTCCTATATTTGATCTACTTCATTTGATTTGAACTTTTCTGTCTTTCATGATGTAACTTCTCTTCTATCATAGTTGATAATGTTATGTAATATTCTTTAATCTGTATTTCTCGCTATCCAGCAGTAAGGTTCATAACATTATCATAGATCTTATATGATGATTGATTAACGTACTTATATAACTTTCCCTCGAATCTTAGAGAGTGGATCACTGGTGATTCTTATAACAGTACAAATTCTTATAACCTATCGTATTCTTATTAATTAACCCTTACATAGATATCTAAAGCTGAAAGGAACGTTGAATCACCGACGACTACGCTTTGCAATTTATTCAGAGTCAGTTTCTGTGGCTCGCAGCTGAGACGCTTCTAGCATAGTGATGGCTCATTCGGAATTACAAATTGTACTTTCATTGCGGCTCGCGGCGTGTCTTCAACCGAACCCGGGACTTCCGCCACAAGTGACGTTACCACGCCATTTTAAACGATGATGTAATAAACTCGCGTCTGTTTAAACTTTTAACAGGCTTACGTATTGGGAAGTAACGTTTCGGAATTTATCACGATCTTTCGCTAAAATATTTATGTTGTTAACCTTTTGTTTACTCGTTTTGATATATCGTTACACGATTATGTAATCCATGTTTATTTATATGTATGTACAGTATGTGTTTTTTTGTTTGTACATAATATTATTTTGTTTACTTACGTTTGTGATGTGCTTAAAACCGTTTTAATTCGACACAAAAGAACGCAAATGAAACTTGAACATCTGAATTGTGTTAGGATACACGTAAATGTTTTGTAAGCTCGATGTCAAATGATTACTCTAGTTACGAGATGATGCGGTGATGACTCAGTTGGTAGTGTGTCCGGACACAGCGTCGAAGGACCTAGGTTCGAATCCTAGCAACTGAGTCGGAGCTTTCGGTGAAGGAAAACATCGTGATGAAACTTCTAGCTACTCTTCTAGGTAATCGTATTCCAGTGATGTACCATTCATTATTATTGTATTTGTTATATTATCAGCTGATACTTGGAACTATTAGTAATGTGAGAATGGTTAATTTACGCTTGTCTTTCAATTTGTTTTGCTGATATAAAGTTGTATATGAAAAATTCTTTGTATTCCTTAAAATATACATTAATAACGATTTAGCAATGATGGCTCAGTTGGTAGTGTGGTCGGACATAGCGTCGAAGGACGTAGGTTCGTATCCTGACCACTATATCGGAGCTTTCCGTGAAGGAAAACATCATGATCAAACCATAGCATGGTGGTAGGGCTTTTTCTAAGTCCGTCTGGCTAGCTACCACCCTCAAGTTGATAATCTGTCGCCAAGCACCTGTTGGTGTGTTCCGGCAGCTGCACTTGAGAGCCAGTCTCCCTTAGCTTAGCGTGACTACCATCTTAAACCTGATTATCATTTAATATCAGATGAGATTGTGGTCAAACGCTAACCTATAAAGTATAAAAAAAAAATTGATCCAGGGTTGTATTCTGGCTCGTGGTCCATTATCAAATACGAGTTAGGGCTAAATATTAGACAGAAAATGATGTACCGACCGTGATTATTCTACAGTTAAATACGATTACTAATTTCGATTTATTACAGATGAAGGAGGTTCAGTGTGTTTTCTAAGCCTTTCAAGTGAATTACGGTGTTTGTGCTGGGCTTTGTCGAGGTAAATTGTGATTGGGTATCAGTAGATCATGTAACTAGTACCTATTATTTTGAAAGTATTTTGAATGTACATTTTAACGAGTGTATGAAATGCTCTGATGACGTCATCTCTATAATATTATGTTTACATAATTGAGATCTGCCAGTCTTTTTGATCGTGTGTTTATTTCTAATTTTAACTTATGCTGTTTGGACGGAGATTATATCCGCTTTTATATGTACAATAATTAAATATTTATTCAGTGTACATAAGCATGTTAATATTTTATCGATGCATTCATTCGAGAAGCTATTATATTGAAGAGGGTGCAATGTAGGGGAAGTGAAGCGACCTCGATTGTACAAGGTTTTATATTGATTTATTACCAATCGCAACTTCTACCTTTTTACATTACCTAATGTAATTGTAATGAATTTTGTAAACGTGTGTGGTTGAAATTAAGAAAATTAAATAGAAGATAAATGATGTTTTTATATAAATATATGTGATTGTTTAACACTTTGAAGTTATACTTCTTTTGGCGCGTTAGGGAAAAATGATGAGAGTAAATTTAGACTATGCGTGCGCACACCGTCACGAAAAACCGACACCCTGAAGTAAACTAGTCGACATTTTATTTAAAAAAAGTATGTATGTATTAAATACCTTTTTTCTATTGTTATTGTCGTTTTTTCTACAAACGTAGAATAAGGCGAAAGATAAAATTTTTGAAAAGATTTTTATGGTGTCATGCCAAAGAAGTATAACTCCTAACGCGTGTACATAAGTTGTACATAAGTGTGTTTTGGTTTTATCAGGGCAGTACTAGCTCAATACAAATATGGCTTTATATTAATTTTCTCGTTTCCAAAAGAAGCTTCAATTTCTAATAATCCCACTATACGTTTACTAATAATTGCCAAGAAAAAGTTACACGATTTTGCTCCTAGGACAAAGCTTACTTTGTACTAACACGTGTAGATCGGTTATAGTCCGTTTTAATCAATGTTTGTATTTTACACTGCACTGTATTCACTATCGGGAAGCTTAACACCATTTAACTAAAAATGAATTATTATGCAAAGGGTACATTGAATGCGTTGTAACACTGGTGTTTGTTTCGTTGGAGGGTTCGGTATCCGGGTTGTCGGGTTGGTTGTATACCCGACGCGGTACATGTTTCAAAACTATATCGGAAGTCATGAAATGAATATTAATGTTGCTATATGCAGTTAGTTAGTGAAGTCGTGAGTAACTTTCCCTTAGGCTTTTGTTTTGTATAACATAATATGAAGTACCTATTTATTATCAATTGTTACCTGCATCATCATTGTGTAATCTAAATGCGCGTGTGTGTGTTCTTGCGTTATGTTTTATCTTCTCATAAATATAATAGTAATCTAGCGTTAAACTGGTTTTAAATGGGTTAGTCTTCCTTTGTTTAATTAGGAATATGAATTTTACTCGGGTTTTACTAAATATTTTTCATTTTTAAAGTAATTTAATAAATTTGAGTATGTACAACCTTCAAATAAGTGTATTATAAAATGTACTAACTTACATATATAATTGCTACCTAAATAAAATCATACTCATATCATAACGTTCACAATTAAAAACCCTAAGTAGTAGAACACCGTTTAAAGAATACTAAATTCTATTTAAATGTAATTAAATGTCATAATTGAAATCAACAGGAATGAAATTAAAACAATTTAACATTCACAAAAATGAATTATACGATTGTTAAAAGGTCGTCGTAACATTTTTACGTAAACATTGTTACATAAGGGTATAACTCTAAAATGAATGGAGTAATCTAATTATGTTACCATTTAAGAACTGTGGCGTTATGTATAAGTGCCATAGTGCATAGTGCAAAGCGTAGTGAATCGGCTCCAGAAAGATATTGAAACAGTATATAGGGGATATGTAGGTGCTAATCAATACATATTATAAAACAAAGTCGTCCGCCGCGTCTGTCTGTCTGGACGTTTGCGATAAACTCAAAAAATATTGAACGGGTTGTACTGCGGTCTTCACCAATAGATAGAATAATTCACGGGGAAGGTATAGGTATAGAATTTATCAAGGTTTTTTTTTTGTAAATTGGTTGAAATATAATGATAATTGTTGAAAGAATCGGAAAAATTCAAGCCGCCTTTAGCGTTTTACGACCTAAGTATATACTTTTTTTATTATCAGACCAGGATAATGTCCGTCGGGTCTGCTAGTATAGATATAATAAGATTTTGAAAGTCTCACGTCTATAATTTAATTGGTTTTCTACAAAAAGCAAAATATGTAAGAAAATTAATCTTACAATTAACTCAACTGATTGATGTAAATTTTTAATATGTTTTGGGATCTATTAATAGCTTCTAGAAAAATCTATGAATAGCTATATTAACTTCATAGGATCATCGAAAAAAATATTTTTATTTTAATATTTTGTTTTTGTTTTCGAATTCCAGTTCAATTAGAGATCTGAAACTTTAAGATAGAATCTTATTATCTGATATACCTACATGTGCTCTAAGTACTGCTTCAATATATTTTTAGGGCCCATTCCCTATGCTTATACCCCTATGAACATTATAATTTAATTTAATAAAGAGGTAGATTCTCATGGGGGTATTGAAGAAATAGTTAAAGTTAACTGTAACTCTTTAACATCATATAGCTGTTAAGGTTTTATGTTATAAATTAAAAAAAAATCCTTTACAGGCGTTTTAGTTAGTGAATTATATATTTTTTTATACTGTATAGGTTAGCGTTTGATCACAATCTCATCTGGTGTTAAATGATGATGTGGTCTAAGATGGTAGTCACGCTAAACCTAGAGAGAGACTGGCTCTCAAGTGCAGCTGCCGGAACACACCAACAGGTGCTTGGCGACAGATTTTCAACTTGAGGGTGGTAAATAGCCAGGAGCACTTAGAAAAAGGCCTACCACCGTGCTATGGTTTCATCGCGATCTTTTCCTTCACCGAAAGCTCCGACTCAGTGGTCAGGATACAAACCTACGTCCTTCGACGCTATGTCCGACCACACTATCAACTGAGCCATCATCGCTAAATCGTTATTAATGTATATTTTAAGAAATACAAAGAATTTTTCATATACAACTTTATATCAGCAAAACAAATTGAAAGACAAGCGTAAATTAACCGTTCTCCCATTACTAATAGTACCAAGTATCAGCTGATAATATAACAAATACAATAATAATGAATGGTACATCACTGGAATACGATTACCTAGAAGAGTAGCTAGAAGTCTAACAAGATTGGCCGTGACTCTATTTCTGAGTTCTTAGTACTATGTATGGTACAAGACATGAGAACGGTCGTGTATTTGATAAAAATATACTTTAATACATTCAAAATAATAATAATAATATATATTGCTTTAATAATGCAAAATTAAAATACGAAGTGCAATCATGACAAAATAGTACAGCATTCGGACAATATGTTTATATCGTTCGCATATATGTTATGAGGGACTAACCAGGAAAAATAAAATGTAATATATGTAACTTGAAGTCGTTTTAGAGTTATATATATAGTAATAAAATTATACAATTCGAATTATAGAGTTATCATGAGTTCTATTTTCAAATTAATTATTTTAACTATCGTAAACCGTTATCGCTTACTGTTAACTAAATGCTATTTAAAAAAAAAACATCGTGGTGAAAACATTTTAAGTAATTTGTAGCAGTTACCTGGCTGGATGTGATTAAAGATGGTGTGCTATTCTCCCTGTTGAAATATTTTTCATTCACAATTCATGTGCCGGTCTGATGAACTGTGTAAAATTGGTGTGTTGCACCGTCATCTATTAACGAGTTATAGTAAAATGGATAGCATAAAAACCTTCCCAATGAGAAAACGGTGTATAGAGTTTATAATTCTCATATACATACGAACATCCATATTTTATATGTAAATAAAATTTATAAGAAATATTAGTATGACTGTATACATAAAAATAACGTATTTTATACTAGTTTTTCCTCGTATCTTCTCTCGTGTTAACGTACATTTAGTCAAATAAAATAAAGCCCATGATACTCGTTGACAATATAGCTTTCTATTGACTATGTTTTTTTATTAAATCGGTTAAGTATTTTTTTTTAATTTTCAATTACAAACAAAACATCAGATCTTTTCTTTTTATAATTAACTTAGATTATACCTATTTCAGTTCGAAAAAGTTGATGTAAATAAAGATTAAAGATACATTTGGTTTTATCAATATACATTCCATGATGGGTAAATTGAGATTGGATATAATGACTCATTAATAGTTGAATTTTAATAATGACTACTTCATAAAAAATCATATTCGATTTATATATCATTTTGAATCATAAACGTACCGCGTTATCGTAGTAATTTACGTAAATGCACGTAACACGTTTTACTGAATTTTATTAACATTATAAATATATTATTGATCTGTTTGATTAATTATTATTTTTATTGGTCTCAAGTGATAATTTATATCTCTTTCTTTGTGTTACAGGAAATAATCGAGATACACAAATCAACATCGTTCTGAATTCAAATAAAACGTTGAAAAATATCAATTTAACGTTTTCTATTACAGTTTCAAATAGAGATTGTAAATTTTAATTCGTTAAAAGTAAAATGGGCAATGAGAACAAATGAAATATTAGCGAAAGAAGGTTTCAATATTTCGAATACGAACACTGGTTAAAATTAGGTTAGGTTATGTATGTACTTTATCCTGGTAACATTATATTTTAAATTTAGTATGTTTCCGCATATTTCTTTCTAATTGCACCGCAAGTTATAATGCATTGGACAAGCACATAGGTCAATATGTAAGCCATTATAGACTTCATATAGAACACAGATTTGAATTACCATTTTTAAAATTGTAACGTTATATCTTTGAAAAGTATGATTCGTATATAATAATTAAAGTCTTTCAATGATCCTTCTCCATAACAAATTATTTCCTTCGAAAACGCGTATCGTTACATATTTTAAACGCGACCTCAAAGTTTATTTTTTACTTCGCGGAAAAGGTTAAAAAAAAACTCACCGAACCCAACCGGTTTGCCTTGCAACGGGCTATGGAAAATGAAACACTTTGTAAACATTAATAATAATGGGAACTGTTGAACATTCTAATCAACTGTTGTAAAACCTTCTTCATTATTATTTACTAAATCTTATACTATCAGTTAATAGCTTTAAATTGATTTATCATTCTAACACTTATAACAGCTGCCTACTACTTAGTTTGCGTTTGTATGTCTTTACGTGGCTCAAGAATTTTGTTAAACCTTGCTTGACATTTAAGCGTTATATTTTCCTAAATATAAACAATACTTTTGTCAATCTAACTTATAATCTATTTGTTATTCTGTAAGCTATATTATTGTAAAATTTCATCAGTAGTTTTTTACTTAAAAGGGTAACAAACAGACATCCATCCTCACTATTATGTCGTCAAAAATATTAATAGGATAGTAGTTCCCTTAGAAGCGGTTGTAACGATTTCCATGAACTTTTGTATATATAATATTTGACTTTTCAACTCCATCTAGTTGATCACTCGGGTATTAAGTATTAATGAAATTGCCATTCTGTCAATGTCTAATATTAGTTAGCAATATCAGTTATCACTGTAGTAAGGTTATCCATGATCAAATTAATCTTCAGTTTCAAAGTAAGTTACATAACAATTTATACACATTTATGTATGTGTGTACAGAATATATGTGAACGATATGTTTAAATACGTACAAGATACAAGTTAATATACATGCCACTATATTTTATTCATCTAATGTAGTATTAAAACCACGAAGAGACGGATTAAGCAATTTTTGTTCAACTTTCATCGTTGTCGTGTTATTAAAAACGAAACGACTCGCACGCCATCTAGTTTGACATTGTGGTCTTAAAGTAGAAATCCTAACGAGCAAGCGAACCCCTATTCACAGAAGTTTAAGGCACAATCGCATGAATGGTATGGGAATTTATGAGGTCAAATCAAATATACAAAAGGAGCACTCAAATTTATATATATTCAGCAATTTGCAAATACCTTACCCTATATAGTAAGTATATTAATAACTTATAAATAAGTACACGCGCCATTGTCGTCGTAAAAATTATCTTATTGTTTCGAGATAATTACGCGGTTTATGTGTATCAATCAATGTTACATTAAATCATCAATGTTTACATAATTGTAATCTTGTGTATTGTTACTTAAGTCCTTACAACTTTTTACAGATTTTAACTTTGTCACTTTTAACCTAGCCCCTAAGGAAAAATGTTATGATATGCGAATAAGATAACTGTCTGAAATTTTTTTCTATCTACAAGTAGTGATCTAGTCAAAATCGATTCAGTCATTTCGGAGATTAGCCGGGACAAACAATATGCACTTCAATGTTATTTATATTTGTACGGACTTTGACGATATATATATATATAATTTCAATGAAAACACTAAATTGTGTATATATTATAAATAATTTGAACTGTATTGTAATAGAATTAAATACTTTTTTTTTAAATATAATTTCTTATAATTATTGTTATTTCTACTTTGTACGTAACCTACTTCGAATAATCACTATTATACTTTTGTTCTATAGAAATGCGTGTTGGGTAATCCCGGAGAAAACGAGACGGAGCTAGGATTGTTATCCACACAAAGATTAACTCTTCACGCCATATTTAAATGAGGAATAGTGAGTCATATTTGGTTTAGTAGTGTTACTTCCTTTGTTTTTAATATGTTTCGTTCAAGTCGAAGTTTCCTTTGAAGTTTCTTTATTGCTTAATTATTATGTAGTTTCTTTGTTATATAAAACTGTGATAAGTAACATTGTCTTTTTGGAAGATATAAAACAAAAGTTAACCATTTCATTGTTTATGAAGTAATGTATTTACGTTTTTTTTTTTTAGTATGGCAAAATTTTCGTTTCATCTAATGCTACTCCCATATCTGCGCGACGAAACTTCGGTCACTTGTGCCGCTAAAAAGTAACCTCAAAATTAATTCCGATAAAGGCGTAGAATAACGTTTACACACCATTGTCATTTCAATAGTAACTCGAAATTAGCGTCTCCAAGTTCCTTTGATGTGTGTAGAAACCGCGACCCCAGTTTCGTGGTGCGTGTATCGTCACGCAATCCGATAGTTCGTAACGCATAACGATAATGTCTTCCCACATCTGCATTTAGTCTGACCATAGACAAAACGCAGGTATGGGTATGGTATGGTATATGTCATCTCAGAGCTATCTTGATGTATAATATATAAACCGTTACAATTACACAAAAATGATGTATGGTGCCATACTTCCTAATATTATACATGCAAATAATTATATTTTTGTTTGTTTGTATGTTTATTACGTTTCCACGCTTTAAAGACAAGGACAAAGGAATCCTTTCATGCAGAGAAAGTACTGTTGACGAGGAATACGTCAGACCTACACTAACGCGAGCGAAGTCCCATAGGAACGTCTTCTCACTCGCACTTCTTGTTGCATGCGAGGGAGCAGCATCAGGTTTGGACCTTCTACGGAAGTGTCAGTGTCGTGGAGGTACGCCCCCGTAGGAGCGTTCCCCGGTGGCTGTCTTCGCTCGGTGATCTTAACTTCTTTGCATCAGGCCTATATACCCGCCGGGATGTTTAGCGTATGATCGCCTAGCCATAGAGGTTCATAAGCTCAGACAGGATTTCTACGCACGCCTCTCTGGCGTTATGGGAGTTGCCTTCTTTGAGTATCGAAGTCGCGAGTAAAAGTCACTTATAGAGATACAAATTCAGATGAAGTCACGGGCGGCGGGTAGCGCGTTATAATTATAATTCTATGTGCAATAATAAGGTGTGACGTTGCGATGCGAAAATGTACTAACGGTACTGCAATATACCTGAGGCGATTAACGACTCCGCACCAGCCGTGAAGCCATGAGTCTATTCACGATTACAATCATGATCCCATGTACCGTTTTTTATTATTGACTCGTTTACACCCGAGACGCGCTTATGAATGATTTGCATTTCATATCATAAATCTTTATTATTTATTGAATAATTTTATACATTTACTGTTTGCTTTAACATTTGTTGACGCATTTGTCCCCTACCTTAGATTTTTTTTTATTTTTAGTGTTCTAAGATGGAATGAACATTGAATATGAAAAATTATATACAATTATAATCACTACATAGTATAAAACAAAGTCGCTTTCTCTGTCCCTATATCCCTATGTATGCTTAAATCTTTAAAACTACGCAACGGATTTTGATGCGGTCTTTTTTAATAGATAGAATGATTGAAGAGGAAGATTTATATGTATAATAACATAAATTAAACAGTGGAGAAATACTGTTATTTTTGAGGTTACTCCAAATTCAACGCGTGTGGGCCACGGGCACTAATGAATAAATCAAAACTACTGGATCGATTTTAATCATTTTTTCAGTGAATGACATAGGCTATATATTTTATACCCTTGCGAAGCCGGAGCGGGCCGCTAGTATTATATATATTAAACAGTTTGATTGTCTTTTATTGTTACTAACAACTGATTCTTTTTTGTTATGAGTATCTTACCGAATATGAACGTAATATATGAGGAGATAATAAACATTATGCAAAATAACACTACACATTACATTACACACAATATAGAAAACAAATATTTTCACTTATAAGGTTTTTTCTTGACGTACGGTACCCTAGAAACGAATGAATAAGTTTATTTTTACATTTCACTAACAGCCTAGAAATTTTATTTATACGTACACTTTGGTTACTGACCGTCCGCTTTATTAGAATTAATTGGTTTCCTACATTGTTATAAAGTATCTTAAGCCATTTATTTCTCAGGTCTGAGATTATCTATTAATCTCTATCTCTATTATTATAATTTTATTCCTTTCAATTCACAGGATCAGTCATGGTTACTTAATAAACAGACAGACAGTTAATTTCGGGTTTTAAAGTATTAATATTAGTGTTGTCTAATTCGCTCTACTTGCAATACTAATAAACCAGTCTGATATTATTTTGTAAAACCGAGTGAAATAAAACAGATAAGCAATCTCGGATGAGCACACACATAAAAGATCTCATATCAACATATTTTGCATGTAATTGAGCTGTTAATGAAAATGATTAGCATAAATAGTACATTAAGTGACGAAACAGATAGTGATTGGCCTCCATAGATTAAACCTACCACGTTTATGTAAGAATCGGCTTTTTTTTTAAATTAACTCTGTTTTTATTAATTAGTAACTCAAATTTATTGAGTGATAAATTATTTAGTCCTAGTTGTTTTGTTATAAATATATGTAATATCAGTGGCGTAACTATAGGATGGTTGAAGTGGATAAATTCCACGGGTCCCCGGCCTGATTGGGCCCTGTGCACCGCGCCGGTCCTGAACTATTTCAGTGTTTTATTAAAATGACATTATACTGTGAATTTTAATGAATTTGCCACAGGTTTCACATAAAGTTACATCACAAATTTAAATTTAAATAATATATTTAAGTATGTTCATGGGTAGCAAGAGTAAGCAAACAAAATAAACCCTTGATACAAGATAATATTTAGTAACAATAAAACATAGCTAAGTCCATAGCAATTAGTGTGACGGCAGCTTTATATTAGTAAAATGGTTTTTATAATTTTCTAGATCAGTGTTCTTCAACCTTCTTCGTGACACAACGACCCCCTTAGTATGTAAAATAATTCCGCGACCCCCCCTATCCTTATTTGTTTTTAACCTGTATTTTTTTGTTACAAATATCAAATCTGTACAACGTTTTTATCTATTCACAAAGTTAGATAACGTCGAAATACATAATTGAATAAGTGAAATGTGAATGGTTGATTGAATTTAATTAATATATGAATGTCATTAAATGGATGATGAAATGATGACGCGGATGTTAAGATGAATGTGTGGTGTAACCAGCATGGTTAATATTAAAAATGAGTATATCTGATGAAGTATGAAAGTAGCACCAGTGACAGAGAAGTCGAAGAGTAATAGTTTAGCATGGTACGGGTATATTATGAGAAGAGATGATAGTTATGTAACAAGAAAAGTTTTGAGTTTGAAAGTGGACGGATATAGGGATTAGAGGAAGAACGAAAAGGGTTGGGCGGATGGATTGTTTGAAAAATGATATGTGTATAAACATACTGAGATGACATCTGACAGGGGAGAGTGGAAAAGGAAAACATGTTGTGCCGATCCTACTTAAGTTGGATGAGGGTAAGATGATGATGATGACGAATTTCATTGGATTAAATTTTCTTAATATTTTTTTTTATTCTTTTCTTTACTACTAAGACTTCGCGACCCCGCTTACAAGAATTTCTTCGAGCTCCCAAGGGATCCCCCGACCCACGCGTTGAAAAACATTGTTCTAGATATTATCCCCTACGTCCAAAACACGAAACTCTTTACACTTTTAATATTAGTCAAAAAGTTAAAAAGACTAAAATATACATAATGTTATAACATTAAGCATATAAGTTATCTCCTAATTACTAAATTTGTTTTTTGTCAGTGAGTATATCACATTTTTCATTTACAACATAAAAGTATGTGATTGCTTCGCCTAATGTAATGTTAATATAATATTGTCTGGTGAATCTGTAAAGGCCCCTTGAGTCAAAAGGGTATGCCAGTTCGAAAAAAAAAATATTCATAATTTTCAAGTCATTGAATAAAGATTACATTATATTACAAAATAAATTACACCATCGATTAAAATAATTAATTAGCTCTCGACATTTCTTAAACAAAACTCTGTAGTGGTTACATTGTCGAGATTTATATACATCGGTTATAGCAAACGTACGAACAATTTTTGTACGTAGATGTGTCTCGTTAAACTCAAGAACGTGTGGTAACCCACACCGAATGACGTTCGTTGACATTCTTTGTGTCGGTGTGTACGCAACGTCACCAACATTACTTTTACACCATTACCGTGAGCAGTTCCCGTGACCGTAGCAGTTACAAAAAACTCTTTTGAACGTTAGCTGGGACGCTACGTTTCGCCTTGGTAAAACTCGCATACGGTCGTTATACTTTTAAAGACTTGAGAATTGCTTTTGTCACACTTACGGGCTGTGTAAAGGAAGAAGACAGGTAGATTGACTTAGGATAAAATTGACCATCTTGTGCATGGGTCACTCATTGGAACCTCATTATCTGTTATTAAAAATAAAAAATTGAGTTTGTATCGAGGATATATTTGTATTTACTTGTATATTTTGATCCGTTTACATGTTAATATCGTTACGTTTACGTTACGTTACGTCTAAAGCTAGAACGTAAAATTTGCCTTATCTAAAGATTAGCACAATAGCTTGAACTAATTATAAAGTGAAATTTTAGTTTTGTGATGTATGTTTTCTTGCTTTGTAGAAATCGGGGCAAGCGGTGCCATGTCTTTCCTCCGTACATAAAACATATTGTTAACTTAATAAATGACGTAGAGGGAGTCGCGAGTCTCAGCTAGTTTAAAATAAATCGCCAACGAAGTATCTACGTATTTCGAGTTCCGATAACTAATTCCCATTTCTCAATCAAGCATGTTGTCAGTAGGGTTGTCGCCTTTTATTTGAATAAATAAGCATACAGGTTATTAATGGTTGGGGAAAAACATTGGATTAAATGAAAACATAAAGTATGTCGTAAGGTATCAGTGGAAACAGGAGAGTAAGTAAATCTTGCCTTGAATTTAGATAATTATTTTTTCTATAGTTTTTTTTTGACATTTTGGTATGAAATGAATTATAGAAAAATTGAACTATACAAAATAAAGCATTTTCACATACTTTATTGTTATCACAAACCACAATTACCTGAGATAAGATAAAATACTTTATTATAAAATATGGACATCAAACTTTGACGATATTATAGCATAAGCGGAAACTATAGTTACATTCTAAACTATACATATGAAATATTAGCTGTTGCCCGTAGCTCCGCAAACGTTTTTTTTTTAATTCTAAACTATTTCTTATAAGATCAGCTATCTGTTCGTGAAAGTTCCATGAAAATAGGTCCAATCGTTTTGGAGATAGTACTACAGACGAAGCCACGGATGACAGCTAGTCTAAAATAAAGTAGCATATGTCACCCACTGTAATTTTAGCTATCCGTCAGTGAGATTTTTGTCAAAATCGGTAGAGCCATTTCGGAGATTACCCGGAACAAACAGACAGACAGCCAAAAATTTAAAAATTGTGTTTTTTCTATCAGTATCGTGTATACGATCATATCCAATCAGTAAAAAGTCACGTGTCACATGTGTCAAAACGTGTCACGTGTCAAAAGTCAAAGATTACGTGTACCCGAGGTTCTAACACGTGTTGATTACACATGAATTATTATTTATTAACATGGTTTAAAGATAAAAGAGAATCGTTGGTTTTTATATTTGTATTACATAGGAACGAGTCTGGTGGACATTGACCTGTCCTGATAATTTAAAAGAAATCAAGCTGGAGCGCCTCCTACCGGGCTTAATAATGAGCCTGAACCATACTTGAGTCCACCTGAGTACACACAATTTTTTTTATCAAAATTTGTCCAACCGTTTAGGGTATTCAGTTACATACACACGTACAGAAGAATTATAAATGTAAAGATATGGTTTGATTATTGAAACCGTACTATTGACCTTAAGTTCGTACTATTGACTATACAATTGACTAAATACTCTAAGATGGCGACCGACGCGACGGCTACTGGTTAGAGCATAGATAATCTCGCTTGAGTTGCCAAACTGTTCACATCTGTACATAGAACTATTAGGTTGGTATTATTGTATTTGATGTTTAGGGTAATAGCTTTAATTATTAATACCCTAGTTTTGCTCTACTAATCGGTTAAATTATAAAGATAACGCTATCATGGATGACGTTATGCCTTTAATGCTGTTCTGTTTTTGTTTTTCCGACATATACAATTAATTTTAAAAACGAATTTTTTGAATTGTCGTTCTCACTGATATAATTACTGGTAAATTTAATATCAGTCATAATTAAGGATGGCAATATAAAAATAGTTAACTAATAGGAAGAGAAACGGACCGCCCCTTGTTAAAGTTATTAATACAAGGGCACGAAAATTATTATAGATAAGATAAACAAGGAGTTTTCTTTGGATTATAGGATGTAATATTTAATAGAAATACTCATACTTTGAGTTTAAATTGTCGATATATTTAAAATTTTATAAAGCGTCTGTCTTGAAGGTATCGATCGAAGCATATAAATTAACTAAAATTATCCCGCCACATTTGCTTAGTACCTTCAATGTGAATTTCGTAACTAGAGAGTTTAAAATTGAACTTTTGAACACTCTAAACGGCTAAAAATTAAAATAAAAAGACGTGACGAATGATACGTAAACAACTTAAAAGAAAAGAATTTCAAAAAGAAAGAAAACAATCCTTCCGGTATCCCCTGATTTTTTATACTGATACACCAACGCTCAGTCATTGTGTTATTTTCCCACGTTTACCTATTTATGCATAGGCATCCACTAATATGTTTGTCTTTTTCATCGGTATGTATTTAGAGCGAGATGTCTATACGTTTGTGTGCATTCGAACGTGTTTAGTTTTCATATGCGAGCGGACTCCTTTAATAACACCAACAAGGCATTTTGACCACCGAACAAATAGGCTTACCATGCTCTGTTTATTAAACAAATTCAAAATATGTATATCAGTAATACATAGAAAAAGTCTCATTTTCGACGAAATGTTTTTCTTTGTACGCTTCTTGAATTTTTATGTTTGTTTATGGTATATATATATATTTTTATGCATAGTCAGTGTTTGAGTTATAAATAATTATACAGAACTACAATAAAATGCAGTAAGAATAATGAGAATATACTTTAAAAAACATTGAAGAATATTGTGAATTATTTCTGCTTAGATTAATCAGGTTTTTTATCTTTAACTGGTTAAGAAGACCTTAACCCAGTCATTCTATTTTCTATTCAATAACGTGATTTTGGTCTATATATATTTTTTTTTTATGTGAGGAAAATTATTATTTAAGTTTTATATAACTTAAGCTAAGTTTTAATCCGCGTTGATTCAAAGTCGAATTTTGAAAGAATAGACGAGCATTCTCGTGTCTCTTCTAGTGTTAGTGAAATTATTACAATGTTGTCGGAATCGTTTCGAAGATATTTTCTAATGAAACGCGTCACATATATGTTTAATATCGCACCGTTTTGCATTTATATGCAAATATTAGGCGACGAACGTAGAGTTGTAACTTCTAACACATTCATATTCGTGTTTTGCTATATCGCCAAAATAAAGTAAATTATGTAAATCTCGAGGAAAAAGTATAATCACACATGACTATTAGAAAACTTTCACTCTGTACTACATCTATTGTAATTGGAAATAAATTGACCAGAATATAATTTATCAGTATTTACCGACAATATCAATGTAAATATATATATATTTGACCATAAATGCTGTGTATGTTTGCGTACATATATTTAAAATTCGACAATTTTTAGCTAACTATATCGTTACATGGTTTTCGTTACAAAGAAAAATGGTTACTTACATAACGTACGAGTCTACTGTTTGGGTGTCTGTGTAGGTGTAATATGCGGTAGTCTGTAATCGCGTAAGCAAGGGGCTTAAGGGCGCCGTTCCGATTGATCATCTGCCTTTAAAAAATACTTTATTCAATTTAGGCTCTAGGAAAGCACTTATGAACATTAAGATAGTACCCTGTGTAGGTGTAATATGCGGTAGTCTGTAATCGCGTAAGCAAGGGGCTTAAGGGCGCCGTTCCGATTGATCATCTGCCTTTAAAAAATACTTTATTCAATTTAGGCTCTAGGAAGGCACTTATGAACATTAAGATAGTATACCCTGTGTAGGTGTAATATGCGGTAGTCTGTAATCGCGTAAGCAAGGGGCTTAAGGGCGCCGTTCCGATTGATCATCTGCCTTTAAAAAATACTTTATTCAATTTAGGCTCTAGGAAGGCACTTATGAACATTAAGATAGTACCCTGTGTAGGTGTAATATGCGGTAGTCTGTAATCGCGTAAGCAAGGGGCTTAAGGGCGCCGTTCCGATTGATCATCTGCCTTTAAAAAATACTTTATTCAATTTAGGCTCTAGGAAGGCACTTATGAACATTAAGATAGTACCCTGTGTAGGTGTAATATGCGGTAGTCTGTAATCGCGTAAGCAAGGGGCTTAAGGGCGCCGTTCCGATTGATCATCTGCCTTTAAAAAATACTTTATTCAATTTAGGCTCTAGGAAGGCACTTATGAACATTAAGATAGTACCCTGTGTAGGTGTAATATGCGGTAGTGTGTAATCGCGTAAGCAAGGGGTTTAAGGGCGCTGTTCCGATTAATCATCTGCCTTTAAAAAATACTTTATTCAATTTAGGCTCTAGGAAAGCACTTATGAACATTAAGATAGTACCCTGTGTAGGTGTAATATGCGGTAGTCTGTAATCGCGTAAGCAAGGGGCTTAAGGGCGCCGTTCCGATTGATCATCTGCCTTTAAAAAATACTTTATTCAATTTAGGCTCTAGGAAGGCACTTATGAACATTAAGATAGTACCCTGTGTAGGTGTAATATGCGGTAGTGTGTAATCGCGTAAGCAAGGGGTTTAAGGGCGCCGTTCCGATTGATCATCTGCCTTTAAAAATACTTTATTCAATTTAGGCTCTAGGAAGGCACTTATGAACATTAAGATAGTACCCTGTGTAGGTGTAATATGCGGTAGTGTGTAATCGCGTAAGCAAGGGGCTTAAGGGCGCCGTTCCGATTGATCATCTGCCTTTAAAAAATACTTTATTCAATTTAGGCTCTAGGAAGGCACTTATGAACATTAAGATAGTACCCTGTGTAGGTGTAATATGCGGTAGTCTGTAATCGCGTAAGCAAGGGGCTTAAGGGCGCCGTTCCGATTGATCATCTGCCTTTAAAAAATACTTTATTCAATTTAGGCTCTAGGAAGGCACTTATGAACATTAAGATAGTACCCTGTGTAGGTGTAATATGCGGTAGTGTGTAATCGCGTAAGCAAGGGGTTTAAGGGCGCTGTTCCGATTAATCATCTGCCTTTAAAAAATACTTTATTCAATTTAGGCTCTAAGAAGGCACTTATGAACATTAAGATAGTACCACCGGTTCCGAAAACATCTAGCCATCGCGAAGAGCAGGTAAGAAACCTGACCGTGTTTATTCTTCTTTATATTTTTCTATTCATAATACAAGTACCTACATATTATTTATCAGTCACTCATTATTCTTTATAGCAGTAGTCCGGTGGAACTGTAATGACCTTACCAGGCTAACAGTGTAGGTCAGTTCGAAAAAAAAAAACCTTATAGCAACTTAATATTTCATCTTATAATCTTTTGACAGTAAAATGTACTGAACCAACAAATCAGTAATGTACTTAGGGTAGGGACCTTATAAGACTATTATCTAAACAACTTTCCTTGTATTACTAAGTCTATTTTCGGTGTTAAAATTACGCCAGACATTAGAAAAGAAAAATTTTACCTTATCTAAGGTTTTGTGAATGTAAATTAAATCATCAAAGATATGTTGGAAGGGCACAGTTTTTCTTTACTGATCGTACTAATCTTTAAATAAAAATATAAAGAACAGGATTTATACATATTCATTGTCGTTATAATGACTCGTTACTCGGAACCATACAATAATAAGTGTCTAATAAATATATTGTGAAATTGATGTTTCCTTTGCGATAGATGTCGTCGGAGCGCGTATAGATAGACCGTCTATTAATTTTACCGCAAATACTTGTATCTAGTTCGTGCTATTAATCGTTATGAGCCATTTTCCAACGCTCACCAAGCCGTTTACCGCCTTCGAGTTGAAAATATGTTACGACAGTAGTACTTTAAATTCAGTCGGTTACCTTTCTAGGCGCAATGTATTGCCAAGTATGACCGTAAACTCTTTTTCCCGGTGTAGTATATAGCTGCGTTTAAAGTCTCTTAATTATAAAAGCTGAATCCGAGGCTCTATGTGTATAAGACATATATTCTATCAAAGTCGGCGATGAGACGTGTCAATCAAAAAGGTTGTTACCATAATATATATATATTTTATATTACAGTGGTCAAACGAACAGGTGGGTCACCTGATGGTAAGTGATCACCGCCGTCCATAGACACTAGCAACACCAGGGGAGTTGCAAGTGCGTTGCCGGCCTTTTAAATACGTGGGCCTCCGGCGCTCTCACTGGCCGAACGAAACGCAACAGTGCAAGTACTGTGAAAGGGTGGTACTACCGAGCCGACCCATTCATGCTGAAACCAGTAATAGCTTCAGCCTAGCTCTACCACCTACGAAAAAATAGTACTACATTTTAAAAAGTCGCATTCGATTATGCACTGAATTAAAATAATAACTCGAAATTTAGGTAAGTTGAATGTTTGGACAACGTAGAGAAATAATTATATAGGAGAACAATTACATTAGCAAAAATTAACATCGAACTGCCAATGGTGTGTCGTGGCGATGAGATTTTGTTAATTCCATTACGGGAATAAAACTTTACCGGTTATCGTTTAGTGACGATGTACAGTCAAAGTATATGTACATAAGTAAGTGCATTGGTAAAAATGTATTTTTTATATATGTTGGAGGTAAGGCAAAGGAGGCAAAGGTAATTGAACTTAGGTATTTTTAATATTAAATTCCAAGTTGTATTCAAAAATCTTACATCACTGTATTCAAAGATATGGTCGTTGATTTGGAAGAGAACAGATAACTTATGCGGTAATGTTGAAATAATTGTGATGTAATTATTATGAATTATAGAATTGAAATTAGTATGTACGATGGGATTCCTTAACGCGAAAAGAACAAAAGTGCAGACCACAAAGTATAAATCATCCTTTTCTTGATATATCCCAGTAAGGACATGTGTACACTTATATTTAACATAACAAATGATATAATGTTTTGTATATAGAAAACTTATTGTAGCTAATAATGATCATCGTAAATATGTACACAAGGATTTATTTGTAAGGGTTACGTCATCATAAGCTTAGGATGAGATAATCGTTCGACACAATTTATTAATTTCAAAAATATAATGTACGTATCATCGTAAATGTAAGAACTTATATAAATGAGTATTATTGTATACCCTATCTGTAAACTTCAGAACTGGTTGACCGATTACCATAAAGTTTGTCACAACTAAGTTGTAAGTTTCATGGGGAAGGTTTTTACGTTATATGTGCTTAACTCGTCACTAGGTGGCCCTATAACCCATCGACTATATCTCTACTTTTTTTTTTTTTTTTTTTACGTGGGGAAATCCATTATGGATACCCACCCTCTCGGGGGAGAGGATGGGTTATGTCCGTACGGACTAAAACCCCACGGTGTACCGACAGACCGTGTTGTTGGGGCGGCAAGGGATCGTTCTCGCTAATCACCTTGAATAGCCGCCCCAACGGTCCGCCCGGCGGAAGGTGGCCGCCGGGCTCCTACCTATAGAGAGGCAGACTGGGTACACACCAGCTGCCTCCCCTCGTCCGCCGGACCTGTGCAATGAGAGGATGAGTCCCCCGACTACATCCCCTCAGGTCCGGCTACGGTGGCGGGAGGAGTTGGGCAAAGCGCCGCCTCCTCCCGCCTGTCCTCCTTTGGCGGAGACGGCCACTTAGAGGATCTACCTCTCGGGCCCTCTCCGCCGCCTCCTTTTGCGAGATGACCTCCTCGCAAAAGGAGGCCACAGCTCGCCACGCCTGTTCGCTGCCGAGCATGGACAAAACCACGCTCGGCAGCGACAAATCTGCTCCCACCACCGCCGTCAGAGTGCGGCGCTCTCCCTCCCACGCAGCACACTCAGACAGAGTGTGCTGCGCGGTGTCTACGTCAGCGCCGCACTCATGACAGGCGGCGGTCGGCTCCCTGCGAGCGATCTGGTGCAGGTACCACCCAAAACAGCCATGGCCGGTGAGTACCTGCACCAGTCGGAACGTCAGGGAGCCCCAACTCCTCCCCAACCACTCCCGCAGGACCGGGCGGACGGCGTCGACGGTGAACGTCCCGAAACGCGCGTCCGCCAGGTCCTGCATCCACCTTTCCGTCGCCTCCTCCTTCTTCTCCCTCCGTTTCGCTTCGATCTCCCTGGGAGCCGGAGGCTCCCCACCACGCTTCCTCGCCGCCGTGAACTCATACACGGCGGCGAGAACTCCCGCCTCTAGCTCCCAAGGCAGGGAGCCGGCGAGCGTGAAGGCCGCCGCCGAGGACACCGTCCGGTACGCCCGGATTGCCCTCAGTGCCACCGTGCGCTGCGCACTACGCAGCGTGCGCACGTTGGCGGCACCGAGGGCATCAGCCCAGACTGGTGCCCCGTAGGCGGCCATCGCCCGCACGACTCCCATAAAGAGTCGACGGCACCCGGCACCCGGCCCCCCTATGTTGGGGAGCAATCGGCCGAGTGCCGCCGCCGCCCCAGCAATTCGCGGTCCGAGCCCCGCAAAGTGGGGCTCGAACCGCCAGCGCCCGTCCAGGGTGAGGCCCAGATATTTCATCTGGGCCGATACCCTGATCCGGGCGCCCTCCACCATTATGTGGGCCCCAGGTGGTGGCCCTCGCCGAGGCCCATGGAAAAGTATGGCCTCAGTCTTCTTGAGGGCCACCCTGAGGCCCAACCTCCTAATGCGCCTGACCACGAGGGTTGTGGCCATCGTGGCCAGGCGCTCCACCTCCCGCCATTGATGTCCAAGGACACCGCCAAGACCCTATCCCCCTGGGAGGTCGCCTCCGCAGACAGCGACTTGAGGAGGCACAGGGCGTCCACCGTGGAACGCCCTGCCCGGAAGCCGTACTGCGCGTCCGATAGATTTGGCCCCGTCCCCTCCAAGTGCTGGACGACCCGGCAGGAGACAATTCTCTCCAATGCCTTTCCGGCGTCGTCCAGCAGGACAAGGGGCCGATAACCGGACGCGCAGTCCGGAGGGCGGCCCTCCTTCGCCATAAGGCAGAGCCGCCCTTGCTTCCAGGGCTTCGGGAACTGTCCGACCGCCAAACACCGGTCAAACAGCTCCCGAAGCCACCCCCCCAATTGGCCCAGTGCTAGGCCGAGCACCCGACTCGGGACCCCGTCAGGGCCAGGCGCTCTCCGCCTGTTGAGGAGGCGCTCAACAGCCCTCCCCATCTCCTCCTCCGTTATTGGGGGAGGACCGTCGTCAAGCGCCTCCTCAACCTCCACCCGAGGCGGAGGCATGGGAGGAGCTGGCAGCAGCGGAGGATCGGGGAACAATTCTCCCACGACCCTCACCACCACTTCCGGCCGGAGGGTTTCCGTCACCGGGGGCGCCCAGGATCGCAACTTCTTGCGCACGATTCGATACGGGCGCCCCCAAGGATCTGCCTCCAGCGTTTGAAGCAGCTCCTCCCATGCCGCTTCCTTCGCCCGGCTGATGGCAGCCTGCAGGGTCTTCCTGCACTCCCTGTAGCTGCCATACAGCCGGGCACACTAACTATATCTGATGCTAACTTATCGCAATGAGCATTAGCAAGTTTTGATATTTGAACACAGAAAACATTTATAATTATTCTGCTATACAACAACAAATAATAAGAAGCGAGTAATTCAGATGGTAATTATTTGAAAACAATATAATAATCAATGTACATTTTAGTAAAAGTGTATATTTATTAGAATAATTCAAATTTATTTCATCCTTACTTATGATATCGAAGATAATTTATAGTAACACATTTTAGAAAACGATGTCGTCTTGCGTGTCTGACTGTCTTAGGTCTTCTAAACTAGACAACGGATTTTGATAAGGTTTTCACTATAGTTATATAGAAAAAACGCCATATTCTAATGAAGTCATTTTGGTAGCGTCGATTAAACTTTATAAGATACATAAAAAATACTTATTGTATTGCAGAATTGAACATCATCATCGTCTTACCCTTATCCCACCTAAGTAGGGTCGGCAAAACATGTTTTCCTTTTCCACTCTCCTCTGTCAGATGTCATCTCAGTATTCACACTTTTTATACACATATCGTTTTTCACACAATCCATCCACACCTTTTTCGGTCTTCCTCTACTCCTATATCCGTCCACTTTCAAACTCAAAACTTTTCTTGTTACATGACTTTCATCTCTTCTCATAATATGCCCGTACCATGCTAACCTACTACTCCTCAACTTGCAGAATTGAACATTTGAAAAATACCTACAAAAAGATGGTATAAGTCTATCTTCTAAGAATAATAACCCACAGTAATTATTTTTATATTGTACATTTATTATTAAGAAAGTAATGGGTTACTAACGACACCGTTTTGACAAATATAGTATGAACCCTTATGCAAATAAATATTTTAATTGCGTTGTACATTTCATGTAGCCTGAAAATATTCCTCTTTACAAAAAAGACATTTGTCTAAATAACTTCGGAAGTATCACAAATTTAAAATTACGTGTAACAAAATAAGTTGTTCGGGTGAAGATTCTTAACTTTGATTATTTTTAGATGTCAAAGCGGAAAAAAGGTCTGATTCGTTTAGTCGTATGACACAACAATAAGTATATTGCACCCATATGAAGTAGAAACGGGTCACTAGTATACCTATATTTATCTGTTACATGATGTAATAGGAGGAAAACTGTATAAAATTGTAAATTCACTTGTATGAACAACGAATGCGCGTTCGAATGAAGAATATATGTAAAGGAAACGGAATTCCAATCCGCTAAGCATCTGCCCGTCTTGAGTGCCCATCGGTTTGCATAATGAAATGGCACAATTTAAGCGAGAGATCGCGATTGTAAGGCTGCAGTGCTCACGAAGCGTCGAGAAAAAAGCGAACACCTCCGTAACGTGGCCTGCGGGTGCTTGATTACATCGCAGCAAAGTGGTCTTTACTGAATGT
This sequence comes from Antheraea assamensis, assembly GCA_035772565.1. Lineage (NCBI taxonomy): Eukaryota > Metazoa > Arthropoda > Insecta > Lepidoptera > Saturniidae > Antheraea > Antheraea assamensis. The sequence goes on from JAQQSE010000086.1 coordinate 1,356,040, forward strand.
TTGCGCCAACCAATAATTAGGCCAATGCACCAATCCTTTCTTTCGTCTGCTCTCATGTGTCAACTATTTGATAATTATACTTGGTAAATAAATATATATATAACGAAAATACAATTATATAATAATATATTAATTATGATAAATTACTTTTCTTTTTTTTTGATTTGATCAAACCTTTTCCATCTAGTATTTAATAAAATGATGTAAGCTTTATGAACAGTAAAAAGTCTAATTTACGAATATATCTATATATAATTTTTTCTATATTAGGTAACACATTCCGTACCAAGCCAATTTTGCCTGATCGGTCGTACAGGCCACTTGACAAAATTGATATATAATTATACAGTGTTATATTACAATATTAATACATAAGTAATTCTTTCGTTTTCAGTGGTTATCACATCACACGTGCGTGGCTTAAGTGGCCGAAAGATCAAGCTTAACGTGTACCACCGGTGGTACACGGGGCCTAAAGATCAAGTGTGACGTGTACCACCACCTATGGTACACATGTCGTCATGTGTTAAAAAAATTACGGACACTGTTTTGACTATTATCAAACAAATTCCTCTCAATAGCAAATTGGTCTCAAAAAATATATCTTCTAGTGATTTAAGGATATAACTAGATACTAGCTATGCCCGTGGTTTTGTACACGCTAGTCTTTATTTTTGTTACTATTAATATTGATGTAATCACTGCAGCTCCATCTAGTGGTGCGTTATAGTAAAATGTGTAGCTGAAAAATACAGAATATTTATGTACATAGCAATTTTCATGATGATCAGTTGAAAGTTAAAAAGTTTATTTGCTGAAGCGCCATCTAGTATCCAATTATAGTAAAATGGACAGCATAAAATATCTTCTTCAAGAAAAATCACTAAGTTGCGCCTAATTTCATAAGGATTGGTGTGTTGGAGTTTATAAAACTCAGACATACATAAGTATCCACTTTTATATACATTAGTGAAGTTCTTTTTTATGTGCTTGTTGCGATGTGCTTTTTTTAACGAACTAGTACCCGCCATTTCTTTACCAAAGAATGTGTCAAATGTTTCTAGAAACTACATGTCTGTTCTTGATTAAGCCCCTATCATCTTTTTATTAATTTAAATGAATCAGTGTTATATTTTATTAATACTGCTAAACCTCTATAGAAAAGCGCAATTGACATGTAAGTCTAGCATAACTCTGAAGAGTCCTCTCATCAAAGTCGGTACAACCGAAGACAATGTACAATTTTAACCGCGAGCAGAACCGGGTTTAACAATTAGTTTAAATACATAATTCAATAAAATTATTTATCTACCACTTATAAACATCAGAGCGCTCCACTTTCTTCTTGCTATTGGATTTAAAATTGATAGAGATTGAAAGCCGATTTTTTTTTAGTCCGCGTGAAAGTCTTAGCTACGTTTAACTGGTACTTGTGTTCGCGTCTTCATAGCTTAAATATAATTCTAATGTGTTTAATTGATTTGTTTTTAACAAATATCAGGTTATATTATCTGTACAATGTTCGACTGTTCCAAGAGCGGTCATATATCAAGTGTCTACTTCGAATAGGAATGCTATACCTTTTGTTGTGAAGAGATCATTCAATATTGACAATACAAATGTACAAAAAGATACACCTATATTAAATAAACAGAGAATAGATAAAGCCACTGGATCGCGACTACCACATACATGAAGGTAAACACGTCACAGTGATGCTCTTTTAATTATCGGTACGCTTTAAAAAAAAAAAAACGAACCAGTCTAGGACATATTGCTGACACCAGATATATTCCAAATTCTGTTTTCCCGTCATACAGTATTACTAATAATATCTGACTAGTGATCAGGTATTAACAATATTATCGCCTATCTGTAATTAGCCTTTCCACTGTGTCTGGTGAAACTAGTCACATCATCCTGTACCTTTCTAATCTATTGTTAATTCATTAAGACGACACACGTCAATCTTAATTGCAAAGCGGGGATGGGTTATCTTCGATAATCGATTTGTATACAGATTCTCGAATTCGATCAAATTGCAACTACTTTTAATACCTCGTTGAAACATTTATGACGTCATATTAATATGACGTCATAACAGTTTATATTGCCGCTAAGACTCGTTTTTTATCGAAGCAAATTAGTGGCTTGAATAAAATCAATACATTAATGAATAAATTATTCATAAAAAGGTTGTATATGTTTCCGATGGAAAACGATAAACTAGGTCTACCCTACCTTAAATAGGAATATAATCTTTATTGCTTTATACAATAGTCACATAATTGTTTGCACTATTAGATGAAAAGGACGTTCTGTTATAAACTGGACGAATAGCTTCAAAAAAAGAATGTATATGTATAATAAATAGACTTAAAATATGGATGATATATTTTGCACGTGTGTTAAAACATTGCTACTTATTTTTCTGGAATTTCCCATCTATACAGATTCGATTGCGAATTATTTTAACCTTAAGAACTCTTCTTCCCGGATTTTTACCGACAAAATTATAAACTGAGATTTTACAATAAAATTTTATTAAAATAGTACGTATTTTATAATCAAATTTGTTTGCATGAACCATTAATAAAGTAAGTGGAGACACTGTACCTGAGGGCGAGCATTGGATGATCCACAAACAATGGGAATATGAGGACATAACAAGCCATTGATACTGTCAAATCGTAATTAAAATCGTATAACTTGTATATGTAATTAACTACATTACAAATTCAAGTTATGAGAAGTGATAGTCCGATATTTAAGAAATACGATGGACATAATATGTAATAATTATCCTTATTGCACTACCGGCACTGCTTCATTCATTATATACATTCAATGTGCAAATTCAATCGTTGATTATCACCTTTCACTTTATCCGTACACGTTTTATTTTGAATTACATCTTATTGTAAAGGTCGCATTAAAAACAAACTATTCGTACATATTAATCATTTGTGTATTCCGCAGGTGTTTATACTATTTCGAGACTAAGCACAAGACGTGTAATTTAATTTTAATTAACACTTTAGTGACCTAATCTAACCTGATCACTTGTTATATTCATTTGTATTTCGAATGGAAATGAATATAATAAATATTCAATATAAAAACGACTTTCAATCGAACGTATATTCATTTAAAAAGTTATTCACGCGATTTTAACGTTCGATCACCTTTGTATCTAGCAACCGGTCGATGATGCGAAAACCTGTACATTTCGGAACAGCCGCGACGCCGAGCACGCCGCTTCTACTATCAGCGTCGAATTTTTATATTAAAGCTAGGTGCCTAGATGACACTTTCCTTAGATTACCCTAATTATTATCCATATAAATAAAACGACAGAGGGCTACCGTTGTGTGTGGATCACGCAAAACTACTGGATAAATTTCGACCCATTTTCTTAGATTTACGTCACAGATACATCGGCGCTTATAAAAATAATATGATATCACTATAGCTTTATCATTATCACTACATATTATAAAATAAAGTATTCCGCCGCGTCTATCTCTGTCTGTTCGCGATAAATTCAAAAACTACTGAATTAATTGTAATGCGGTCTATACCTAATGGATAAAGCGATACATGAGAAAGGTTTAGGTATATAATTTCTCAAGGTTTTGTGTAAATTGGTTAAAATATCAGCGATAAATGTTGGAAAAAGTCTAGCCTCTTGTGAGCTTTCATCGAAAACGCTCGCTAATTCTTTTGGGATATAACAAAACAATGCATAGTCAGAAGATATTCCTCTTTCATAGAAGATCTACAAAAAAAGTCTATGATGGCATACACAAATCTTTTAAGGAAAATAAGGCCCTACGATTTTGTAAGAAATACCAGTTCAGCGATTTGTAATTTCTTACCGTGGTGAAGTGGGGCAAGCGGTGTGGTACACATGCAGCTAGTTACTAACATAAATTGAGTGAGTTTGTTTGTATGTTACTCTTACACGCCTTAACTACTCAACCGATCATTACGAAATTATGTATACATTTTATCAGGAATACAGAAAAAGACATACGGTATCTTCCACCCAGAAAAGTACTGTTTTCAAGGGATCGGTTAAATGTACGTTAACGCAAATAAAGCGAGCAAAAGAAAAACAAAATAAAAAAAATGTATACAAGACTTAATAAATAGAGGAAAAGAAGAAAAAATAATGTGTATTAAAAGATTTAGCACCTCTAATCTCTAGAACTTACTTGGCTGACGTGATCATCAACCTCATCATCAGCCCATTGCAGAGCCATAGGCCTCTTTGAAAGGGCTATTATAGAATGGATCAATATGTGAACAATAGTGATGTTTGAAATTGACTCCTCTCTGTGCATCCACTAAAAATAATTGTGTCGTGAAATGTTCTTTAAATATACATATATATGTTAAAAAGATAAACCCGATTTCCTCTCATCTCTTCTCAATGACTGGGTCTGGGTTGTTTTGCGAACCGGTGGTAATTTTGACGTTCATAAGCGCCTTCTTAGGGCCAAAGTTGAATAACGCATTTTTTTGTTTTGTTTTGGTATGACTTCCCGAAGAAACTATGGGCATAATCACCACGCCAGCTCACGACGTATTGGCGAAATCAAAAAGACATAAAATCCGCAGTTCTATATTTTTCCCACATACAGTGGTATTACAAGGACATTTCTCAGGTTCAGGTTTCCTCACGATGTTTTCCTTCACCGTCAGCCGATAGTGTTACCAATTTAAATCGGTAAATGTATGCGAATTCCGAAAAATTCGTTGGTACACGTCGGTATTCGAATCTGCGGACATCGGATTAATGTTCCACCGGCTAGACCACACTAGACCACTACCACATTAACGTGAAAGAAAACTATATTCCATACTTATAAAATATTAAAGTACCTGTCTGTAATTTCAGAATAAAGAGTTTTTGTTAATTACCATATGGATATATATTGGCACTTAAGATTACGCTTACGCTTATCCATAGAAAATAAGCCTGTTTAAAAAAAAGCCATTCAAGACAACGGCAACGCTCACATTGTATATTGGTTTGAGGTAGAATTATTAAGAAATATATATACTCAATACTACACTTTTAGAAGAGATAAACATAGAATTTAAAATACGTTAAATCTATATATAAATAAAAATGAATTGCTGTTCGTTTGTCTCGCTAAAACTCGAGAATAGCTGGACCGATTTGACTAATTATGAACTTGAAATATTTGTGGAAGTTCAGGGAAAGTTGTGGGAAGTGAGATACATAAACAATAAGTAAAGGAAAATACTAAAAAAGACAATATAATTTTCATACAAAATGTTCCTAGCCATGAAACGATTGATGTCTTTTGTCATTTTAGAAATAAAATATTGTCATTCGTTTGTCAAATATTTATAGGTGCGTTCAGAAATTTGTTCCTCTCATAACTTTATAAGTCCGATCTCTTTGGTCTCTATTGTTGAAACACAAAACAGTTCTATTTCAGAAACAAAAATAGTACATTAGAAAGCTTTAAATTGAGTAAGTGCATAACAACTGTGTTGCATTTATAATGTAAATAAAATCGTTGTATTAAGTTTTGACCACATTTAACATAAATATATGTAAGTGGTACGAAGTTCACCGTGTCATCGAGTTAGAAATAAAACGCCTAAAAATTAGACTTTTGTCAATATTGTATCCTTTGAGACGATTTAGTCCGGTTTTGAAAAAATCTATACATGCAGAAAATAACATTCTACGTGAGCAAAATAAGCTGTATTTTATTATCATTAAAATACATTATGGTAGAATAAATTACCCAATCTCCTTTGATCGGAGATAAATATAACTGAATAATTTAAAAAAGCTACCTACATATTTCTACACACTTGTTTGTTATTTATGTACGGCAAGTAAAAACAAATGCAAGCCAGTTTATATCAATATAAATTAACAATTTCCAAGGATTATCTGTTATACGGGATGACGTTATCCGGTATACGGCTAATCGGTTAGATAAACACGTATTTATTATTAAAGTATACACCTGCTTAGAACAGAGACCTTATCGAGTTAACGAAGTCCTCTGCATAAAAGTGTTGGTAACAATTTTTTTTTTTTTCGTCTTTTGTGTGTAGGTGTAAAAAGCTGTAAATTCCTTATCGGTTTTACTAAAAAGCCGGATGCCTTAAAAACGTGTCCATTGAATGCTTAATGCTACAAGGAGAATAGTTTTTGAGGTTTCAATATTGGAATAAAATATTCTCGTTCATTTCATTTGGACGCTAAAAGATTAAGTTATGCAATTTTGTCATACTACTAGCATTAAGTAGCTACATACATACTAGCGTTAAGTAATTGAAACTTTCTTAAGAAGGCTTAGGCGCTTAAAGTATAACAAGTTATAACTAAGTGTAATTTATTATTATTATTTAATACTTTTTTTTATGATAATAATGTTAAAAATAAGTTAAAATAAACGGGATCAAGATCAAACGTATATTACGAATATTGAAATAAGATATTAATATGATAGAAAATTTAAAAGTTCGTCTCCAGCGCGTCGAAAAAACTACAATTGTCTTGTAAATTCTTTAAGGTCGTTCGATTTATGTGGGCGCGATGATTGCATCTAACGTTTCATTACTTTATTTCAAAGTTACATAAGGATTATACAAAACAAGTCATTCTTCGGGATTTCGTTCCAAATATTAGCTGTTTTTATTACAACTATTATACGTTTGTATATATTTTTTTAACAGTTTATTAAAAGTGCATTAAAGTGGGCTGTGATAATAGAATTGAAGTTAAACATAATGCACGGGAATTGTAAATCGCTTGAGTGATAGTGTTAGAGTTTTTCAGATTAATCGTATCTATCTCTGAGTTATAGAGGAATAAGCATACTTTTGAATAATGTGGAAACGATTACGAAACGATTCTACTTACGAATTAGTTGGTGGTTTGTTTTGTTAAATGTGTTATGTATTTAAGCTTTGCGTATAGTTTTGCGCGGTCGTATTATTGAATGTATCACTTAAATGAAATAAAAATAACGTGGCCATTAAAAATGTAAAAAATAAATCTTAGTAACATTATGTTTTTTCCATTATATTAATTCCATAAGGAAATATTCGCTCAATGACGAATACATAGAAAGCTCGTGAATATAAAATTTAAAACCCAAAAACCGGCTGCGCGGGCAAATGTCCTGCGAAAATTCTTATGACAAATTTAACATGCAACACTACCTTATCGAGATCAAAATACAGTCTTAAAATCACAATAATCTCACACCATTATAGTAAACTTATTCGTATCGGGCCTCATGGCTACACTTTAACCAACCCGGCGATAGCAAAGTCATAAGTACAACTGGCGAGCTTGTTGCGAGACAAGTCGCTGCAGGTATCATTTTCACGTTTTTATAATGTCGCCGTATTAAAGAGTTTGCTTTGACTGAAACGTGTTTCGCTACAACGGTGGCTACCTTACTAGGTTAGGTTGTAACGAAACAGAACATTGTATCATATAGTCCAGTGCTAGAAAGAGATGGAACTAGAATAGCCGCAAGACTTCTCATAGAGTAGCTATGCTCGAGAAATGAATAAAAATAATATTGGTTGTGCTGTCTACCATGAAGACATCGTGGAATGAAGTTGATATTACTTAGTATGTCTTTTTAAGTTTTTGGCGTTTTATATTTTGTCTCGTTCTTATAGTTCAATAAATAGAAGTCAATAAAACTAAAATGTAGTAATTACCAGCCACAGGATATGAATTTATTTTAGAATCTGGTTTCACCGCTTGGTAATATAAATAATACATTTTTGAATATATTCTAGTTCGAATTAAAAAAAAAAACTAGTTTATAAAATATTTCATTGTACAAAATAATATTTGTTTATCTTGTTATTTCTATTATTGTGATTTCTTGAAGATATTATATACATTTTTTTATAGTAAAAACTAGGATTTAACGAAATAAAAAGTGAGTTAAAAATTATATATGATTGATTAAAAATATAAAGATGATAAATTATTGGTTTATTGTAATGTAACCCAAATCTTTAAAATATATTTTATTCTGAATGATTGTTATACTTATTCAAAAATATAAATATGTTCACAAATGCATTATGGGTTTTAGTAATTTTTTCTATTAATTACTTTATCGTTACTCTTGGAAAGGGAATCGGGGTTCTGTTTCAGACTTCTCTATATTTATTTGGTGTTTGACCTTGAAGACGTCACCGTTTTAAAATGTCAGCAACGCGCGCTGCAACCCGTCCTTGTCTCACCCAATACTCCCATAGGGGACCGATTCAAGGATACAGTGCACTCTTCAGTTCACTGCTCCCTCCGCTTGTTGCGTCGAAGCCTTATGCTATAGTCATTTGGAAATTATTCACGGCAGATTTTTTGAAATTACATTTCTGAACTACACAATTTGTTTATAACGTTACCGATATATATATGTATATATATATTTAAATCGTTTGTAATTTTTGTTTGTATTGTCGTTGTCGTTTGTATTGTTAACGTTTTGTTTTCAGCGAATAATATAGCACTATTTTATATTATAATTTGAAATGTAGGCTTTCTTCTAGGAACCCTATTATAGTTCGCTGACATGGTTATAATATTTAAAAACAATCTATAGAGACAGTTTAGTTAGTACAAAAGTATATCATTTTTTACAGTTAGACAAAATAATCAAGTAGGTGCTTGTAACTAATTATTACCATAACTATAACAATTATCAAATTTAGAAAAACATACGAGTATTTGTTATTGAGATATTGTCCCTTCTATTTCGCTGTTGATTAACAGTTATACATATTTTTATATTGGTAATAAAATGGGGACATAAAAATTAATTATGTGTGGTGGAATAAGACATAGAATACTTGTATAATACTATAAAATAGTACAATTATTACCAAAGATGAATTTTACTTCAGTAACGCGAGGGCGGTAACAGCTAGTACGAATACAAAGAGTTATATATGTTTTTATTTGAAATCGAACTCCGTGAATGTTATCATTTTTAGTAGATATATCTATCATACATAATATTTAATAAGAACACGTTGTAAAATGATTCAAAGGGTTTATCGAAAACACTGGACCGTAGACGAGTTGCGCCTTACTTTTTATTTAATCTTTTCATGTACCCACGTTTTATGTAAAGCCTTTACGTAAATATTCAAAACAATACGTACCTCGTCTTTTTCCCTGAAGTCAATGATGTTACTTCTGGAATAAAGTATAAGAATATTTGAAAAACGGATTTAACTCTATAGAAATATCGGAATCTATAATTTATGAATCTGAATCTGATTATCATGTTCAGTTTCTTTATTATTTATAACCTTCAACGTGAATGGATGAATTTGGGCTATATTGGAGAAATGTGGATAAGTAGGTAAATAAATATCTTATAAATCAAAAATAAAGTGCGTGGAATTATAAAACTTGAAGAGCTTACCTAGAGCGAATTTTCTTGATAACAGGCCTTTGAGGTGTGCTATCATGTATTCTGACTTGAGTCGGATCTATTTCTTCGCATTCATCGTCATCAAACGCCATTTGTCCAGTTCTTTTTGCCAAAATGGAATCCATAAATGGGCTGTATATCTGCCCAGAAGTACCCAAAATATCGTCAATATCTGTATACCTAGATATATATTTTTTTGTATCTTTTTGATACGAGTTCGCTGAGCTTCTTTTCCTATATTGGTAGCTATTCTCGTAAGGTGATGTTCTTCCTCTAAAATATTCATTTTCTTTAGGTGTTTCTAAACCTTCTGGACTCCTTCTATCACCAAGTGGCTCATCGTCCGGTAAATGTAAGGGAAAAGGTGGAACCTGCGATGGAACCACAAATATTTGGACATCTTCTGAATCTGAGGAATCACTTTCTTGTTCAAGTGGAGGAGTAGGTAGTTTCTCAATACCTTCTGGAATGTTTTTCTCACTAGATAACCACCAGGGTCTTTCTCCAGATTCTATGTGTCTTATACGCCTCAAGGCAAAGTTTCGTTCAGACTCAGACCGACTTAAATTTTGAGATTCAGGCTTTTTGCTTGTGGACGAGTTTTCATTGCTTGTAATCCACCAGTCTTTCTTGTCACCTGAATCTATATGGCGCACTCTGAATAAGTTACATTTTTCACTTTTGTCACTCTCGCTAGAAGACTTCCGAGGTGGAGTTAATCTCTCTATTCCTTCTGGTATATTTGCACTACTATCAAGCCACCAAGGTTTTTCTTCTTCTTCTATAAATTTGCTTTGTTTTGTAGAACTACTTGAATTACAGTTTTCTACTAATAATGGGGACTTGTGTTTCCTTTTTTGTTTTCGCTACTACTTTGTGACCACCATGCATTTTCACCAAATTCTTCAGGAGATGTCTTTTTGGGTACATCTCTGTCTGACGGAGATTTATGTTTATTATCATTACTGGCACTACTGTTTACTTTGTGAGTATCAGCATCCAACCACCATGCCCTTTCTCCAGACTCTATTGGTCTAATAGCCTTAAGTTTAACTAAATTGTCATCGTTACTAGCGACAATATTTTTATTTTTACTAGATTTTTCACTTTCAGTAATAAGATTAGAAAAATCTTTACTAGTCGAGTCTGTTATAGAAGAATCTGGAAATCGATTATTATCACTGGAATCATGATGTCTCATTTTAAAAAGATTTGTCACTGGAGCTAATGCTCGTATTAAAAATGATTTTGCTTCCTCAGTGCCATTATCATTTTTCTGTGATGTTACTGGTGAAGTCTGTCTAGTAGATTTATCTGTTGGCATGGAGATTTCCTCGGCAGTAGTTCTGGAGATATCGTTTGATTTTGATTTCATAACATTTTCATCTTCGCTAATAGATGACTGTGTTGATAATGTGATACTGGACTCAGGACTATTATTTTCTCGTGATTTGGAATGTTTTAATCTTGAGGAGCTATTTTGCAAATGATTGCTCGAAGAAGTTTTTTGAAGACCTTTTGATTTAGTTGCAGATGATTTGTCATTTACTTCACTCCCTTGATCTGAATCTGTGGAGCTTACTGATTTACTTCTTCTTTTTACAACTCGTTTTTTAGATGTAGAATCGGTCGATGAATCTGTACTTGATTTGCGTATTTTAGGTTTCTTTAATTTTGTATTAGTTTCTAGTTTTGGAACCTGTGGTGGAAGTTGACTGTTGGAAATAGTTATTTCGGGTGATACTAGCTCTGCGACAGATGCAGGACTTGTAGTATTTTTTAATTTTAGATTAACATTTATAATAATATCTGATGTATCATCATTATTATTTTGTCCGTATACTGACAAAATTTCTTGATTTAAATTTGATCCACTATTGTTAGCCGATATACTATCATGATCATTTTCTTTTGGTGGGGGTTCAGTACTATGACTTCTGCTACTCCTATCGTTTTGTGAATTAATATTTGAATTCTCTTTAAGGGTTGTATATTGAGTAGAGTATCTACCTGCGTACCCAGTATAGCTACTGGCATTAGGCGAATAATAAGACCAATTTGTTGTACTCGATCTCGCAGTACTGCCAAATCTGCTTAACCGTGTAGAGTCGTCAAGTCTGTCTGATTGGATTTCTTTGTCAACCATTTCTGGCCTTTTTATAGCTCTAGATATAGTTTTTTCAATTGTTTTTGCCATATCAGCTCGTCTACTTCTTACATAAGCGGAAGATCCTGGTGGAGTGGGTGAAGTATGACGAGTAACTACTGTTATTGTTTCAGTCTCAATTTCATTCTTTTCATCTTTTATTTCTATATCTGGGTCATTATGTGTTTCTGGTAATTCTTCTACAACGATCGTCGGAGGTGCTTGCATAGATATTCCTGTTCCAATTTTAATATTTTCATTATGACTGACGGGGGACACCGAAGATCTTTTTACTATTGTTGGACTTCTTAAATAAGATGAGGATAATCGATTGGCTATGGCGTAACGGTTAACAGTGATTTCTGGTTTTGCTTCTGCTCTTGCTGGAGGTCGTGTATAATTAGATGTCCTAGGATATAATTTATAGCTCGACAAGCTATTATAGCTTGAGGACTTGTCAGTCTTGCTTGGAATGTCTTTATCACGGTCCCCAGGACTAGGATCCCGAATTTTATCTTTAAAACTTTTCGTTGTTCTCCTATCAGGGCTTAAGCGTCTTGTAGGTCGACTGAGACCGTATTTCGATGACGTCGATACAGGACTAACATCTCTGCTTTTTTCTCGATTTGTACTAATTGATGGAACAGATAATTTGCTATAATCCTTTTTTTCATATTTGGACGTAGGCTTTTCGGTTTTATTATAGTTTGAATATCGGCTTGCGATTGCAGATATAGGAGTCTCGTCTTTAGTTACAGATCGTTCTGAACAAACAATTGGGATGCTTGATGACTTATACGACGGTGTCGAGTTGATGTATTTCGCTGTAACAGTTGTCGGTCGTTCGGTAGAAGTGCTCGATAAATTAGTTCTGCTTTTGTCTCTGCCTCGAACGTAACTCGATGTATCATACTGAAAAAAGAAACGGTTTCGATTAACAGGCTTGTAATAAAATATATCTCGCATTGTATTTTATAACTATGCGTAAGTAGTTTAGCGCAATAAAATGTAATAAATTAATACATGGCTAAAGCAAACCCTTTCATGGGCTTATAAATAAAGTATGAAATACATTGATAAACTTGTTTAAACTAAAGAAGTATTTTCTAAGCCCTTTGTAATTCGATATATTCAGGGATGAAGTGGAGAACTTATTCACTATATACTAAGTTTTGGAAGAAAGAAGATGAAGTTTTACTGTATAATCGTTTCTTTTAAAATAAATTAGGGTAGTTTACCTTTAAAACAATTGTCACGTGAAAAGTTTTTTATGCACATATTAATAACATTGTCATCTCTTGATCATGATTTCCTACACTATTTCAAGTGTGTATCAGTGACGACTATAAACTTCGCTACTCATTGTGAAATCATAATGGATTACAATCATATAATTAATAATATTATTACTAGAATGAAGTTTAATAAGTCTTAGTTTCATTTTTATCACAAAGAAATAGTATTTCAAAATTCAGTACTGTGTCGCATTGCTCGATCCTATAATGATGTATATAATAGGATAGATATATTTCGATATTCACGAAATACATTTAAAAGTGAAATCATAGAATTAAATCGCGGTATTAGGTAACTAACAATATACAAAAGGGTATTACCACGAACATTTACACTCACTCACACACACTCCCTCACTTACACACCCACACACACATATAGATCCACCTAAGTACACACGCACTCACATATAACGCCAGTATAGGATAGGTATTTCTTTTAATTATAAACTATTAATATCTATCACTTCATTGTACTTGTGAAATTCTGTTTTGGCTTTAATTACTACATATCATAAGTTATTTTATAAACATAGATGTATGCTGTTGGATTTCCAAATAAATAAATAATAAATTAAATATAAGTAATTACATATTGAGAAACGGTATAAAGTAATAATAAGGCGCTATAAATTATTATAAACTACTAACCATTTGCTGATTACAGTAAAAGATATTTTAAAATAGGGATATATCAGACGTGTTAGTATAGAACGCATCTGTCATTGCGATTATCGTTAACGTCTAACGAGTGCAAGCGTGAAGTTATATGGTTACTGAATTCTTGTTATATGATATAAATATTGAAATCAACAGTGATTCTCAAAGTGTTTATAGTGTACTAATAAATCTGGACTGTATCTATCTGACTCTTACTCTCTATGATGAAATGGGTCGCGTACTCCGTTGACAGTCCAAGCTGAGGCGCACCGTGCGCCCTTGTGCTGGTTGCCTATATAAAATCGGGTGAGTGCCTTAAGCGCTCCCCTTAGTAGTCCGGTGAAACTCTAGACCTGTACTGAACTGTAGCCTTGCTAGGTCAACAGTGCAGACAGTTCGAAAAAAATATAAAACTCCGCGCATATGGTGATAAAACCTTTTTGGAATTACTTTTTCAAATTGGTTACTTTTCAGACTCAGTCTGTGTATATAAGAACGAAGTACTTTAAGAACTTTAAGTACTTTAAGTACTTTACGAAGTAAGAACTTTGCAGGCTCGCCATAATAATGGAGATTGGCGATAGATTGCAGATTTCGGATTACACTATGCTTACCGCCTGATGTAGTGTACAGTATATTCGATAAAAAAAAATAGTATAAAGTGAAGCTGTGAAGGCTCTTCAATCCACCAGCTTATAGTCAGTTCGAAAAAAAAAAAGATAAATAACCAAAACACTGTACGCACATTTATATGTGGACAGTTAAAACGATTTGAAAACAGTTGTGCCTTTATGAATGTTGACAGGTTGACGTTGTAGAATGGAAGGTATAAAATAATACTGCACGATTTGTTACGGTAAAAACTACAAAACATGTACAAGATTACAAATTTTGTAAATCTACATTGTTTTTAATTTCCATAGGTTTTTGGCGAGATTGACTTCAATCTAATCTGATGGTAAATGACTATATGGTCCAAGATGGTTAACGCACTAAATCCAAAGGAACTGGTTGTCAAGTGCAGAATACCGGAATATACCTATTGGTATTTGGCGACAGAATTTCAACTTGAGGGTAGAGCTAGCCAAATGGGCTTCCAAAATGGATGGTAGGGATATGGATAATTGCCCCTAGTTTTATTACGACAATAATAATAATTTAACATTCAAAATAAAAACAAACGATTTTAGTTTTTTTAGTCTTTTATGCATCTCATTATTACACAAAAAACATTTTTTATAGACAAATGCGTGCGATACTTACGAGACGAGAATTCGCTGTCCAATAGTAACCATTATTACTCTTCTTATCGTTGTAATTAGAACGTGTAACTTTAAAGAGCTTATGTACGCTCTACTTTGAAAATTACGTTGTGTATATTTGAAGAACAGTCACTCACTCATTAATATATGAACAAATAGTTTTTGAAGTTATACTTATTTTGGCGAGTTAGGGAAAAATGATGAGAGTAAATTTTTACTATGCGCGCGCACACCGTTACGAAAATCCGACACCCTGAAGTTAGCTATAGTCAACATTTTATTCAAAAAAACGTATGTATGTATTAAATACCTTTTTTCTATTGTTAGTGTCGTTTTTTCTACAAATGTAGAAAGAAGGCGAAATATAACATTTTTGAAAAGATTTTATCTTTTTACGCCAAAGAAGTATAACTTCTAACGCATGTACATAAGTACACACTATCTTTTTTTTGTATATTATAGTTAGAAATCATATAAAAGTACTTACGTAATTTCTAAAAGACATCTTGCCAAATCATCCAATGGTAGCCATTGGCGGGACAGCGTTGTTTGAATACTTCGATTAATCTGGAACGATGAAAGCACACTTCGATAATTTTATTCGTTGTTCTGTGAAAATAATTAATGTTGATACTATTAACAGTCATAATAAAATAATAACGAAGAGCTTACATTGTGTTGTATTGAAAACATTGCAGGTACCTGGAAGATTAGAGAACTGTCGTATAAACGCGATGTTTTTTTTTCTTGTAACTTTTTTTGAAGATTCTGTACCCGGAAACAATGTACAGGTCGACAAGGGACTGTAGAGGCCTTGCCAGGTCAACAATATAATCGGTTAGGAAAAAAAAGGTCGACGAGGAGTTATAAAGTAATTAAACAATAACACCATTGAAATTAAGCATCTCTTGAACTTACAACTTGGAACTGGTATATAAAATATTCACAGATGGCCTCCATCAGTAGCGGATAGTTAGTTCGAAAAAAAAATCATCAGTTTAATTCTAGTCTGAGTGAATAAAAATCAATAAATGAGTGTCACCTACGAGAGTTATACGACCGTATGCATAGTGCGATTCGTGTATCGTGGCCAGTATACACCTAATTCTCTGTGTATAGTGTGTGTAATGATTATCAATTAAAGCTTGATTAGTATAAATTATGTTTATATCATTGACTGACTCATCAACGCCGTAACTACTGAAGCTAGAAGTATAACATTTGGATAATAGTTTCCTTTTGTGGCGTGAAGGCTCGCGGAGGAGCGATTTTATAAAATTTACCCGCTACAGGGATAAATCGGGAAGCTAAATACTGTATAGGGGACGAATATTTCACTGATTCTGTTATTGAGATTTCTAAGTAGGTGTTTGTTTGATTATAAGAAATCAAATTTAAAGTTTAGGCCAAATAATACGATAGTGGGATAAATTTAATCCAGAAAATTAGCCCGAGGGTTAAAAAAATCTTATATTAACGCAGGCGAAGTCGCGAGCAGAAACTAGTAATTTTATGTATGTATTATAATAATTCTACAGATTTATTATCATAATGCGTACTTCTAAAGGATATTATATAAATTTGTGTTACTTATAACATAAAATCAACAATAAAAATTGACAATAATAACGTTACTGAATGGTCATTAAAAACGGAGATCCACTGCTAAGTGGTAACTAGACATATTCGTTGAGTCGTTACCAACTCTTAAAAATATTTACCTCTGAAATTAAAGCTAAAATTCCTAAAACTACGATAATTACTTGAAAATCCCCCTAAAATAAACATTAATAATTATGACATTGAGATCCACAAACATCTAAAAATGTATAGTATTTTTTTAATGACTTTTTAAATATTTTCTATATAATAATTTGTTTATTAAAGCGATAAAAAAAATTGATTGGATTGGGTATATGTCAGGGTATATACTCGTACTTGTGGTGTGTTTAGTTGAGGTGGTTGTGGAGAAGACTTCTTGAAATTTCAACACTGGAGGGGCGGACAACTTCTCTACTGCTAGTCAAACCCACGGGAGGAAGGGGTGCGGGCCCTGACCTTCTATTGCATGGGTTTATCAGACTGGGAGGCAGTATCAGAACCGGGTTGCCTCAGTCGGGTGTGGCGGGTGCCAGCTGTCGGAGGTGTCCTGGAGCATACTAGACGTGATCCAGGGCCACTCTCACAATGCGGCGTACAATTTATCGTGGAGGTTTTTAAGCTGTAGGAATCGTCTTCGAGTACCGCCCTACTACTCATGCTTCCCCTAGCCTCTGAGTGTCCCATGTAGGATTTTACTCCACGTTGAAAAAAGGGTGTAAACTAGTAAATAAAAAAGTCCAGAAAAGTATCCGTGGACATATAAAGCCCCTTAAAAATTCCTACCCCGTTTATACACCCCCCAAATTTAGAGGCAAAGCACCTAAGTCGGGAACCCTGGGTTCGTTATAAAAACTGAATGTCAACCATGATTCGAACTCGAGAATCTATGAGAACCGACCGTGTTCCTTTGAAATTATTTTAACCGGTTACATCTTGAAATATACATTTGTTGTGATATTTATAGTTAAGTGCATGCTTCTTCGTAGCCTTATTGTTGTAGAATCAATAAACATTAATAAAAACATAATTGTTCGCGCCAAGTAGATTCTTCTTTTAAGGTACACACATATATGGAATCAAATAAGGTATTAGTGGTGTGTTTTATTTAATTTTAGTGACGTGTTAATATTAATTACCGGCGTTATAATTCTTAGTACCACTCTCACAGAAAACCGACGTGAAGTAACAGTGCTTGCACTGTTGCGTTTCGTTCGGTCAGTGAGAGCGCCGGAGGCCCACATATTTAAAAGGCCGGCAACGCACTTGCGACTCCCCTGATATTAATACATTTTTATTAATTTGTAATTAATAAGTATTTAATTATGTCTGTGTATTATTTTTTTTCTTCAAATCTTCTCTGACTCTTTGTATATTTGTATGTCAGGGTTACTTCAGAAACGGCTTGATCGATTTTAAATTAATTTTGTAAATGGAAAGTATATCTTATTTAACAATTTATGCGCCCCAAAAATGACAAAAATATTTATAAAATAAATTTTACATTCTCATTCACTTTTACTAAATAGTTTAACGCTGGAAATATTTATACGTTATTCCAAAATTAATGAGCTGTGAAAACATGACGGTTGTTTACAACGCGCTTCCTATTTCTTCAATTTGTTACAACATTCTTTCATTGACTATTATACACTTTCTTCTCGTACTGTTAATATAAAGAGATCGATATTGGATTTAACCATTTAATTGTTATCTTGTTTAGTTTTAATTGTATTAACTTTTAGTGAAATAACACTGCATGTGCTTATGATAAAATAATACAAGAGAAAAAACTCTAAATAGGGCCAGTTCTTTTGTTCGTCATAACGATACACATTCTTGCTCAATATCGTTATTACAGGTACATATAGCTCATACTCAAAATGTAAATATAATTCTATAAATAATTAGTATAAGAATTTGATTTAAAACGGTTTGAAAATAAATCAGAATAAGTTCCGTTTTAGAAAAAGGATGCGCGACGTCGTAGGAGCAAGGTGAATGACCCCATATCTAATAATACCGACCTGTAAATGTCTCATTGCTGGCTGAAGGCCTCTCTTCGATATAACGAACTGGCTTGAGTACTACACCATCGATTTATATATTCATATATATATATATACGGTGTAAACTCTATATAACGACACTCGATTTAACGATAAACTCCTTAAAACGTCGAAATTACTTGACTTTGCTTGGTTTACCGTATTTTCTATACAGTTATACACTGTATATAGCATCACGATCACTCCAAATAACGACAACAATACAGCATTATTTAGCGTTAAGCAGTACTTTCTACATTGACAAAATTATCAAGAACTGGAGCTGTATACGTTCTTTTGTTGCTTTACTATCTAGCACGTGTTTACTTCGACTGACGTGCAGAAAATTCTAAGAAATTCTCTCTTTTGTTTTTTGTCTAATTAACTGCACGTGTTTACCTCGGCCACTAGGCTATTATGGTTGTTATTAATATTGTTATACGTTATCATAATCTTAGTAGGTTATAAACTTTCAAACTGTAAACATGGCGAGTAAAAGAAAATCTTTACGTATTAAGGAAATATACCTTTATTAATACGCTCAATAAAGGCGGGAGAAAAAGATGTAGAAAACGCTTTGGATTTACCTTCTCCTACTGTGTCTGCAATATGGATGAAGACGGAAAAAAATCTGCATAACCTAAACTTAGACACGGATAAAACTTATAGGTTAGGTACTATCATGGTTTTACCGAAAGCGTCAGAATAAAATGCCTGTCTTGGGGTCGATCGTGAAAGATAATGTAGAAAAAGTCACTAAAGAAAAACGCTTAACCGCTTTCAAAGCATCACAAGGATGGCTCGGTAGGTTTAACCCTTAGTAGCCTGATTTACGAAAGTGATTTTTTTTAATATTACTGTGTTTGCTTGAGGGTCTAGATGAAGGGAAAAATAGCTTTATAAATATAGCTATATAAATATAGCTATATAATTTATATATATAGCTTATAAAAAAAAACTAATAGTAATGTGAACATTCGGTTTAAAAGATTGGTATCAAAATTGAAACTCTAGGTTATTAAGAGTTAAGTAACGGCACCAAATCAACTATGGTAGAATTAACGGAGAAGCTCGAAGTGTTGATACACTAATTAATGGTGGACTATCTACGCGTTCAATAAGTGATGAAGCAGAAGTACAACCACAGTTTGAAAGTGAAGATGACCTTCCATTAACTGCGTGGGGTAAACAGTTTGAGATGCCAACAAATTTCACTGAAACCTACATACAAACTTACAATGGCTTACTTACAATAGCTTACTTACAATAGTACCACTTACTGATGAAGAAATTCTAGATTCAGTGAGAAAAGCTGAGGAACAACACGTGGATGAAGAAGATGAAATAGACGATCCTGAGCTTCCACCAAGCATTAAACAAGCAATTGGTGCAGCAAAGTTAGTTATACTTTTTAACCGACTTCAAAATAGGAGGTTCTGTATTCGATCAGTATGTATGTTTGTATGTCCGCGATTTTCTCTAAAAACTACTGGTACGATTTGTATGGAATTTTCATTGTTACATGCTTATTTTTTCAGGGAATATTTTTATATAATCAGGTTGATCCTACAGTATCCCAAGATATGAGTAAAATACGTAAAGAAATACAATTAAATTGTTGGAGCAGCAAAAAACGTCAGACGAAGATAATACACTACACGCAATAAACACTGTTATTAAGTTGTTTTTACGTTTGTAAAATTTGCACTATATTAGTAAATAAGTAAGTTAATAAATTAAAATCAATGTTGTTCTCACTCCAATTAACGATAACTCTCTATAACGCTACAAAATGCATAGTACCTTAAGTGGCGTTATATAACGTTTACACTGTAAATATTTATATCTATAGGCAATTTGAAACACCAAGATAGGTTTCTTGAAGTCATTGATAGTTATTATTCTACTATGTGGCTACCACAATAATATTTCAAAAATATTCAGGTATTCTCACAATTTTTGTTTTCTAGCCGACTATACTGTTGACCTGGCAAAGCCACTACACAATTTCACTTTCTATTGCCAGTTGATACTTTATATTCATGTAAAAATGTATGTTGGGAAATAAACATTTACACCTAAGTATTGAAGTAAGTATATCTTCATGGAGAAAGTTCTATCCAGTTTACTTAATGTGCCACTAGATGGCGTTGTAGAAGACCACCTTCTATACTAATCAAGATATCGTTATAGAACTTGGTTTTGGCTTTAGACAGCGGGAATATAAACATCTTTGTTATAACTTAACTATTTATTACTAGCCGTTACCTGCGACTTCGTCTGCGTGGAATTTATCAAAAAAATTGTATTCAGTGCAAAATTGGGCATAGGGTGTGCGTATTACCAAATGCTGTTTCTTTAGTTTATTCCATTTGCGCGGAACCCTAATTAAAAAAAAATAAAGTAGGCTAAGTTTCTTTTTATAACATCATCGGTCAAACCACTTCAGAGATTAGCCGAAGCAAACAGACAGACAACTCGACTGAGAAACAGAGAAGGAAGATATACTTAACTGATTTATCTCTGTCTCTTTATATAGAAATGAAACCACGATTGTTTTTTTTTATATTATTAATCAAACACTCAAATCAAATGTAATAATAAATCATCAAATCTATCATTTGTTTTTGTGTCATATTTAGATATAGAATATACATCTGTGTTCTACAATAGTTTATGTCTTTGTAACACAGGGTTCTAATCTAGCGAATACTGAATTTTGTTTTAATTAAGAACTTTAAATCACGCCTGTAGTTGGTTTATGTTTAGTCCGCTATTTTATGTCTAAGGAAGTGCTACAATAGCTCCGTAGTGATGGTAAAGTTACTGCATAGTCGTGTGATAATGAAAATTGTCTTTAATATATATAATCTATATTGGCCTTTGTTTTTCTGTGTGACATACTCGTAAACTACAGTTTGACTAGACCACCGATTTTTTTTTAAATCTCCATTGTATGTATTATACAAATGTGGACAGTTATTATACTACATATAGTTCAGTTCCACGAATATTTTCCATTTATTAATTTTTATTTAATGGTATTCGTTATAATAGTTATTATTATTTCTTCCTTGTGTTACTTTTATTTTATTTTATATTTAGGAGCTTTTATTCTATCGAATATGGTTCCCATACTTTCTACGTTCGTCAGGAGAGTCGCTGACGAGATATCATTGCTAAGTCACACAACATCTTTGCTTCATCTGAACAGGGTTCTACCAAATTACTGTGACATATACCTATATATCACTACATATTATAAAACAGAGTCGTTCGCCGCGTCTGTCTGTTTGTATGTTCGCGATAAGCTCAAAAACTACTGAACGGACTGTAATGCGGTCTTCACCAATAGATAGTGTAATGTATGAGGAAGGTTTAGGTATATAGTTTGTCAAGGTTTTGTGTAAATTGGTTCAAATATAACGATAATTGTTGGAAGTGTGGGAAAAAGTCAAGCCGCCTGGGAGCTGTTCATTGAAAACGCTGCCTAATTCTTTTGAGATATAACAAAACAATGCATAGTGAGATATTCCTCTTTTATATATCTACAAGAAAAGTCTGTGATGGCGTATAACTATCTTTTAAGGATAACTTATTATACCCATCTATCTTCTGAAAACATGGTCACAGAGAATGAGGTAATTGGAAGGCTATTTAGACGGATACAGTATTAATCCTTATCAAATTAAATACATTCGTTACCGTACATTTCATGCATATAAGTATATATCTTTAATTATCAAGGAAGGAGAACGTCCGCCGAGCTTGCTAGTTGTATATATATATATATATATATATATATATTAATATCCTTTACGTGTATGGAATAATTCTGAAGTAAATATGTTTTTACAATAAATTAATCTATTCCTGGAAAAGTAGTATTCGCACTAATGTATGCTTTATAAAGCTACACATCACTATAGCTCAGATAATTAACCTAAACTGTATCTTCGTGTAGTCGTCTGTTTATTTAAGATTGATCTACAGTAAAACCGCTATTGAGTTACACAGCTATTATGGTGTAACAATCGACTTTATTGCGGCCATTAAATGCGTGCATTATTTTCCGTTCCTTATTTATATATGGGTATGTATATAGATAAATAAATCAATAAAAGGGAGAAGTGAATACTTGTTTCCGTTGTACTTGTTATAGATGAAGTGGAAACATTGAATAAGAAGATTTTTTTTTTCGAACTGTCTACTCTGTTGACCTGGCAAGCCCTCTACAGTTTCATCGGACTACCTGGATAAGAAGTCTGACTGTACTCTACGCTATGTTACTCATAGGAAGAATATGGTGTTAATTATACAGAGGCAGCACTGGTGTTGATTAGTTTAGGTGCGGCTATTTATTTCTAACGGCATATTGGCGATTTCAAACTCCGTGAAATCTACAGTTCTATATATTCCCACATACAATAGTACAATTATAACATTTCTCAAGTTCAGATTTCCTCACGACGGTTTCATTTACCATCATCCGGTTAGTGTTACAAATCGGAATGAGTAAATGTACGGAAATACCAAAAAAATCGTTAGTTCATGCCGCCGGGGTTCGAACTTGCGGTCATCGCATTGATTTTCCGCCGGTCAAAACACTCGATCATCACGACTTCCGTGTACGTGCCAAGCCGTGTGAGTATATAGTTAGACTGATTATCTCGAACGTTGGCACGTCTGTTTTCTAATTAAGAAGGTTTTAACATTTTTTATACTTTATAGGTAGGTTAGCGTTTGACCACAATCTCATCTGATGTTAAATGATGATGTGGTCTAAGACGGTATTCACGCTAAACCTAGAGGGAGACTGGCTCTCAAGTGCAGCTGCCGGAACACACCAACAGGTGCTTGGCGACAGATTTTGAACTTGAGGGTGGTAGCTAGCCAGGCGGACTTAGAAAAAACCCTACCACCATAGTATGGTTTCATCACGATGTTTCCCTTGACCGAAAGCTCCGATTTAGGTGTAAAGATTCGAACCTATGACCTTTGACGTTGTGTCCGAACTCACACTTTCAACTAAGCCGTCATCGCTTACTCTATCCATATCCCTATAGTGTCGTTAATAATTGGTGCCGCAGCACATACTTATCTGTATCCTTCCATGGATCCTCATGAGAATGAGTAACACGATATGTTTAGAACATTGTTTATCCACACAATATTAATTGTCTTCTTCTTCTTCTTGTTTTGACACCAGCAGAAGTACTTGCCAGTGTCAATGTTTTGTTTCAAGTAAGTGTCTTTTGATAATTATAATGTTCTAACAAGATGGTGGTTTCCTTGTTAGAACTTTCCACGGAGTTTTGGTGGCATCTCAGAATGCATGCTCTGTGGTATTATTTCCCATCCACTTCACTTGTGCATAATAACCGAACTATATTACGTAAAACACCACCAATATTACAAAATATAGAGTCTAATAACACAAGATTATGAATAAAATATAAAAACCACTACATGACTAAGACTAAGATCCCGCCAAAAACTCCATATTAATTGTCTTTCAATTAAATTATTGATTACAACAAACGCGGGCGTTGCCATGGCGACAACTAAGAATACTATAAACACGACGCTTACGTTAGTATTGTGGTATCTATTTCTGAAAATATATCTAGTCTTTATATTCGCTTTTTAATATGCTAAATACCTATATATGCAGAGCGCTCGCATTGTGGGGCGGTTCGAGGTATTTCGGTCTAAGCTATGTTCTTCATCAACGATTTTTCTTTTCGCCTTTATCTTAGTAAAATAAATATGTCTCGGTGCAATATTTAGCAGCTGTTGATAATAGGTGGTTTCTACTGTTATTTCAAAAACACTTTATACTATGTTGTGTTAAGGTACGAGGAAAAAAGTTTAAAATTGCACACTATAAAGTTACAGGACTCTAATGAGATTGCAAGATTAAATTGTTGTTCGAACTTAGTATTAATTTAAATCTCAGTGTATAGCTAAATACAAGTATGGCTTAACGCATCTTTATGTATGTATATAATAACCCCATTATCTAATAATATAAACTTAAAAGAGTTTAAGCAAAATGCGAGTTTTGTAAGCAGTAAGCGTTTCTTGCTGTTCAAGAAGTGTAACAAGCGATGAGGTGCGCATGCGTAGGAGAGGAAAAATCTCCTATATCTCTGCCTTATGACGACGTTGATGCTAACCGGCGCCTTATTTGTCTGAACGATCTGTAGCTGTTCAGTTGTATCTTGAAGCTCAATAGAAAATGCCAACACAAATGGTTAAGGGCATGGCTTAGTGCTGCGCGTATCGATCTAAGCTAGTAATGTAGCGATTTTTTTTTTCGAACTGTCTATACGTATTTGGCCTGATGAGCCTTCATAGTTTCACTGAACTCAACCTAGCTAATCTACTTATCTAGCTGCTTCTCGCACTGTCAACTGTCGCTTGTTCCCGCATTACTAACCCAGATAATCTATTGAAACTACAGAAGGAGAAATGGATAACAATGTTTACATAGAATTTTTGTCAACGAAATATATTTTTTCTTCCATTTTTTTTTTCCTTTACATAAAATATATCGTTAAGATAATAAACAACATAGTCGAAGTTCCAAGCTTCAGTTAGTATTATATAAATTATCACAAGGTTTGAATATAACTACATATTAGTATTACATATGGCATATGATTTCGGAGTATTTTTATTGCAAACATGTACGTTATTACCTTGTATGTAAAATTTATATCGCGAGAAATTATAAACATTCGAACATGGAATTTCGTCATCACAAGCTAAAGATATCGCGGTCACTACTACCAGTTTGAACTCATTGAACTGCAGTCACGGGAAACTGGTTCGCCACCCTTATTTACAGTGTTTCGTCTTTCGAGTTTTATCCACTGCAGCGCAAAGCTCTAGGAATTACTTGTCGTTTTATATCTACACGACAGTTGGATACGATCCAGTTATTTCGAACTTCATTTCTTTAATTTTTAATTATCTCTATTAATCATAGAAAATTTTTAGTGTCACGTATATGATATATCAACAGTTAGATGTATAAACATGTTCTTATAATTATTTAAAGGAAAATATTCAGAATGTTTGCTGTGACGTTTTCGTTTTGCCTCCCCTTCGCAACGGGACAGAGTTATTATTTATTTAATATTACTCCTGTGTCGTGACATTCGACTCCGTAACAGTACAAACAACAGGTTCTACTGTATCGTGCGAAACGCGACATGCGACTTATCCAAATATGCGTATATGTGCCTTAGCCATTTAAGGCAGGGATTGCACGCTCAAGCCATTTGCATCTTAAATGCAGATGTTGAATTTCCTTTTTTATTTTCACACCAGTTCTCTTGTTGAATCTCATTACATACCCCATTTCGAAGGACCGGTTGGTGGTAAATTCGCATGGTTCATCGCTTCAATTTACTGCGTTCCTTTCCTGTTAACTTAACATATGTGCCTATTAACAGTGTCGTTAATTTGTAATGAAAGAGTTTTTAGGTTGTAATATATTAAAAACTATCTGCGACTTCTCGTCTGCGTTAAATGACAGTATTAAATTGAATAATAACAGTTTTATAATTTTCTCCGTGAATGCAACTTAGGTGTTCCAATTTTCCTAACAGTCTATTAAACGTTTTGAGATATACATACACCCATTTTATATGGAATCGTAATCGTGAAGTAAGGAACTCCCCCAATAATAAAATATAAATGTAACTTATCCACGGTATATAAATTTTAGAAATCATCATCATCATCTTACCCTTATCCCATCTAAGTAGGGTCGGCACAACATGTTTTCCTTTTCCACTCTCCCCTGTCAGACGTCATCTCATTATTAAGACCTTTTATACACATATCATTTTTCACATAACTTATCCATACCTTCTTCGGTCTTCCTCTACTCCTATATCCGCCCACTTCATATTAAAAACTTTTCCAGTTATATGGTTTTCATCTCACCTCATAGCATACCCATACCATGCTAACCTATTACTCCTTAACTTCTCTGTGATCGGTGCTACTTTCAAACTTCCTCTGATATACTCATTCTTAATCTTATCGATTTTAGTTATACCACACATCCATCTTAACATTCGCATCTCTGCCACGTGTAGTTTTCTCTCATCCATCTTTTCCGTACCCCAGCACTCAGATGCATACAGCATGACTGGTCTTATAATAGTTTTATACACCTTCCTCTTGAGCTTTAACGGTATTTGTGGCTCACTTGTTACACCAGACACATTTCGCCACTTCATCCACCCTGCATTTATCCTGTTCCTTACATGCTTGTCTATGCCGCCGGCATTTTTGAGTTTTAGCAATTTATTAATTTATACACTATTTTAGCATTATTATTATTAAAAAAACTATAAAATGTAAAACTATAAAACTATAAAATGGCAATACATTTTAGAATGCACAAGGAAATACTAAGGCAACTTGGGATACGTTTAAAAAAATCCACCACTCCAAAGGCTTCCAATAATCATGTTAATAAATATTTTGCTGGGGGGATTTTGGTGGGATTTTATTTAGTAAATAATATTCTGTTTTAATAAATATTATTCCTTTTAAATTGATCCAATGACAGCGTTATGGCAATGGCAGAGATAGGCGAACAAGAATTGAAAAGTACAAGCATGAATCTTCGGAACGATTGTTTTGTTGGTTTGGACAATATACAAACTTTTATAATAAAGGCAATAGGAAAAGTCTTCTTAAAAGCACTGGTTATGTATTTTAAACTTATTTCTTATACGTAATACGATACGATACGACGAATACGATACCGTAATCATTTCGAAAGAGGTCTTGTACACGCAATTTATAAAAGCGCGAGAGAAACAGTGTCACCAACTATAGATCGACATCTGTTTTATCTGGTCTATCCAAGATCTTGGAGGTAATTCTTCTCAATCGTCTTATAAGACATTTGGGGAAAAAACAGTCTTGTCAAGTAGCCCATAGAGTTTTCATAAAAGTATCTCGTTTAAAAAAGCTGCATTGACGGTATAACCAATCTGACACGTCATCATCATCCATATAACCATCGCACCACGGATTAAAACCGAGTTACAAATAGCAACTGGTACAGGTTTTTACTCTAGGCAGGTAAACATTGACCTATAAACCAATTTTTATCCTCACATTTATAACTTGACCTAAATAAATCCTTGGTAACGATTCCAAATTACTATCAATATACTGGAAATACAATTCACAACGTTACAACAACAACGATTAATTTCAATTCACGGAAGCTACATATATTATTATGTGCTCGATTTATTCACATTTACGAATTCACAACCCATCCCCGGTATGATGAAAGTACAGAGGTCGCAGGAACATAAAAAACAAATCGTAAAATCCCGTTTGCCAACCATAACTTGTTTTTCCTTTATAGAATTAAAATAGAAAGTATTTGAAATAATTTCCGGACTGACCTATATCGATCGAGGCGATGGACAAAAGATGGATGACCAAATTTTTCTATTAATATACACGGTAAAATGAATCTAAACACGGTGGCATAAGGTTTACGTTTGATCGCTTTTAGTTACAGAACGGTCAATGTCTGGTACAATATCTCATATAAATCACTTGGTCAATGCTCTGATTGAATATCTTTGAACATGTTTTAAGGTCATAAAGCATTTAGAGTAGTTTTGGCCCTAGCTCAGAATGTTTGAGTCTCAGTTTAAATATGGTATGCGTTTTTTTTTCTCACAGAGACCGTCATCATTATGACGGCGATAAAAAAAAACTGAAAATGGATTATTAGATGATTATTATTACTAGATATACTGACTTTACCAAGATCTCACATCGTCAATTAGGTACATTTCAGAACTAAAAAAAAGATTGTGCGTACTTATGTACACGTGTTAGAAGTTATACTTCTTTGGCGTAACGAGATAAAAGTCTTTTCAAAAATGTTATCCTTCGCCTTATTCTACGTTTGTAGAAAAAACGACACTAACAATAGAAAAAAAGTATTTAATACATCCATACTTTTTTGAATAAAATGTTGACTATAGCTAACTTCAGGGCGTCGGTTTTTCGTGACGGTGTGCGCGCGCATCGTAAAAATTTACTCCCACAATTTTTCCCTAACTCGACAAAAGAAGTATAACTTCAATAAATAAGTAAATTAATAAAGAGTCTTCGTATAAGGGAAACGGGGGTAACTTTGTACAGAAGAACTCATTACCAAAAAAATATTGTAAAATATAAAACTTTTACACTTCAAGCATCATTATTTGTACTAGTACGAAAGCCTACTTTTTAGTTACTAACCGAATTTATTACGTTCACATTGTACAAAATTGTCGTGAATATTCATGTCAAATACGCCCTTAGATGTAGATCATCATTTCCAAGTGTAAATCTATGAAAGAGCCAATTACTAGGCTATTTGAATGGGGCACGGTTATATACAAGTAGGGTATAATTGTGTACTCGTAGAGTACATTAATCGGTACGTATAAATGTGCCCCTGTGTTGATGAACGAATGTAGCATAGTAAACATTTTTTTTTTAATTTAAAAACATTTATGAACTATCGCACATATTAAAAGAATAACTTTTAATGTCGAACGTTGTATGGAATAATTTACTTTTTGCACATTTAAATTGTATATCATAAAGCAGTAGTTAAATACATATTTAACTATTTTTAAGTTAGTAAGCCGAACTAACATTATATGTACGCCGCAATAGCAATGATTAACAACCCTTAGTAGTCCGGTGAAACTGTAGCGGCCTTAACAAGCCAACAGTGTAGTCAGTTCGAAAAAAAAATGTTTAATAAGTGGGTAGCCTCATTACAGCTATGGTGATGATACACGTTAATAGACATTTTAATTTTGTCGTATATTATTTAGTGTTGAGATATTGAGTGCATATGAATGATCCCCTTTCCTTACTATGGTATTTTATTGTTATTATTTTTTGTAAAAAATACGATAGATTGATTGTACTGCATCATTAGATACCAATAGGCAAAGTACAGTAAAAATTATATCAAGATATATTAATTAATTAATATCATTTATCTCTCTTACTTAACCGACTTAAGTTTTTTTTTAAAGGCACTGTTGTTACATACACCACACGATCCCTATGCAAATAGAGTGGTATTGGTTCTCCAAGATTGGGTAACAGCAAGCGTAGTGGTAGACCCTATGAGAGAGAGATTCACATGTTTGAAGTGCTTTACAAGTTCGATCAACTAATCAAGATTAACCGTAAGGTAAGAGTTTAGACTGGATATCGACTATGATTGCAATTTGTATGCAGTTCTAATATTTTTATTTTCTAATACCGGATTTGAATCAAGACGTTAGACATGCCTCGGCTGTGACTAACATTGCAGTATCTAGGTGCAACTTACACCTCGCCAAAAAGCATCCAAAAAGCAAAAATAGCAATGGGTATTTGTGGACGACTGGCTAGTAAACGCTGGGGATTAAACCTAAGGCTAGTCACTTGGCTCTATACTGCAGTAGTTAGGCCGATGATAATCTACGCCTGCGTGCTATAGTGCAAGAAGACTAGCCAACTCACTGTCAGAAATCACCTTGCTTCAGTACAAAGAACTACGTTTATCTTAGCGGCGGGAGCCATGTCGACCTCACCTGGAGCGGCTCTGGAAGCCATGTTAAATCGTATGCCCCTTCATCTGCATGTGAAGAAGGTGGCGAGGTTAACAATGCACAGAATGTATGTCCATGCGAGAACGAAGTGTTATCCCTGTCCCTGAGCTCAGTACTGAACTCAGTGATAGAAACACCAGTTTCAGGTATGATATCAGATGCAATGATAACCGAAACTAACTTTAACAAACTTTATACAGTAGACATTCCTCCACGGGACTCCTGGGTTAATAAGGAGATAACGTGGAAGCCTGGTAGCTTACTGTGGGACACAGATGGTTTCAAAACTGGAAACAATGTAGGCTGTGAAATTTATGGGGAGCGACTGAAATTCAAATACTATATAAATCTCGGTAAATTCGCCTCCATTTTTCAAGCAGAATTGTATGGGATACTAGAATGTGCCCATATCAGTCTGCAAAAAGCCTACTTTAATCATGTAATTTACATCCATTCTGACAGTCAGGCCGTTCTCTTGGGTCTTGTTTGAGATTCGATCGAGTCGAAACTTGTGGCCAATTGTGTGGCAGTATTAAACAGTCTGGGTAAGACAAACAGACTAATTTTGCGATGGGTCCCAGGGCATGCAGGTATACCTGGCAACGAAGTTGCTGATGAACTTGCAAGAGCAGGTGCTACGGGAACTCACATTGGACCCGAACCATTTTGTGGAATACCCAAAAGTCAGCTCACTTAACCCTAAGGAACCATTACAACCAAGAAGCCAAAAGGCGCAAAAACAAAGGGTCAAAACCATTCCAAAGAACTTAATAGGGCATTCAGTCAGCGTAGTGCAGGTGAAACCTTGAGTGAGCCTGAGAGTGAGGAATCAGATACGGGTTTTAATACGGGCACTCAGTGGACACTATCGCCTAAAGAAACACCTATATAACATGGGTATCCAGAGCACAAGAGAGTGTAGATATTGTGACAGCGAGGATGAAACTCTAAAATACCTCTTGTGATCCTCTGAACTCTACACGCAACCAGATTCTAGGACAGCATGTATTGCTCCCAGATACGATACAGGTGCTCTCGGCCAAAAAAGTCCTACAGTACATAAATACTATAGGATTAGGTAGCGAGCTTTGACATTGTGGGGCGATCACAATAGATCAACTGGTCGCAGTGATACAGGTCTGCCTGCATAGGCCTGCATAGCCCCCCCTAGAATAATAATAATACACCTCACCATTATTAGCGTGTTGTTAACGTAACAGTTGTCAGTTCTATTACCAAAGAAAAGCATAACGCGCGAGATTCGATCGCGTACACGGTGATACACTGCAGCACATGTCTCGATGAAAGGCAACAACGCGACGCAGTCATTTCATAATAACAGAGATCGTTCATAATGACATGACTGTCTCCTTAATAAAATATCATGTTTGTGGTGGAGCGCCCTCTGCGAAAACAAAACTGGTTAGGCGTGAGATTCGTTCCCCATGTGCATTGTATGGGTAATTAATTCAACGGTTTGCAACGTATCTTTTAAAAGCTTGTACATTTGTCCTGTAACACAATGAGATGCATAGCGAAATGCGTGTCCGGTGCGAGCCCCTTTCGGTGCAAGATTATACAACCAAATTTACATTACTTATAACTATATACTTATAAAGGTCTGACTGCGTTATATCAGTACATTGGACGTTTACCTGGTAGCGTAATAGATACACGTTACGGAGCTCTTCTTTTTATAGACGTAGGTAATATTTCAGCTGTACCATGTAATACTTAGACTTGTACAATGGTTACCGCTTGAAGTTTTGCACGGTACATTTATTTCAGGGCACACAGAGGGTTCCCTTCTAGAATTCTTGAAACGGGTCACGCTAAGGTTTTGGCGTAGACATCTAGACATATGTAAAAACGCCTCTAAGAAGTTTCACATCCTAGAAGATGCTCTAGTCGCAAAGAAGGTGTGCTATAACAGGATTATTGTGCAAAATCCATTATTATTGAAGGTGAGTAAATTTAATATTATGGCTCATTCTTCTAACACTTCATCCTTTGCGATTGTTGTTCAGAGGCCTAAAGCTGTAATGGAAGTTCTACTATGATGAAGTGGTAGGTGTCCCGCCCTCGTACCGAAATCATGGTTACGACTATAAAATCATTCAGAATCAAGCGAGCGATAAAGTGGACCTAACAACCGACTGACTAAATTTATTAACATGGTGTATTACAGTCGTAATATATCATTTAATTCATTCATAAAAAAATAAATGTATGTATTATGTAGCGTCTATTCTCATAAATAATAGAACGATGTATACGTACATGTATATTAAAGTGATGGAAAAACATTAGATAAACAGCTTAGAATTTGGAATTGCGCCACAAAACCACGACTGAACTTCAATCACCTCGACACGCATAATAATCTCATCTCCAGTTAATAAGAAAACATAAATCGAGCAATTCAAAACATGGCGGTAGTGCAATAAGGTCATCGCTTCATTCTGACATGACAATAGATACACGGTGGACGGACAAATGCTTTAAGGTAATTATGTAATAATTCACTGGGAGCAGTCGCTATTTTAGTTTCACCGGAATTAACGGCGACCTGTGGTCTACTGTATAATGCATACAGTAATAATTTGTTTATACATAGGAGAGTGTTCGGTGGTCGATGTGAATTCGATAGTTCAGATGCGTCCGGTATGTAAGAAAAAAAAAAGAGTGAATTTCGTGATCGAATGATAGCGTTACGTTTTTTGTGCGCAACATATTGTGCGCACCTTTCGCAAGATGACGGATTGAGATTAATACAATCTTTAAAATCCGAACTTAATTTAGATATTGTTTCTGATAGAACACCGGGGACGACGAAGTACTAAGTAAGTAAGTAAGTAGGTAAGTTCTACATATGTAAAAAATATTATATTTTGTCGAATAGTCATAGTATAATAGAATAGAAGAATAATAAATAGAATAAAAATGTATACATTATTTAAGTATTTTAATGGATACTTTCATTTACCCTTTGATATGATACCGGTCTTTTTTGTACAGTAAGCCTTTTTTTGTCTGTTCAAAGACAAACGTTCTTAAAGAGTAAACTACAGCCGTGCTTCGGAGTTGACACACACAATTTTTTTTTAGTCTAAATTAATTTCATAATCGGTGCAGTGAGTCGATGATGATGAGGCTGATGGAGTGGAAGAGAGATAGATGCGTTACAAGCCGAACGGTTAGGCCATTGCGCCTCTCTATCGCTTGTTCTACGCTCTCGCTTGCACGCTTGGCTCAGGTGGAACGTGACAACGAGTCAAGCTTTTTCGTGTGTTCATCGATTTATAAGACGTAATCACGTCAAAAAAGTATTGTTCCTGAGGTTAAATCCATATTTCCGTTGACGAAGACGTAGCCACAAGCTACAATAAAAAAAATGACCTAAATATAGTAGTATTAAGCAGCTTTGAAATAATCATGCCGTCTATACGCGAAGATAATGTATGGTGTCATCATTTATAAAAACATAAACGCAAATAAAGACACAGGTGGCCGCTAGTATATTCTGTAGTCAACTATTATAATCCTTCTTACTTTTACAAGCATAAACAATCAAGTATAGTACAATATATTTCTTAGTAAAATTGTGTTTTTGATCAAACAATATATTTTTATAAATGGAAAATTCCACATCTAGAGATACAATTTTTCATACACTTCTTTCACACAAATCATGCGCTGACAAGTACAGATTAAAAATAATGCTCTTTATGTTGCATGCTTTCTTTTTGTAATAGTTTACGTTTCAAATTCGATATATAAGAAAATATTTAATGATTAATTTAATTTAATGTCTTTTTTGTCTCTTCTCTTACTTATTTTTATCTCTTATTTATTTTTATTTTTTTTCAAACTGACTACACTGTTAGCTTGTTAAGGCCGCTACAGTTTCACCGGACTGCTAAGGGGAGCGCTTAAGGCACTCACCCGATTTGTTTAGGCGATCAGCGCAAGGGCACTCGGTGCGCCTCGGCTTGAACTGTCGCCGAGTTTCCCGATCTGACTAAGTGTCTCTTATTTTGTGCATGTTGTGTTCACATTTAACAGCGTTCATGTCAATCTGTGATCATCCAACTCAGTTATGTGGCCTCAAATATATAAATAAATAAAAAAAAGAAACAAAATAGATTTTATCAAATAGGTGCAATGAAGTACACTCAGTAATTGTTTTTTTTTTCGATAATCTACTTTTATATTACTAGTGATGAGATAACTTTATTTAAAAAAAACAACTCTCCATTGTTCATAAGCTGTGCTATCCTTACTATAGATAATTGCGAAAGTAACGTTGTCAGTCTGTTTATTACCTTTTCATGATACAGTTGAGCGAAATAGGTTTCAAGTTATATATGTTTTTATTATGTGCAATAATAATTAATATTTCTTGCTTGTCTATTTAATTTATTTACACTTGGCTGATATTATAAAGAGATAATGTTCGCAATTAAAAAGGTGAAATTTGAGTTATTTCATAAATCTCAAATATATTCGTTCATTGTCCGAGATTATGTTTGAACATTTCCTATAAGACGTGAGTTAAATTCCAGTAAATTCGTTCATTGCAAAGGTGAACAAAGGTTATTGCGAAACGTAACAATGAGCACTCTAAAACAATCATAAGATAGGAACAGTTAGATTTATTTCTGTCGAAAGTACATTACGAAAATAAATGGCCTACTCCCAGCTGTGAAGTGTCAAAGACTCGGGATCGAACCGGGTTGTTGCCTCGACCGAAATGGGGCCGGTTGTGCTTCCCGTGTCGAGGGTGCCAGGTCCGATGCCCTGTTGCCAACATGTTTTCCAAAGAAACGGGTGTTTATATATTACAATGCACTGTAATTAGTTCCGCTACCTTAAAACGAGGTAAATGTATTGGCAATTAACATTCATATACGTCATAATCTTACAAGATATTGTCATTTACCGCCAATACGATGAAATTTAGATTTATCGATTCTTCAACAATCAAACTATTTTGCTAAGTTTTTCCCTACAAATTCTAAAATAAATAAAGATGTATGAAATTATAGAGAGTACTGATAATATTAACGCGGATAAAAAATTTTACTTATTGAAAAAAAATCCGGGGTCATATTTGTAAAGAATAAAATAGGAGTTCATACATCATATAAGATTTTTGACCTTTTGTTAAACGTGTTTTACGTGAAACATTGGAATTAATCAAATCATTCGCGTGTTTACGCAGCTGAAAGCGAGTCTAGCAAACATTTGTTCGAAATTGTCAGCCGAGCTCCGGGAACCTGTGATCAACTCTTTGTTTGTACATAGAGGGATTGGTAGTGTCAGCCATGACCAGCGCTCGCTCTAGGTACAGGCTACCAAGGCTTTTGTCCAGCATGCCAAAATTTAGGAGCGGTATTTAAACTGTGAAGCTATAAGAAGTTATCGTTAACATTTTATTGTTAAATATAATATATATTCTTGATTAATTTTCTATTGTTTTTTACAGCTTCATTATCAATGTTATAATACGTTACGTGTTTCTTTCTAAACATGTATACGCTTTTATTAAATATTAAATTAAACAATTGGATTTCTATTGAAGGCATACAATTTATAGCTTTACTTATAATATGTATTAAGGGTTAGCAATATGTCTTTTTATTCGGGTCAACGTAACTTCTAGAGCGAGTGCTATCGGGGCTGCGTGAATTTAGCGAATTGGCTACTTGCATATCGTAAAAACTCACATACACCGCGTTCTAGTGTATATTGTACAGATATTTTAGAGTTTATGACGACTCGTGCGACCTCATGACACACGAATTATTATTACTCACATGCAGGAAAATCACCCACACGTACCTCGTAAGTTGTTTCCAATAGTTTGTTTATAGCGGCCCGATCATTGCGTACGGAACATACTACTAGAATTATATTTAACTAGCTCTTAGCAGCAAATTTGTCCACGTTGTTAGTTGTTGTGAAATTGATGTTTTGTGTATACGTGCGTGTGCGGTGTGCGTGCTGCTTCACTGCTTCCTTAAAACATCAGCTATCTGCCAGTGACAATCCCATCAAAATCGGTCCAACTGTTACGGAGATTAGCCCAAACAGAAAGACGAACATTTTAAAAATTGGATTTTGTTATAAGTACCTAATGTACTCTCATAGCCAAATAGGTGTTATTTTGACATTACAAACAGACATTTCAATTTCATTTATTTATATGTATAGATTTATTTATATTAGTACCTACTACAGCAATAAATTTTTTATGGGTATTCTTCAGTATAGGTTTTCTGTATATTTTGTATAATATTTATGATTGAATTTAAGCAATACTTTGATGTCTCTAAATTTGCTTTTCTTTTTCTGGGAATGAGAAACGATAATTCTATTTGACTGCATAGCTACTACCATACTTAGATTTACATGCTTAGACGTTTCGTGTTTCGGCATTAGCTGATGTATGTATACTTGACAGTGGGTGTAGCTTGGCTTTATGCACATTTTCATAAGCTCGTCACAGTGATTCTGTTTGTGTTTGTTACAATTTTAAATTAACTAGTGTAGATTCAGCTGCTGATGAACGTGCAGTTAACGACGATTATTAATGATTTAAAGATCTATTGGGTGATACGCTCTTTTTTGATCACCACTGCCAGGTTTACGGGCACTGCCACCTGCGTTCCAGGCGCATCAAGTGTCTCGGGGATCACTGCACTAGGTATTGCCTCCGCACTCCATAATCCTTCGAGCCTCCTAGTTGTGTGGTCTGTGGGCAACCGGGTCAGGCCGCGAAATGCGACTCATCTTCGTTATGCCAGACGTGCGATCCCGTCCAGGGCGCATGTCTCAGTCTACCGAATACGACCGCCCTCGCCCTTGTTAAGCTGAAAGGCTTTCCCTGACCTGCCGGGCATCTCCAGTGCACCGGCAGCGTCCGCACTTGCACCGAGTGCGCTCCCCTGGCGCGCAGGGGTCCCGCTAGCTCCCTCAGCCCCTGAAGCCCAGCCCCAGCTTCAAAAGACTCAGTTCACTCCTGCGCCACCTACTGCGTCTTCCGTATATCACGCTGGTATAAACTGGATAGCTCAACTCCTTTTCGTTCACGACGTCCTAGAAATACTCGCGTTTAACCCGCTCTTTAAAAGTACCTTTGAGCTAAGGCTCTTAAACGCGACATCAGCTTTCCCGATCGTTGCGACTACGTTACAACGTCTAACCCGCGCCGCGCATATATAAATTCGCGATAATCACAAATAGTATGAACCCGCGTGTTTATGTCTGTTCCTACCTAAAAACTCGTAAATAAAATATATTCGACCCCTCTTACAACGCGTGGCTTGTGATAGTGTCGTTGAAGTATCAGTAAAGTAATAAATAAATAAATATAGTATTAGCCATTTTCGAGAGTTCTGTCTTCCAATTTACAGATTTAAAGACTTCACAAGTCTAAGGGCAACATTTTAAATAATTCTTAGTAATAACAACCAGTGTAGTATTTTAAGATTTTAAAACTATTTATTCTATCTATCTATATAATCATGTATACTAGCTGATACCCGTTCGATTTGTTGAGTATTAAGTTAACTTTTAATTAAAAATTAAAAATGGCAAAGGTATAGTATATTACAAAAAATAAATAACCTAGAACGATATACGAAAAATTCTGCATCGAATGGTTCGGTGGTTTTGCCATGATTAATCATCAAAGAAAATATATTTTCATTATACTTTTATATAGATAAAAGTCACTTTTGATATATTTAAAATTAAATCAGCTCCACAACACGGTTTGTCCGATCACTATAGAGGTGACACACCTTCTTCAAGAAAACAAACAAGGTGGCGCTTTAGTTCATTAATTACTGTATCGTTCAATCAATCTTTGTATAAATATTTTGATATAACTTAATCATTCCTTAAAATTATAAGAATTCGCAAATATGTGTAGAACTGCGGGAAAACCCAGTAAAATGTGTGTGTTATAGGAATAGTGTAAGATGATTATTGTGCCCTCTGTTGAAAGAAATTGCCAACATTATGAGAACAATGAGATAGCTTTTATTATAATAATTTTATCATAACGCTTTCGCTTTCACATTTATCTTTAATTTTGTTGTTTGTTAATAAAATATGGTATTTCAATTGTGGAAATAATTCCTCTTATCTATAAAATTATTATAAATAAATTGCATGCATATGATTAATTTTTATTTACATCTTATTATTTTGATTTCCTGTGCATTTGATACAGTTATTTGGAGTACAACTTGACAGATTATTCTCGCTTGACTATTAAAATGTTGTGTTTTGGCATCGTTGTACTACCCAATTTTGATATTTTCTATTTATTGCGCTTTCCTTATTTATTACTATTGCGCCATCTATTGGCAACACGATAAAACAGAAGATCATATGTAAAGTACTGATTATTTAAATTGTATTACAAGTGTTGAAATGCATCGAGACAGCAAAACACTCAAGAGAACACAACGTAGTGATAACTGGAAAGAAAATGGATAAGAGCCAGCGTAAATCAAACCAAAAATACACGGTGCTAATTATAGATTTATCTCTGGTAAGACTTGTTAATGCTGGTGACTTGAAGTGCTTTCGACCCGATACCCGAGTGGCCTATATTGAAGCGAGACTGCCCGAAATATTCCGGTTCAAATAAAGAACATACCATGTTTTGAGAAAAAATTACGCATTTCTAATAGAAAAAATAATTTATGTAAGTTTAATCGTCTTATCTATAATTAAAATATATAATATATATATGAAAATGTGTGGTCTTATGAAATCATGATATAAGTGAAACGTTTTTTTTGGGATAGCAAGTGTTTAACTGAAATCTTTCGGAAAATGATTCGCGATTTAGAGGTAGTCAAGTCGGGCTTTTAATCTTTTCAAAAACTGAGCACAGAAATTATATAAATCATTGAACTATTTTGAATTGAGCCGTGGGCGCCGCCATATTGGGTTTGGCTGCTCTACCGAGCGCCTTACACTTTCCCGCGGCCGGTTGTAATGCGACATGCGATAGATGGACGAAACAATTTGAGGCGATATAAAAAGCTTTCACTTTATTTTATCATCTCCAAAGAATTTTTTAGTTCATAAAATGTTTTAGAAATAACCGTTTGGTAATATGTACAATCACTGTACAAATAACACTTACACCGATATCCTACATAATACGAAATGTCTACACTTATACACCATAAAGTTGTTTACAAGCAAACGGTAACATTTACAAGGTAGACAAACGCTATCCACAGTTCAAGACTCGTGCTGAGCTAAAAATAACTACCGAACACATCTATGCGAAGGGATATCCTGACAAATTATTTTTATATACCTCGCTTGTCTGCATATCCGTTTTGGACGGCCCCTCGCGTGCATTTACTGTTCTTATTGAGGGGTGGCGATAAATTTAGAAATCAAACGTATTTCACTAGGTAAGCGGAATGAGTGTGGCATTTCTCTATTTGGATTTTGCTATTTGTTTCCGTAGAGGGCGCTATATTAAAGTAATAAAGTTACAATGAAATCGTTTAAATACGTGTATATTATACATTTTTATTCTTCTTTATAATATCATTACAATAAGTAGACAACTACTGCTATGAAAATTATGTAATATATTTAAAATATTAACGTTATAATCTGTACAATTAACAGGAGCGTTTAAATCGTAAATTAAAATTAAAGGGATTGTTTTTTACATATGCGCTTTTTAAAGTTAGAATCAAAGAAAAACTGCTATTTACTCAAAAGTAAATAAGTTTTAATGAATATTATAAGGTAATTTTTATAATTATTCTTAACCAAGGCTGAGTTCTTTTCATGATTCATCTTGGCATAATAATATTGGTATCATCGAGCTTAAATTACATTTATAAATGATTGGTGTATCCGGTGAAAGGCGTTATCTTGCCACGTAGACATTAAAAAGTCTGAAAATATGGAATTCTGTTTTTTTTTTGACACATAAAAAATAGATAAATGATGAAGTTGGTTGGAAAATTAAACACGAAAGTGGATGTGTGCTTATGACTACACGATAGAAGTGAGAACTTATAGATAAATATATGCACATTAAAGTTTATACAGAGTTATTAGTGTCTATATGTAAATATATAAAAGCAGTATTTAAATACACACAATACATAATCTTGAAATACTACACAGATTATACACAAAGCATTCACAAAACTATTACATATGTAATTGTTATTGTGTGTGTATCTTATTGCATAATATGCCACCAACCCGAGCGGGACGGTTTACTTTCGTTCACTATTTAACGTGTTAAAAGATGTTGCCACTTTAATAATTCCAGATCTGGAGAACAGCGCCACCTGTATAGTAATGCATCAGCATACACAAGGAAAGTATAATCCTTCGTACAGATTGTGACAGTTAGATAAGACGAAATCAAAACACTTTGTTTAGATTCGTTCTGCATGGACAGTGAAAGCGCGTTCGGTTCATTCCGCTTCACTTTTCCTTATTCACATGATCTTTGATTGCTATGTGATAAATATATATATGTAATATTTTACGTATATTCCAAAATTTAAACTAAATATTTTGTTGAGGCGGATGCTCGACCATGTAGATTTTATATCAAAATTCATGTTTCGATACGGGGGTGTGACGTTTGTCACTTTTGATTGATGCCCACTTTTTTCACGATACTACTACATCTCCATCATATATATCATATGAATAACCCGCTTTGGTTTTATTGAGAAACCATGATTGCATCTCTCGTCGCAAGGCAAACTCTGTGAGTGAACGATCCAGTGGCCATCAACTTCAAGGCACCGGGGGGCGACTCGGGAAGCGAATAATTACTTCTCACACCCCCTATCGTTCGCATACTTTCCCAATTCACAAATTATAGATCAAATTAGGATGACACGTATCCCCGCGCTCAGTAATAATAAGTTCTCAGGCCGCTGAGTTAGCACGGCTATTTATACGCCTGCCTCACCATATGTATATGATAACCAGCTTTCGTCGTTGGACCCACAATATTTTCTTTGTTTCATCTTACGTTTCAGGAGGAATTAATTGGTGTCTTTTTTTTAGTGAAAACGTGAAAGGATTTGTTCGCGTCACCATATGATAGGACATGTGTTCCATATATATCATATTCGTATATATGTTTATCTTACTTATAAGAAAACACGACGGAGAAGCAATTTATGCAAAAGCTACTGGACAGATTTTGATCAAATTTGGTGTGATAGTATACCGTATAGTATATATTATACCAGTATAACACATAGGACAAGTTCAACGTACATATGTACATTTTTATACATGTATATCTTAGTTATTAAGAAAATACAAAAAAGTGAAAAAAACGTTCTTCAATCGTATATAATTATTTATATTCAATCGTGTATTGTTGGATATATTTTTTGGTAAACAATGGATTTTGTCCTGTCCTGATAAAAAAAAATACTTATGTGCATTAAATTCTTAAAGTAACTAATGTATTTAATTTGATTAGGATTAATACTGTATCCGTTTAAATAGCCTTCCAATCACCTCATTTTATGTGACCATTTTTTAGAAGATAGATGGGTATAGTAAGCTATAGGTATAGCTAAGTTAAAAGATAAGTATATACTATCATAGACTTTTTTGTAGATCTATAAAAGAGGAATATCTCACTATGCAATGTTTTATTATATCTCAAAATAATTAAGCAGCGTTTTCCATGAAAGTTCCCAAGCGGCTTGACATTTAATTAACACTGTCAACAATTATCGTTATATTTGAGAAACAATATAAGAAAAAAACCTTGACAAATTATATACCTAAACCTTCCTCATCTATTACACTATCTATTGGTGATGTCCGCATTACAATCCGTTCAGTAGTTTTCGAGATTATCGCGAACTGACTGACTGACAAACTTTATTTTATAATATGTAGTGTGATATACATTATTTACTATGTTACCTAATGTATTAAAATGTATTGTAAAATATATTAATTTATTAATAATTTTACTTATCTCAGAGGTCAAATAACAATTACGTTCTAGAAGGACGGGTGAGTAATATACTTCAGAATCAAATAATGTATTAAGTGTTGATTTACTGAAGAATTATTTGGTATTGACGTACCTATTTCATTTGCAGTGAAAGAATTAGAGAGCGTGTTGGTCGAATAGTTGAATACTATGGAATACTAAAAAACGTCCATTAATTAATATAGTGTGCATCGGCTATCGAACGTTTCGAATTTGTATACATTAATTTGTAAATTTGTCACACTCACTACTGCTGACAGGGAATGAAAACATTGTTAAAAACCTCCTTGTATTTTGTGTGACAAACTTCTTTGTGTTTTAGTATTATATTATTTTTATTTCTTGTAATACAGTCTTTATAGAAAATACAAGGAGATTTTTAACAAACATCGTTAGGGATCCTAAATATTTGAGATAAGTTTTCACATCGCATGCGGGAAAATATAATAGCTTATTTTTTTCTGCTTCAAATCATTAATACTACGTTACGTAGTCGTATGAGTATTAATCAAGTATCTCAGTTTTGCTCAGTAGTAGTATTATGTTATAGACCGATAGTTTTAAGCGATCGATGTAAGAATATAATGCGAGGAAAGTGAAAACACTTGAGAAACGTTTTCGTTTTTCTCTCACCAAGCGGGAAACTATAGATTTCTCAGAGTTAAGAATCGTTAAGTCTTCGTTCGTGCATTGATGTCACAATATCCACGTATTTTGCTTCGGAAAGGTTTTTTCTACCTATTAGTAACGGCTGGGAATTTATTAGTAGAAAATAGTGTGTACTTTCGAACAGACATACATAGAATAAATCTATCAAATGTTAGAAGCGTAGTGATTTTGTGTTTGCTCCTATTTTTAGAATTGCTAAAAGTATTTTTTAATTTATAATACTTTACATTTTGTAAAGTAGTTGTTTATAAATTACATAACTTTGACTTTTTAATTTGTGAATTTTTAATAAAATTTAATTTACTTTTTAAGATTAGCCTTTTTTTTCGATTTTTTTTTATATCTGGTTAACTTGCAAATAATAATGCTTAAGTACTTCTTGTCTAAAAATGTAATTTTACATTATCATTTATATTTTTGTAATTATACTTTTAGTATTTTTTTTAATAATTTATTTTTTATTATTTTTTACACAATAATTACAATATTTACAATTATTGTATATAAAATATCAGTTAACCCAATGAGGCCGTTTTTAAGATGAATTCGTTCATACACACAATAAAATCTTTAAATTGTCGTAATTCTTAATCAATTACCAACGGAATAATTTATGTATCATAAAATTTAGACAAAACAGTCAAAAGTAAAGACAGAAACAACTACAATTTTATTAATATAGATATATCATGTCATGTAAGAGTAATAAGATATTTAATTTATGGTGAGGTAAGTAATTTAGCACAAACACGTCCCGCCTATATTAACCTTCATACGGTAATAATATCCTTGAAAACAAAACAAATATTTATAGAATAACAAGATGTTAACATAAATTCCGTCTGTCGGCACATACATATGAGAAGTTCGTTCTAGCGTATAAAGCAAATAAACTTAAACTGATCTCAAACTATGCTAGTAGCTATTTGCTATTAGTTTAATTTGATTTAAGATACTGTTAATATTAATTTAAGTGTACAAATGAAGCCACTTTGAGAACTTTATTCATTACTTTAAGTACGTAATTAACTACTACTACTGACTTATGAAATTTCTACCATTTTTACGAAAACCATATAATTGAAAATAAGTAAAAACGAAATAACTGTAAGTAGATGTGTAGATGTCTAGAAGAAAAAGACGCGCAGGAAGCTTTAAAAA
The DNA here is from genome assembly GCA_035772565.1 of Antheraea assamensis. NCBI lineage: Eukaryota > Metazoa > Arthropoda > Insecta > Lepidoptera > Saturniidae > Antheraea > Antheraea assamensis. Next base: position 1,400,053 of record JAQQSE010000086.1, read on the forward strand.
GTATCTACCGTGTACTTATAACACAAGACACTGGCAAATACGTCAATCACGCCTTGTCGTGTCAAAAAACAAAAAATAACTGTTTTTATTTACACTTGACATTGGCGAAATTTCTTACATAGGCAGACGCCATAATAGGGGAAAAAAACTGTTTCTATAGTTTGGCGGTGCTAAGGGTACTACTAGATTTACGTGGTGTGACTTCTACACTCGCCAACAAGTTCAGTGAAGATTTAGTCAGTAAAAAAAAATAATGCCAAGATGTCATTTTAACGCGTATAGAGAAATAACTAAACGCTTTTGTTCAACTAAATACAATATATTGCGATAATTAGAAACCTCGTAATACAAAATCACATTCCGTCAGAGATACCAGCGAGTGATGATAAAATGTACGGATGGTTGCAAACTGAGGGACAAGAATAAATAAAAGCGGTGCTGGCAAACATAAAATAATTATAGTACGTTACAACACACGAACTTGACATATATTAGTTGATGTTTAGACGCAAAATATGCGGTGGATAGAATGCATTATACCCTGTGGTTATAATATCAATATGTACTTGGTTATACACTTTCACTCCGCTTCTATGATGTATCTACAAATATTTAAAGCGTTGCGACCGTTCACCACGTTTATTAAATTTCTAATATAATGAGTTAATAATAAAAAGACATTCTATCGATAAATGTACTAAGTACAGTTAATATAACCATTCCTGTGAAGCTGCTTAAAGCTTTACGTTTTCATATTTTTGTTACGAATTATTACCGAACGATTTTATTCTCCATTCAATAGAATGCTATTGCATTATAATGCTAATTCCAAAATCTCATAACTAGACATCTTCACAAACTGTCTCACCAAATACAAACAGATATAGAAGATAAGAAAAAACCTTTTAATTAAGTTATTTGCTATACCCTGTAATGAGTAGTAAACACCTATAATTAAGGTTGCAATTGTATAGAATAATTCTTTCTATATATATATATATGTACTAGACTAACTTAGTGTAAATCTTGTTCTGTCTTTTGTATAAATAAATATAATTCAGAGTACAGTAATAAAATTACTGTATTTTACTTTCTTTTCTACCTGCTGTTATTCCAGTTACTTTTTTTTTTAATTTATTTTATAAGAGTTCGCCGTCTTTTGTATTCCGGAGAATTAAATGAAAAACCTTAATAGAATATACTATCGGACGTATGAAGGGTCTATCGCCGTTCCCTCCCTTTACTTATGTTAAAACATTACCGCAAATGTTTAAGTATTCAAAAATAAACAATATTCATAATATCTTTATGCAAATAAATGTCTTAATGTCAACTCTATATATCGGTAAGGGTTTAAAAGACTGTGCGTGAAGGAATGTTTTTATTTTCTTATTATATGCCAAAATTTTTAAAGAATCAAAGTTTTGCCATCGTAGTTATAAATGTAACGTGTTCGCATATAACATACTATATATATATACGTATATGTTCGTTCGAACTTTTTCATAATATTATTTAATACAAAATCATGCATTATAATTACTTGTACGGAAACTAATAAATGCATCTTAAATAATGTCCGATTTCACAAGAACTTATCAATGTATATAATTATAATATAAATGGTGACACCTCTATATGTATACATAAATACATACTAAAATAAATAACATTACGCATAAATATGCATTATCCCTTCAGTAGTTAACCATATCAACTTTTCCCCAGATTTAATAACTAATCGTGAAGATAAAATAAGCATGTGATAATATATTAAGCGCTGATTGTATTGCAACAGTTGTAAGAGAAATAAGTCTGCAGAATTATTCGTTAACCATCGCAGACATTGCACTTATGACAAAATGAATACACACTGACCTGTTTGTATTTTTATATGTCTACATTTATGAGCGAATTGCAAAGAGTTATTGCTGCGTACATATTGTAAGAGCTCTGTAAATTATATTATGCTTTGGTTAGTTAGTAGAATCTATTTAATAAAAAAAAAACAAAAAAATAATAAAACCTAATAATTTAAAATATATTTTGTGTGCCAAGTACTGTTGATTTAACTTTTAGTAAACTACTATTAATTAATTCCGTTTCTATATGTTCGCGAAGTTATTTGCACAGAATTCAAATATCATTGACACACTTAAAAAAAAAAGAAAACTGAAACCAACAATTAAAACCGAAGAATTCAAATGAAAATACAACAAATTAAGAGTTTAAGCGTTTACGTGGTGTTTATAAGAGAATGTGATATGATAAACATGGTTTAAAAAAAAAAATGGTTTTTCATTTCGTGCTAGTTATATACTTGAAAGTCTTGCAAATGCTTACACAAAATAGCTTTTTGTTAATTACAGATCCGCGGCTTCGACGACGTGCATCAAACAATATGCAGCACGGAAATAAATTCAACGATATTTCTATGTGAACAGATAACAGGTATCACTACAGTCTATTTCACGGTTGTCGGGGGTTCCGGAAATGTTAATTTAATCGGAAAATACATTTGATAAAGCACTAACCTGCGTTTTGTGTATAATATACGCGTGCGCTGAAGGGCGGGCGGCCGACGACTGGGCGGGCGGCGTCTGCGCCACTCGTTACGAGAATGAGCGCTGTTTAATCCACACGTGACGGCACCGGGACGTGACACGATTTTTCTTTTCGAATAAAACAGAAAAAATCTCCTCATGTTTCGTTAGTTTTTATGGTGTCAACAAACTAGTTTCTAGTGCATTACACTGGTGTATGAAAACGCTATTTGTATATTTTTTTAATGAGAACTGTGATAACACGCTTTTATGAAGCATTATTCTTTTAAGATTTAAATTTCCTTACACTATTTTGTTTCAAATATTTAACTCGTACGACTCAAAAACATTTCTTTTCGCTCTGATATCCTGATTCTTATTAACGTAAAGGATTTCGAAAGCTCACCAATTAATATAAGTCTATACTAAATAGTAACGAATTAATGAAGTTGAAATATCTTTTTGCTATTTTCAAATTACCATAAATATGATTATGAATGAAAAGTATTTATACCTTGGTTTAGTACCTTCAATTATGCGCAGTGCCTGTTGTTGTCATCGTTTAATGTTTTGAAATATGTTAATTTAATCAGTCCATTTCGAGTAACATATTTTACAGTAACCGCGCAAAAACAAAGACTTGGCATCAGACAAGACTTAAAGTAATTACACTGTCATTTATTGTTGTAATAGAAATAATTTCAAGCGGGCGGAATGGTTGTTACAAAATATTTTAAAATAAATATATACTTGGACAGTGGAGCCTTAATCAGGCGTATATATAATACACTAGCAGGCCCGGCGGACGTTGTCCCGCCCTGATAATAAAAAAATATATATTTATGTGCATGAAACGCTTAAGGTGGTTTGACTTTTTCCGATTCTTTCAACATTTATCATTATATTTTAACCAATAAAAACATGGATAAATTATATACCTTAATTTTCCCCGTGAATTATTCTATCTATTGGTGGAGACCGCATTACAAGCCGTTCAGTAGTTTTTGAGTTTATCGCCAACATCCAGACAGACTGGCAGACGCGGCGGACGACTTTGTCTTATAAAATGTATGTATATATAATAATGTAATTTTAATTATAGGCAGGGTAAAATAAAAAGCGATTTGATATGGGAAAGAAAAGATGATTTTTTCTACCGGTAGGTGTAATAATAAAAAAAATAAATTATCGTATATCTCTAACTCAGTGTCAGATTGTTTGTTACGCTTTGTCTCGTTAACTACACAACTGATAATTTTAAAATTTTGCATACTGGTGGTTAGTGGTACAGAAAAAGAAATGGGGATATTTAATTCGAAAAAAATCCGAAGTATAAATCAAATCGATAATGACGTTAGCAAAGCCACGAACAAGACCTAGTATTTTTATAAAAATTAATCATTACTTAAGTTAATTGTAAAATGTATTTTGTCGATTTTTGCGTAAATTATCTATTTATTGTTTCAATAATATGTTTTAATCAGTATATTATAAATAATAAGGATAAAAAGTAACATCTTTTCTCCAGTTCGTGGGATAGTTATATGCTGAATATCACTGAGATTGATTGAGAAGTTTAGTTGTGAAATGTTAATAATCAGACAGATATAACATTCTTATTGTTATAAGTATAGATAAATGTTTCGTTCCGTATGTATTGCTATATCATTTGTCTATTACGATGCACACTTTGTCGAGTAGTTACATATATACACGAACAGGACAACTCTTTCACAGTATGTGAGTGTGAGTCGTTTCAACAAATTAGTGTATTTAATTATATTGAAAAGCACGCGAGTACAACTATTTTTTTTTTATTGTTGTGAAATAAATACAAATCCTCTGACAGTAGACAGAGACCTTAACTAGATTGACAATAATGATAATATTTATGACAATATTTAGTGTAAAATATGCAACATTAATAAATTAAAAATATATTAAAATTAAGCCTAAGTAGATCAAAATTAAATGTATAACAACTATTTAGTACAACTATTGTATAAATACATGAATATTTTATGTTTAATATATTAATTATTATGGAATGAACTATGTGTTGATATATGAATTTGTCGTTTTATGTACAAAAAGTCGAAATTGTTTTTTTTCTATGAAAAGTAAATGTATTCTTTTCGAAGTATTGGCCATTATTATCCTAGCACTTTTCAAGTTCAATGATATTATTATTATTTTAAAGGGGGCTATGCAGGCCTTAGACCTGTATCACTGCGACCAGCATAATCTATTGTGATCATTCCGCAATGTTAAAACTCCCTACCTACTCTTATAGCATTTATGTACTGTAGGACTTTTTTGGCCGAGAGCGCCTGTATCGTATCCGGGAGCAATACATGCTATCCTAGAATCCGGTTGCGTGTAGGGTTCAGTGGATCACATTCACACAAGAGGTGTTTTAGAGTATCATTCCCGCTGTCACAATATCTACACTCTCTTGTGCTCTGGATGCCCATGTTATATTGGTGTTTCTTTAGGCGACAGTGTCTAGTGAGTGCTCGCATTAAAATCCGTATTTGATTCCTATTGACCTAATGTTTTTGACCCTTTGTTTTTGTGCCTTTTGGCTTCTTGGTTGTAATGGTTCCTAAAGGTTAAGTGAGCTAAGCTTTTGGGTATTCCACGAAATGGTTCTGGTCCAATGTGTATTCCCGCAGCAACTGCTCTTGCAAAGTTATCAATAAAATTAAATGATAACACTTCTGTAGAAATCCTAGGGATGATCTGTAAACGGGTTATTCACCGCCTCATCTAGTTTGAAATTTTTCCCCGTAAAAACTATTCAAATTAGGAAAAATATATACATTATTCGGTGTAAGGTCTATTGAGTAGATTCCAATCCGACAGCAGCCGCGTACGGATGTGTTCGCTAAGCACACAATGTGGTTTAGTGAGCTGCGATTGTATCTGTGCAACGCCTGCGGATGTTTCGACATTAACTTGCGTTACATTCGCATTTCAATTGTCTTTAAGCCTCACTTTTGGGGGTACCGCCCACCTGTCAATCGAAAATCTATGCTTAGTGATTGATCACGGAAATACCTAATGGTACCACCGAGTGAGTGGAGTTTATCCAGAGCTCTCGCTGGTCGCCCGTGCAAACGGTAAACACGGACATCCCTGGGTACCTTGGCCTTTGCCAGCGATATATTCAGCCATCAAATGTCGCCGTTCAACACTTCTGATCCCCTTTCGTCCATCTCCGAGTGTCTATTTAGGCGTCTTCCGATTTATCGGTCTGCGTTCTCGGTTTCGGGCTTGATTGGGGCTCCTCGTAGGATACGCATGCATGTCGTCTATAACTCTGGTTAAATTAGTCCGTTAAATTCAAAAGATACGCCTCCTGACTCTCAGCCACGCAAGCGATTTTTGTCCCGCACAACACTCTCTCTTAAGCCACGGAATGGCCTTATCTAGTATTAATAGTAAGGAGTTCAAGCTTTAACGTTTTCAATTTTCCGCCGAGATTGTATTTCCTGGGATAATCGAGAGTATGACAGGATTACCCGTAATTTATGTCTTATGATGAACCCCGGTCTCGGCACCGAGCGCTATAAAAACATCCCCTCACGTGAATAATGTAGTGAACGATTCATTCCTATCCGATTCTCTAAATAGTGCGTATCGTACCACACTCGGTAATCTACGGACCGCACCGTCGCAGTCGGAGGTATATCCCGTTCCAATACACCTATCGCGTTCCCTGTGGTAGCATTTCGAGCCTAGGTTCTCTTCCTATTTTGCGCTTACCATTTACTTACCTTACCTACCACCTTACTTACTTACCATATACTATACTTTACCTACATTTAAGCAGTTTTTTTACTTAATCTACCTTTAGGACATGGTTTGGCTATCCCCACTCTGTTCGGCTTATTCGAAATTCCGAGTATCATGCAGGAACTATATTTGATTACAAATAATGATGATGATGTGTACCTGTTAAGCGAATTAAGACAAGCTCAAACCAATTTTGTCATTGTTGTTCATTGAGGTTATACGAACTTTTCGACCTTTTTGCTCCTTCGAGTTTGTCCTAAATTAATGAATATTGTTTTATGTATTAAATGCACCGTGTGTTCACTTATGGTACCTGGTCCATACACATAATACTTATTGCGTGCCGTCTGTGCTGAGTTGGTACGAAGATGGAACTGGTAAGTAATGCGCAATTATGACACGAACCTACGATAGTAAGGGGAAATCGACCAACAGGTAAACAAATTAACGAGTTAAAAAAAAATGTCATAGCGACAATATAACATTTATTTGAATTTGGAATGTAATTTTGAATGAAAAATATATTGCACTTCACAGTGGCCAGTAATTAAATTTTTTTTTAATAACTTATGGCTTAAAAATAATGTCATTTTAAATTTGATTACTAAAAATTATCAAGTTTTGTTATACTTAGTTTTTATGTATTATATTTATAAAAGTTGATCTATTATATTTATAAAAGTTGAAGGAATTAACAGAGATTTGAATTTACAAATATATGCACTAAGATAGTAAAATATAATGCCTATTAATATTATAGTATTCTCTATACCTCGCTAACAATACATATATTCGTCCAAATAAGTCATACGAAATACCATAGTTGAAACATACTTAGCATAAATCGGTTATGGTAACGCCGCAAGTGTTTCTCAGCTTTCTCACCTTATTACCTTTTTATGTGCTAAATGTGGGAAGGGAGTGTGTGTCACGATTTTGTTGCAAGGCTATAGCTTGTTATTTCCAATTTAGGAACACGGTAAGCTTTTGCAGATGCAGCCTACTTATTTTGCTTGACTGTGTTGTTATCGTAAATTTTCATTTCTTGATTATTCTTTTAGTTAACTCTTGTAGATAATTTTTAATTACATTTATATAAATACTTTTCCAGATACTCGTTTTTAATTATTTTAACTATTTTATATGGAAGATAGAATTTATTTCAGTAATAAATATTCTTTTGTTTTTACTAAGAATGTTGTGTTACTTTATAACCATTTCAATTTCCATAGTAATTAATAAATCTTGTTGGGTTAAGGTAAGGTTAAGGGGTCCTGGCAATGCTTATACAAGCCCATGTGATTAAGGCGCATTAATGTTCTTTGCGCCTCCCGCTACTTCGTCAGGGAGGGTTTAATACCAGGTCTTTTCTCTTAGACTACAAGTTGGTGCCCTGCTGAGGGGCTAACACTTGCCGGGTCGGGTAGAAGTATTGCAGAGGCAGTTCCTATCCACCCGGCTAAATGGTGTGAGTAGAACATCAAGGGGGTTTGGAGGCTTAAACAGTACAAATCTGATACTCCCACCTATGTTGCCCGGCGTGGTGGGATGTCTAAGAAGATTCCCCCGTGAGAAAAAAGAAAAAAAGGTGTGTTAATTAAGAAATAAAAATCCGGACACCTTTTGAAGTTTTATTGCTTTTTTTGGCTTCTTTAACATAAATAGCATTTATTTAATAAAGTTACAGTTACAAACGTACAATGTTGATTGCACAATTAATAAATAATAATATAAAATAATTCCTTTATTTTAATCTACTGTACCTAATTTACAGTACATGACGACATTGGATTTTACAGTGCCGATGATCTTACAATAGAAAAATATTGAAAAAAAAAGCTCAAGTTTTTTGGTTCCTTTATTTGGTTTTATTAGCATTAGTTACAATATTTTTATAAAATGGTGGCGGGACGAGCAGTCGGCGTTTGGCCAAAGTGTGGAGACACGGCAACGTTAGGGCGAGCCGCAGCGCCGAGCGCCCGTCCCTGCTCAAACCGCGATAAAAGATGGCGTTACTGGACATGGGGACCATTACCGCCATCCATCGATATTTAACTCACTTAACGAACGACTAGGCTTATACCCGACCGGAATTGCGCCCTGATTTTATTTGTTAGAGAGAAATGCTGGTGTAATGGGGCGAAGGATGGAGGCGCTCAGAAGTTGGTATGGGAGATGCATTGTGCTCACAGGCGCTCACTGCTGAGGGCGCGAGACTCCTGGACTAGATAGACTTGAGAGCCGGGCACAGTGGAGGTGGTGACGAAAGTGCGGTGCTTGGCGCGGATCAAAGATAGGTTGCTCTCGGCAGTATCGGCGCGGTCTTCAGCGGCTTCCAGTTCGCGCTGGAATCGTCGCACTCTTGTCACGCTCTGCTGAGATACGCCCTCCTGTGTAAAACAATAAAAAATATATTTATTTTAAGATATACAATGACTTAAAACATAACTTCACAAATAAAAATTTAACTTCTTTCTCATAGCGCTGTAATATGTTTGTAATAATAGTTGCTAAAAAGTTCACATACCTGTTCCGTAAGTTGCCTCTTGTAGATGCTGACTTTTTGGGTGGTTTTCTCCAAAGAATCTTGCAGGAGACCGATGTTCTTCTGGTCTTCCTCGCACTGAATGATGACCTCCTTGAGTTGACGCTCCTTCTTACGCAGGATCTTGATGGTTTCAGCGTGTCTCCTCTTTTCTTCATCCAGTTCAAGTTCCATATCCTTGATACGCGCCTCCAGTTTGCTAATGATGCGCTTGCCACCGACAATGGCGTTAGCCTCGACTTCTTCCAAGCGGATAGAGATATTCTTTAAAATAAAGAAAAAGAAGATAATGTTACTATTATTGGCATTATATTATCATTACATATTATAAAACAAAGTCGTCTGCCGCGTCTGTCTGTCTGTCTCGATGTTCGCGATAAACTACTGAACGGATTGTAATGCGGCCGGATATAATTTGTCAAGTTTTTTTTTTTAATTGGTTGAAATGTTATGATGATTATTGAAAGAATCGGAAAAAAGTTACGCCGCCTTAAGCGTTTCATGTATATTTTTTTTATTATTAGGGCAGGACAACGTCCGCCGGGACTGCTAGTATATTATATTATATTATTTACATCACGATTACTTTCCAGAATTTATTGTTTTTTATTAATGCAAATATCAATAGATTCATGTCTGTTGGGAATTTATTTTATCTTGAATTTAAATGAAATTTAGATTTACCTTGACTTCAATTTCGAGGGACTTCTTAACAGCTTCAATCTTGACAATCCTCTCCTGTTCCTCGTGCAAGTGTTCCACAGTGTGTTTCAACTCCGTCTGAAGTGAACGGAAAATCATAAATATATCTGTACTATATTTCTACTTCTGATAATAACCTAGATATATAACAAGGTCTACAAACATAATGGAAATTTCTTTGAAGCAGATTAACTAGTTAGACAAATAATTAGCTATATCAGTCATTAAATAAATGCTGTGGTGGATTTATAGTGAAAAAGTTTTTCTTAATATATTTTTCAATTAATTTTTGGTTTTTGTTTGTTAAATATACCTGCACGCGCTGGTATCTTTCATCGGCAACGCGCAGCTCCTTGGTGATCTCATCGTAGTCGGCAGCGACGGCAGCCAGTTCCTGCTCGATCTTGGCCTTGCTGCTAGACAGGTTGACATTGATAACGGTCAGCTCATTGATGCGGGTCTGCGCTTCCTCGTACGATTGCTCGACGATGCGCTTAGCACGAAGGGCCTGAAATTGATATAAATGGTAATTAGTATTTATTACATTAAATGTTACATATATTTCATAGTATATATGCTGAATAATTGAATATTTGATTTGCTTTATTTTGATATAACATAATAGCTATTAATATTTAAATAATATTCTTTTTCAAATATCTACACATACTAGTGTTGTTCGATTAAATGGAATAAAAATATATGTGCTACAGTGTCATGTAGTGGCGAGTTGAAGAAAACCTGTTAGCACAGAAAGCTCCATGGTAAACGGATAAAGGATGTTAAAGTTTATAAATCTCTAATATATGTACCAATATCCATTATTCTATACAAAAATATTATGATATTATTCACACCCATCTGTAAAGGAGAGCCTGCAGAGCCATAGGCCTTTTTCTTAAAGAAGATATGGGCATAGTCATCACGCCAACCCACGACGTATTTGTGAAGAACACATTTTCTCACTATGTTTTCCTTCACCGTCAACCGATAGTCTTATTAATTTAAATTAGTAAATGTACCTAACTTTCTAAAAATACCATAGTACATGCCGAGGTTCAAAGATGCGGGTATCTAATTGATATTCTACCGATCAGACCACTCGATCATCACAACTTAACCTAACATGCTGATGTGATGGTGTTTGATGTCATTTAATGTAAAGTATTGACGGATTATTGTATTATCTTTCGCTATTATTTGATATGGAATGATAATACTAATAATATATAAATTCATTGAATGGATAATATCTGTCTGCTAGGTAAAGGTGTTTTCCGAAACGAAGTCTCTAATCAGATTATCAAACCAGCTGATTATATATTGGCCACTTCGAACTCACAAACATCTACAGTGGTGTATTTTATTAATTACAACAAGAGTTTCTCTCAATTCTTTCGGCCTTTTTTTAATAATTTGTTTTACCGTCTGGCGATAGTGCTTAATTTGACCATTTTCAAATTTACTGACATCATTCTGAATAAACTCAATATTATCTGAATTAAGATGTTCGTTAACTATTCTTCCAATTGTATTATCATTCGATGTATTTATTTTAAATATTGTATGATTTTTTTAATTGTCAAATTACCTGCTCGTAATTGCCACGGATTTCTTCAACCTCACCGGTGAGCGACTGTATCCTACGTTGAGCGACGCCGTATTGGTCGAGCGTCACCTGAAGCTGCCTCTGTACCTCATCGTAATGAGTCTGGATCTCAGTTAGCTAAATAACAATCACAGTAAATATTATTAAGATTTAGAATGTCGAGATTGAGAAACGGATATATGAACGACAGATAGTTTGATTTTACTTATACATGTGATTATATTTAAGTTAATAGAACAGTCAAAAAGAATATCTGTGCAACGTTTGATTTATACCTATTTCTGCTGTTAAACAGTTCTGACCTGAAGGGTATATTGGCAACACGCATTGGCACTTGAATCGTTCCGTCTAAGAACTCAGAAGTAGCAATTTATTATCATTGCCTTCAAAACAGCGGTCATTTTAAGGTTGGTTGCAGATAGTTATAGGCTCCAGTGACCACTCATACCATTAATAAATTAGTTTGTCTGGTATATAAATGAATTATTATCTTTGGAGTTATTTCAAATATCACGTAAGTGTCAAAATTTTAATCATTACTTAATGTTACTATTTCAACTATATTCGAATACGAAATATAAAATGCATAAGGAATGTAGTTTTCTAGTAAAATATAAGTTACCTTGTTTTTATTTGTTTTTTTTTGTTGGTTTTGGGTTAGGTTTCGATAGTTGGGATATTTGACTTCAAAAGAAAATTGACAATTGATATAAAAAGAGTGAAAGAAGGTCTTTAAATAGATACGATTGATATTGAAACTAATGGAAAAAATAATGTACCTGCAAGGATTGCTTCTTGATGGTCTTCTGCAAGTCAATGTTGGTCTTGTTAGCAACATCAAGCGAGAGTTCCAGCTCGGTTATCTGGATCTGCAGCTTCTTCTTGATGCGGGTCACTTCGGTCTTCAACTTGGTCTCAGCCTCGACCACGCGAGCGTTCAGTTGCTCGATCTCGATGCTGGTCTGCTTGCTGTTGATGTATAAATAAATTTATGTTACAAGAAATTAAAATGTCTGTATCTAAAGTATATTGTACTATTGTCCATGATACCTCTTGTCGGATATGATACTTGTGTTTAAATCTTCAAATTGTTTTATCGTGTCTTTTATATCCTTTAAACGTGTCAAATACGAATCGTCAATTATTGGAACTTCTGTCTCGACACGTACAATACATGTCGTTGGAGATGTTTCTCGAATTGTCTTAACCATTTCGGTTGTCGTATTCATTACATTCGATTGTGCTATTGATTTTGACAATATATTTTTCGATATACTGGCAATATTTCTGTCAGCAATAAGATCGTTCGGGTAGTAATCAATTTTCCCCATTCTACTAACATTTACATTTCTTCTGCTCTCATTTAGCAGAGTATTTGCTATAGCGTTTGCAGATTTTCCTCTATACTTCATAGATTTTCCCTTACACTCGGTATTAATAGAAGCTCCTTTGTTATATAGCTTTAATTCACTTTCTATTCCGGCCATTTCTTTATTATGTTTATCGTATTTTATACGTTCCAACTTTTTCTTTTTAGTTTTCACTGTAATATTTTCCACTCCGATATGCTTCGTAATATTTGCTGCTGCTGCTGTGGCTACCACTGAGAAAGGAGATCGTTTAGCTATATCAAACTTATTAAGATCCCGTTTTGCTTGTTCTGCTACTTGATGGGATATTCGCGTTAAGTCTTCATTGGTGTAAGTACGTATCGGTTCGTCGAATCTATACTTATTCAAACCTCTTTCGTTGTTCCACGGCAAATGAGGCGGTTTGGTTTCGATACCCTTCTCCTTAGCTGATATATAATCAATCATGGGCTGGTAAAAATGTATCCCGTATCCATAATTATTTTCGTAAACGGTGGTGGGGGGCCGATTCCATTTATTTGACACTTTAACAGGTGGCATTTTATACGAATGTAATATTTATACAATATATAAAACTGATTTGTCGATAGACGTAACTTGTACCGCCAGAGGACGAGACCGCGTAATGGCGAGTATGAGAATGAAACGCAATCTTTTGTACAATTTAATCAGTGCTTTGTGCCAATTATTTAATATGTATATGACAATTGGTTTTACAGACCAATCAGATGAACTTCTATATATAAAAGGAATTCATGCCAATAATCCGATGATTAAATATATAACATTTAGTTCGTGATATATTTAAACATTAACTAATCTTCAGTTTAATGTATTACATATTACATAACTCTTATGGATACTTCTGTTGTTCGAACATTTTCGCATTGGTAATTTTGTTATTACAACATATATATTTTAATGTAGTATTGTTATTGGCTTTGTTCCATAAGTAATTGTGTCATGGTCGGTAACTATTATGGTTAATTGGTCGCGAGTTTGGTTGACATATTCTGTCAATCAATGATAAAGAGAAGTGGGGTTTAGATTATTTAGATTTGGAGTTTCAAAGTGGCAACAAAAGTGTTATGGTATGTTTTTATTGTTGCAGTATGATAAAGTGTTTTGTAAACAGTACATTGTTGTAAGCTTTCGGGGTGATATGAGAAAAGATTGCTTGTCTATAATTTATCTCAGATTATCGATATCCTCAATCTTTAATGAAAATAAAGATACAATGATGTTGGGTATTTTCCTTATTGCATTTAAAATCGAGCGTTGGCTTCGTTCGAAAATAATGATAATTATGTCGTAATAACATAAGGGAAGACTGAAATTATATTTTAAAATGTTTTGCTTTATTTGTTCATGGGTTATAAATGTCATGGAAATTTTAGGTATGTTAAAATTGTTTCTAATGCAAAAATCTAATCTTACCGAATGGCTTCAATTTCCTCTTCCTTCTCTTGGATACGACGCTCAGCCTCGTGACGGAACTGACCGAGCTCGGTGGTCAGCCTCTGTGCACGTTGTTCCTCGGCTTTGCGACCCTGGTCAACATAACATATATTGTAATACAAGAGTAATGTTTATTTATATGTTCCCTTTTAAATTGCGATTTTTTGTCATACATTCTATAATCGTGATATGTTTAATTTCAAAGTGAAAAATAAACAATCTTTAATATATTCGTAAACGAATCACCATTCTTATAGAGTTATGTAATATAACATGCACCTCTTCTTCTCATTTTGTCCTCAATTCTATAAATACGATTTCTATTAGTAGATTTAAGCGCGGATGTCTGGCAACGATATTACAATTTTGTTTAATGCCTCATCGTTTGTCAGTCGCTAAATATTGAATAATAACTTTAACTTGAACACCTGTTAATAAATATTATTTGCTTACTTATACCAGATTGTTAACCCTCAAAGAACTAGGTTAAATTGATGTTGATGATAATGATGTATCTCAAATAGCCCAAAAACCAATGTTAACTTCTGAATGTTAGCGATTTCTTCATCAGAATGTCAATCTAATATATAAATAACAAGGACATTAATTTAGTTAAGATCACAAGGTAAAGGAATTCAAATTCAACAAGCACATGAACGCCATAAACTATTGTCTATCTTTCAATACATATGAAGTTCCAAATACTGTTGACGACTGCCTATGAATTAGGACAAGATTTCAGACATTTTTATTCTAACTTGTAAAATAATTGTATCGCTTCTGATAAATATACATCAAAGCCCAAGAAAAACGACAACTATCGAATAAGAAGATGCAACGCTGGTGTACGCAAATGAATGAGCAAAGTAAAAAAAAAAACGTATGAGGACTGTAGATAACGAATAAGCAATAGCTTTGGAGATACGATAAAAACTTACGGCTTCAGCCTCCTTGTAGGCGGCGGTGAGTTCCTCTCGCTCGTTCTCAAGACGGCGCAGCTCGATCTCGAGCTCGTGAAGACGGCGGGTCAACTCCGTGAGGGTGGCGCGAGCGTCGTGCAAGTCATCTGGGGAAATATGTGTCACAGATATTAGAGAAATAAAATATATCAAAGGTTTGTATCCTGTGTCGTTCTCTATACTCCTAATTACGCTGCAAATTATTAGTTCGTATTGCAAATCACAGTCGGAAAAACTGCATAACAATTCTGTCCTCGGATATAGCCCGACCTGAGTTAGAATTGCAGCAATCACTTTGCATCAAGTGGACTGTGTACCCGTTTATTTTTTTATGTAAGAAATTATTACGATTTAAATAAACTTATCTTTCAAATTTTATTCTTACTTTGTGACCTACTGTCTGCTTAAGTCATTGCATTTAGGTTTCTCATACAAAAGATAATGTTCACGAGATACTAACCACCCAGTTTCTTATTTTCGCGGCCAAGAGCATCTTTCTGTTCACGAGTCTTGTCGAGTTCATGAGTGATACGCTGGATTTCAGTCATCTTGACGCGTAGATCGCGTTGTGTCTGCTCGTAAAGCTGAACTGTCTCTTCCAGGCGTGATTTGATCTCGATGTTGACACGCTCAAGTTGCTCGGTTCTCTTCTGGAGCTCCCGAGCTGTGCCGTTGGCCTTCTCCAGATCGATGATGAGGACTTCGACCTGTTTATACAAAGTTAACAGTAGTAAGGAGAAAAAAAAGAGTTTTTCTTTTGTTGGTAGAGCTGAGTTATAATACTGTCCTCTTTTGCTCCATAAGCAGAAGCATACACATTATTTGTTGAGTGATGTACATCGTTACTATAATGTATCATAGATAAATATGTTATAAATTAAACTACTGATATTTTTTTAAGTTGACTAATAGGGAATATTACATAATATTGATGTTTTTTTTGGTGTCTATTAATATGTAAAGTTTACCATAGACTATTAAATAAAATAAATTGCATTACAACTATGTAGAATTACAATTTTCTTGTGCTTATATAAGTACCTCGCTCTGCAGACGGGACTTCTGCTTCTCAACGTTGCTGATCTTGGCGATGAGAGTTTCAATTTGCTCCTCCTGTTCTTGAATACGAATGGAGTATTTACGACGGATCTCTTCGATTTCCTCGGCCCTGGCAGCAGCTTCAGCCTCGAATTTCGAGCGCCAGTGTCCGATCTCACCATTGGCCTTAACAAGTTGGCGTTCCAGGTCCAAACGGGCCTCGGATTCTTCTTCAAGCTGCACGCGTACGGACTCGAGGTCGATTTCAACCTGGTGATTTTTAAAATAAAAGTTATTTCAATAATCACGTAAAAAAATTGTAAATTAAATTAAAGTTTCTTAGGCATTAATTATCGTACTGTAACCGTAATGAAAACTTTATCTAGTTTATAGACATTTAGAGTGTAATTAAAAAATGGAAGTTATGAAAACACAGTAAAACTCAAAACACATTACTGAAGCAACATACCAAAATAGGTAAAATGTAGTTACTGCTAGATTTATACTTCATATTCGCTTATTTAAGATAAATTAATCCTGTCACCTGGTGAAGGGTGGCCTCAAGCAGAGAGCGTCTCCTCTCCTCATCTTCAAGCCTGCGGCGGGAGTCCTCAAGTTGACCGGCAAGCTGACTCTTCAGGTACACCACGTTTTCAATATTCACCTGGTAAGTAATATTAACAAGGATGACATTTCTGATAATTGTTTTCAGAGGTGAATAAAGTACAAAATAAAAAAAAAATGTTTTTTTCTTGAAATGTTATGATTTTATCAATAAAACATACCTTAAGATCTTGGACCTCCTTGACAAGCTCAATGTTCTCCTGCGACAAACGTTGCTTGTGAGAGGTGATGTCCACGATGGTGCGGTTCAGTTCCTCGATCTTGATGTTCAATTCACTGACAACGATTTCGAGCCTCTCGTAGGACTTGGAGATGGTGATCTTCTCCTTAGTCACATTCTCCACTTGGGCCAACAGCTCGTACACTTCAGCTTGGAATTTGGACTTCTCCTTTTCAGACCTGAGGACAAGGAGTCAAATATTTCTGTAAAAAATGTTATAATATACATATTCCTGATGATAGACAAGATTCAATGATGTTGACATAGAAGGTAGAAATGCAAAGCTATTCGCAGTATATTCGCATAGCAGATTTTAGTTATTTCATCACTTATTGTAACATTTAATGAAACAATGAGAAACGGTAACGGCACATGTATCCTCACCTGGCTTTGGACTTGGTGAGTTGTTCAATTTGTTCTTGGAAGTCGAGCATGATCTCTTGATGCTTCTTTTTAAGTAAATGCGCGGTCTCTTCGGATTCCAGATGGACATCTTCCAATAGTTTACGGAGCTTGGTCAGTTCAGTATCACGTTTTCTGTTGATCTCGAACTGTAAAATGTTAGATTTTATTTCATATATGTCCCCTATTTTTGTCCAGGTGACATTTATGAAATATAAACATTTTTACTTGGTTTTAAAAAAATAAATCTATTACAGCATACATACGAGTATAAGTCATTTATAAATACAACTAATATTGTGAAAAGAAATGGAAAATAACACGGATTTTATTTGAAAAAAAAAATTGCGGGAATTTATATTTGGGAATTAATTTATTATTGGGTTCGATTTAAAGCTTTTAAGCATTGTATAACTTTTAATATTGTATAATAAACATTTCTAATTCATTTCTAACCGTTAATATTTTATGAATTCATGACATTTGATTAATGATTTAATTATATACATATCAATTTAAATGAAGAGTTTGAAAATATTGTTTCTTATATATTTTTTTTGAAACAGAATATATCACGACAAAATAAAAAAAAAATCGCATAGCACACAATCGCAAAATATAAAATAAGAAAATAATATATAGCACAGCTTGTTGATAAATGTAATCTTATGGTTTCAATCTTGTCTTCTTGCTGAATTCGTGTACAATCTTTGTATTTTAATAAATAGCTTCCAATTTCTTCATTACCCCCAGTAATCATCTCTTTCATAGTTCTTTACGATTACTTTTGAATGCATAGAAATCAAATGTGATTTATTTCTTCCAATCGCAATTGTTCATTCACGATTTCTCTTCGATTTATATCATTGTTCATTTTGTTTCTTGTTTCATTGTTGCAAATGAAATATTTTCCATGTAGAATACTGTTAAACGCAATGTTGTTTATATATATATAAGGTTAGTTGTGTTTACCTGACTTTCAGCTCCACCCTCTGCTTCCTCTAGCCTCTCAGAAAGTTGGATAACTTGCACGCTCAAATCTGCCTTCTCCCTTTCAATCTGCAATGTAACATAATTGTCATCAGAACTAATACATTTATTCTTTAAATGCTTATTAAAGTGTAACAACTGCCGTTTGTATTTGTAAATATTTATTCAATAGTGCTTACGTCGTTGGAATTTTAAATTAAATTGAATGTAATTGTAACGTACATTGAAATTTTTATTTATGCATAGAGTCTAGCGAATAGGAATATAAATGGTACAGAAGTGTCTGTAAATGTTTATTAAACTATTATGCAATGGTCGATTACAGATTAGAACGTCCTTCGCATATTTCAGCATTGTACCTGTCTAAAATAAGAAACGTTTAATGTCTCACCGGAGTTCTGACTAACTCGGATATTTTTGCTACTCATACCACGATCTATTAATATATTTCAATATTGTGGCATTCTCAACGGGAACGAGCATCATTTGGCCCAGTTTCAAAAGTGAGACCGGAGAGCGAGAAGTTAAGATTTCGGAGAATGCTTTCGCTACGAGGCTAAAATTATCTCGTGATGCGCGAGCGCCGTTCGCGACGTATCCATGGGACAGGCGCCGCGCCGCGCCGTGACGCCCGTTCCTATCTCCGGTTCGTCTCACTTGCCTACGAGATACTGTCGATGTAACATTAGATATAAATCCAAAATAGATTATGCGAATTTCGAATGAGTTTTTTTTGTTATAACCCAAATGGCAAGGTACCGTCATAAAATGTTACATCAATTTATGATAATTTGCCAGGTACAGACAATATGAGCAAGCAGTACGGCTAATTCACAGATTACCGTGGATGTGGAATTATTAATCGGTATTGGACTTTACTCTATGCCGTATTAAATTGAACTTATATATATTCCAATAACTAAAACACATAGTTTTCACTGAATTACCTTGTAATGAATAAAACCTACTACGATATGGTTGATAGCATTTTATATATTGATTTATGTATTCAACATAAATTGAACTAAGTAAAAAGGAGAAGAGGATGATATTCTTTGGCATAGTGCTATTAATTAATTTATTAGGAATTTAGATTAGTTTCCAAGAACTATCATAAAAAGGCTTTAAAATCAGAGGACTGAAGGGCGGGCGGTATAAATAGAGGACGTAGACGAGGCGCGCGGTCCGCCTACACCTGCGGAGCGAGCGCGCCCTGTATGGCCGCCGCGTCCGCACATATCACATTTCGCACTCTTGAGCTTACCCTCTGACGCAGCTCCCTTTCGGATTCCAGATCATCATGGAGGAGACGGATCTTGTCCTGAAAAATACAAGATATTCTATCATCCGCAATCACTTCACAAGCACTGCACTATTATCGCGGCCGGTACCTCCAGCCTGGAGAGAGCACTCAGGTCGGCGCTGTACTCGATGTTAACGTCGGTGGTGCCGCCGCCGCTGCTGCGGTAGCTGTACTTGGAAGTCTTCGCCACGGCGGACATTGTCGCTGTTCGTCTCTCGGTCGGCAGTCGGCGCTACGTTACCGGTCGGGCACCGTTCGACTAGTGAGAGCGGGTGCGTGCGGCGCGCGTGCATCAGCCACGGTGACCACCTCCCGCGCATCCCTCCCCGCCCGCGCCCATAGCGCCGCTCCAGGGCGGCCGGCCGGCTGGAGCTCGCGGATCGTGTTACCACCCCCGCGCGCACCCCCCTCTCAGCCTTTTATAGACACGCCCGTCTTGACACCGGCGCGGTTTTATTTGTTTTGCCCAAAAATTTGGCGAAACCCTTTACGTCCTAAAATTTAAGATCCGGGTCACAGAAGTGGCGAGGTTGCGTCCACTCACTGTTGCGGACATCGCACCGGCGCCGTGGGCGGCAAGTCGGGTCCAGCCGCTTTCTGATGGATTCCTACCGATCTCTGGCAGGCGATCGCGGCCCGCCACACTAAATGCCACCAATCAGTTGATCTTAACAATGAACTTTGTTGTATTCTTTTAATTAACCCTCGGTAACCGAATTGATGTATGTTTACAAACATCAATTAGTTTTAATTATATGATTTACCTCAAGACAAACATCTTTTCCAACAATTAAACAATTACCGATCTGAGCTTAAAGTGGAATCTTAATGTCGGTTGAAAAAAGTCTTCGAATATAGAAAAATTATTCTAGCTATCCTTAGACGGGCATAATAAAATATTATTTATAATGTAAACAAGTAAAAATCTTTTTTCTAGCATTACATATACATGTGTATATACACAATTTTTTTTAATATTCCATAAAAAACTTAAGCATACATTTAATCGATAACACTACACCATTCGTAGCGCGTCGTAGACTTTTCGTAGACAGTTAACAACAAAGTCTCTTTAGAATAATTTACAATACCTATATTACATTCAATCTATAATATTCATATTTATGTATTATTCTTTTATTGCGAAAATCAGGATAATAATTATAAAAATGAAGTACACCAATTTTATAAGTTCGATAATAACCGTTCAACCCTAGGACAAATGCATTATTCTGAAAGATGTTAGTTTCAATTCTAATTTATTTTGGGATGGTGCTACTGATAGCTCGAAGTTTCTTCCTACGAAGGAGTCCATCTGACCAAACATTTACTAAATTCTCAGTGTATATTAATAATTTACTACTGTATATCAGCTAAAAAATAATTAATAAATGCTTTAAATACCTAAACCACATGCTGATCGTAATTCGAAGTAATTTAAGATCAAAAGGAATTCACGGCGTTTTTTTAACTAATACTGTGTTGTAACTGTAATGGTATCAAACTTGAGACAAAATTACAATGGAGTCCTCTAAAGCATTGGTGGAATGTCTTACGATATATTACTGTGGAATACAGCTGAGGTAGATACCATATTTATATAAGAAAACCCAGTATTTCAAGCAATTTACAATATCGGACACCTTAACTAATCAAAGACCAAGTTTCATGGTGTTACTGTCTTGACACTGTTCTTCTAATACAAGCTTGTTAATTTTAACATATTCCCGCAAAAACGTAGATAAGCCAGATCTATTAACTATTTACTAGAAATAATCGGAAATTAAGTATTCGATTTTTTTGACTCGGTAAAGTCAAGATTTTTTTTTAGATGAGAATGTTAGGTTCTACAATAAGGTCCCAACGCGTATTACCGATTTGTTGTTAAAGCATCATATAGGTTCTCCTATTAAATGGTTATTGTATAGTGTATAGTTATATCTGGAAAGAACAATACTCTTTGTACATCAGCTAGAATATGGTTGTGAACAATGACTTGTGATGTCGTAATGAAAAAATATACAATAAAAACAAGGTAAATCAGGCTTCTTAACGACTCGTCTCAGTGAGTTATTGTCCCAATCGGCGGTTACGTACTTCTACCGTTAATGAGTGCCTTATCGGAGTCGAAATAGAAAAAATATTTGAAGGCATCTCAAATTATTCGATTTGGCTTTTTCGAACAATGCTCAATTTAATTGTGTATGTTCCAATAAATGCTTTTAATTGTTTTAATATAATTTTGATAAGGCACTCATAATAAATTATACTTTTAATACTAGTATTATCAGCAGAGTAATTCATATCGAAAAGACTTAAGCATTGACCATTATAATGGGTTACTATTTGATTCCATGTACCGATTTCGATCTACCTTAGCTTTGGGTCTCGTTATGCGATCCACTGTTAGTTTTCGTTCCTCAAAACCATTAATTAACCTGTAATACTCATTACAAGCTTAGAGTTCCCAATAAAAATTTTACACACCCAGGAAAGTTCTATTGTGCTAGGGGTATAAATAAAATTTGCATTAAAGTGAGCGAAACCGCTAGCAAAAGCTAATTATATATATACCTTATCAATGATAGAATAAATTCATAGATTGTTGATGTGATAACTGCACGCATGAAAAAGCATGACTCATGACAACGCGTGACAACGTTCAGCGCGAGCCGAGCGTGCAAGCGAAAGCGCGGAACAAGCGGCAGAGAGGCACGAGCGGCCTAAGCCTTTGGCTTGTGACGTATTTATCTCTCTTCCAGTCCATCGGCCGATGCGTCCGAGTAGAAGAAAGACAGCGGTAGCACACAACCTACACGTGAACTGTTTTGTCAATTTATAAAGTGATGTGAAAAGTTAATGTGGTTTCCATTGTTTATTACAACAGTCTGGCGACCACTTTGACTCCTAGTAATGAAGCGGTCAGATACGCAGGATATATTAAGGTGCACAAGTGTACGCGCAAGACACAGGTGCACATACTCATCCTTGTTCTTCTAGACCCAGTGGAACGGGAAACGTTACGACCAGAGAAGGACTCAGATAGATGGTACAGTATCACGGTGAGAAGGTTACAAAGGGTCAGTATTATCTCACACTCCCTTAATCACCTTTTACGATACCCACAGGAAGATATGGAGTGATGCTATTCTACTTTGTCGGCACCACACTAAGTTTTAGACAGAGGTCACTATTACTAATTTCGTTTGTCAGCACTAATTATAAGCAAAATAATCTTGTTATACATATTTTCAGAGACTACAGTGCACTATCTTCGAACTTGGTTATAAATATGAATATTGTGAATATTACTAGCTTCGAACATCTACATAGCTACTTTCTGCATCAGCTTACATACGGTGAAACGTTTACTAGCTCAAGAATACTTCAATACATAACTGCACTTTGACATTATCTCATCTTTATATTTCATTCTAGAAAATGCAAAGTAAATGGGACCAAATCTCCCCTTTACAATACAACCCTGTATTTTAATAAAATTGAAACTGAATGGCAATTTGTCACTTCCGTCAATATTTTTATAGATATCCCTACTGTCCCCTGTCTCACTAATTCACTCAATTTTTATATATAGCTTTTATAACCCAAATTGTTTACATTTCCGTACGATATTTTAAACGTTTTCTTTTACTAATTCTCGTCCTAACAATTACAAATAAAATGAAAAATAATTAGTAATTATTAAAAGAATTAACAATTATTAAGTGATGTGCTTACTTCTATAAGGCAATTGATTTTCATTTATAATGTAATACAGTAAAATTTCACAAAAAAAAAATCTTTTTTTTTATATGAAAACTCTAATAAGGCGCTTTTGAACGTCAAAATTACCACTTCTTCGGAAAAAAAACCTTGTTATCGAGAAGGACCGGCAAGAAACTCGGTCGGATTTATCTTTTTAACAAACATATATTTAAAATATATTAACGTTACAATCGTTTTTAGTGGATATGCAGAGAGAGGGGTCAGACATCACCATCGTTCATATATTGAATCACCCTATCATAATAGACTTTTGACAATCAATCGAATAAAAACAAAACAATCAATCATTTTTCAGCTTGCAGGCACTTATAAAATTTTCTGTTCTTAAATGAGTCAATGGCATTCACTAAATGATTTAAGTATCAGTAAGTGGAATTTCAAGGCTGATGCTAAATGAACGCATTTTGTACGGAAATATTCGACTTGTAATGTGATGAAGAATCATCCTTACTCATTTAAATAATTAAAAAACTTAAAGTCGCTAATTTCTCTTCCTTCGAGTTGGGACTAGTGAGTCCCTACAAATAGTTTCGGTACATATTTTCTAATAACCAGTGACTTATTTCAATGTATACGAGGTTGAAATTTCGAGTACTGGAAGGTTTGGGACTTGAAGGGAAGGGAACAAACAATTTTTGACGTTTTGGAGGTTTTCGACTTATCGAGTTTCTACTTTCTTATGGTGTTTATTATATTACATAAAGGTGTAGGCTTATAACGTGATATATTATTGTTTGTCGTTTATTTCATTTTGTTATTACATAATAGAAATTGTTTGTCTATAAGCCTTCCTAAAAAACATTAGTTACCGTATTATTGATTCTAATTAGATTTTTTAATTTGGTGCAACCTCTTTCGAACTGACTATATGCTGTTGACCTGATGGGCTTTCACAGCTTCACCGGACTAATGGGGCAAGTGCTTTTGGTGCTCGGCCGATTAGTTACAAGCGCAAGGATCCCAAAGTGGCTGAACCTAGGTTTGGGCTGTTCTCTCGGATGCAGCAACGCGAATCTGTCTAAGCTAACCTAGCTAAGTTAATCGTACATATACGAATTAGTGAAGTACACATGTGTAACAGCATGTGTGATTTACGAACTCAAACATGTATTTTGTATTTGTCAACTCGGCTGAACTAAACTAACCAAATTCGGAAAACAAGGGAAATATAATAATAAACCCTTCTAACATATGTGTATCTACCTGCGTGTGTGCATGTATGTGGGGGTGATATGTGTCGTGTCTGTTAATCTAATGAGTGAAAACATTCAGTGTCACTGTATCGCGCTAGCAGCGTGCTTGAGGGCTCCACTCTGGGGGATCGAACCAAGGCTTCGAGGATTGAAGAAGATATTTCGCGGTTGTCTTTTATATCGCGGGGCGTCGGGTATTATCGTGTAATTTGCGGCGGATACCAATAATGGGCTGAGATGATTCGAAGCGTTTTCGAAGTAACAGGTCGTGAGGGACTGTATGTACGCCCAGATCGACAGAAACTCCAAGTCCTTATGAAGATCGATCTTCCGGACGTACCATGGGGCACCGACAGTTTTCCGTAAGCAGTGATCTTGAAAAATCTGCATCTTATCGAAGTGGAGTTCTGACATATGAGCGAAGACGAGACAACTATGAACTTATGTCTGAGGGACATTTGACTCTTCAAGCATATAAGTGCATGTAAGCAATCCATGACCATGGCGGCCTTGTTACGCGTTCTATCAACGTGTGGTATGAATGTGAGTTTCCTATCGATGGCGACACCCAGGTACTTAACCTTAGAGACCCAAGGAATAGGAACTCTGAATAGATTGAGGGGCTTAAGTTTATAACAGTTTCTAAAGGGGTAAAAAAATATGTTGGAACTCTTATCAGGATTACCATTCGCCGAGATCACGGAAGAGACGTTGGATATGCGATCTAAGGTGAAGTCTATAGCTGTTGAAGCAAAGATGACTGTTTAACTATTTCGGCTACTATGGGTGTGGTGATAAATAATGCACTTGGTTTAGTTAAGAATGTTTATTTGTTTTGACCTAATTACAGTCTGGACGACACGAGGTGCGTAAATGACTGTCTCGTTACTGGACAGTCGGGCCACGCTACTAAATATGCGGCGTCAGCGCCTCATCTGTATCATGAGCATAACAGCCTAACTTGACCCTTGGCGATCGCGATAGGTTGCTGATATACAGGTTAAATAATTAGAGACACCTGAGCGGATCGGAATTTGTAGCAAGAACTATACCTACTGTCAGTTATTGTACTTGTAAGGTAAGGTCCTTCTTGGGAGCAGACGCAGTGCCGTAGGCAGTTAGTGCTCCCCTCAGCTCGAAAGGTGTAAGGAGGTACCATAGGGTTTTAGTCCGTGGGAATCGAACATAACCCACCCTCGCTGCCCGGCGGGGTGGGTATCCATAAATGATTTCCCATGTAAAAAAAAAGATGCTTCTTGTATACAACAATTATGATTTTTCATATACACGGTTTTACAGAATCTATGTACAAGGTGGCTATATTGTATTGAGCTAAACTACAAGAGATTGACTGTCGTATTGATAAGCTGAAACTGATTGTCTCTTTAAATAGACCTTTATCAACTATGAGACTACTATGTCATAGTGAGTGTTCTGAGGAATTTAGACATTACCTCACCTCACCATTTACTCTTACATTATAAAATAACGCGAATAAGTCTACAAAGTCATAGGTACAATACAGTAGCCTACAACTAGACCGTTTACAAATTCTTAACTTTTTGCCTTATGCTGTTGCCGTATGAGTCATGCTCCAGCTAATGTTCTTTCTATGAAACAAGATGGAGTTTCCAAGAAACAAGTAATAGTTAATGCTCTTGAATTTCAACAAAAAATGGTACATAAAAAAATATTGTTAAATAGATTAAATTAAAAAAAATCTCACGAAACATAATTTACATGACAAAAACTACACATTTTTGGTACAGTCTCGCTCACAACGTTGATATCAACGTGCCTCATAAATTTCAATTTTTTTTATCACTGATTAGCAAACAGATAATTGGACCCGACTAATGCTAAATGGTTACTGGCGCCTATGGACAACTGCAACATCAAGGGCATCACTGTTATGTTACTAATCTTGAAAAGTGCGTTTAAGACCCTATTTTGAAAAGCCCCACGTCATAGCACTGAGGGAAAACTGTGCTCGGTAACCAATTTCATAACGCTGGCGTATGCATAATAAAAGTTCTGGAATATGTTACGGCTATCACCGTTATGATAGAGGTTTTAAAGTGTCTGAATGAGAAGCCAGCCATTGACGGGAGGTGAGAGTTTGAAACGATGTCTTAGCTCTTTTGAGCACAATATGAAATCAAATCAAATCTTCGATATTGTCACGGTTGTAGTTCGAAGAAAAAGTATATGGGTGGCCCATATATGCTGCAAAACTGGTATTAGAAGCATGGGATGACGTGATGTACTCACGATGTAGTGGAGGTATCGGAAAGAATCTGGATGAGTTTTTTTTTATATTATAGAGTGCAAACGAAAAGGAGTGTCACCTGATGGTAAGTGATCACTGTCGTCCATAGACACTAGCAACACCAGGGGAGTCGCAAGTGCGTTGCCGGCCTTTTAAATGAGTGTACGCTTCGTTTCTTAAAGGTTTGTAACTCGTAATGGTTTGGCAAAAAGTATTGCCTTAGCCAATGCTCTTGCCAATAGCGTTTAATGCAAAAGGCGTTACACTTAATCCTGAAAGGAAACAGGCTGAAGAACTCTATTAAAATTCTCTTACACTCAAATGTTCGGCCTTTAACTTTTTGATTTTGACAGATTTTTGTGTAAAAATAATTGTGGTTAAAAATTAAATACATTTCCATCATTTTTTTTAAATGTGTGCCTGTATGTCAGCTTATTTGTGCACGCATCGCTGCTAAAGTATCATACTTATGATAAAACGCCCTCAAGAAAATCATAAAAATCCTCCATTAACATTGACCAGTCAGTCTTTGTTTCATTAAAATCGGCTCACTATATCCAAAGATGAAGCGAGATTTGAAGCGACAATGGCATAGTTGATAGTATGGTCGGACACAGCGTCGAAGAACGGTGGTTCGAATCCTAGCAACTGAGTCGCAGCTTTCGGTGAAAGAAAACATCGCGATGAAACCATAGCAAGGTGGTAGGGTTTTTTTAAGTCCGTCAAGCCAGCTACTACCCTCAGGTTGAAAATCTGTCACCAAGCACCTGTTGGTGTATTGCGGCAGCTGCGCAATAGAGCCAGTCTCCCTCTAGGCTTAGCGTGACTATCATCTTAGACCAGATTATGATTTAGTTAGATGAGATTATAGTTAAACGCTAACTTTTAAAGTATAAAAAAAGATATTGTAATTCGAATGACGACGCAAGTTAAGTACGGCAGAAAATTTAGTAAGTAAGTTAGTAGGCGCATGCATTTCTATCTCATTCAAAAACTTAGGTATTTTGATGTATATCTTATATTTATCGCAAGGAGGGTTGAAGTGAGCCGCGCACGGCCGATCTGAAAAATTAAGCCAAAACATACATCACAACATGAGAAATCTGTTTTGCGGACCATACTTAGGTGAGATAAGGGTAAGATGATGAATCATATATCAATATAATAAATAGAATGACAGCGGTCTGCTGTTGTATGTACATCACGCAAAAACTACAGAATAGAGATCTAT
Organism: Antheraea assamensis; assembly: GCA_035772565.1. Taxonomy (NCBI): domain Eukaryota; kingdom Metazoa; phylum Arthropoda; class Insecta; order Lepidoptera; family Saturniidae; genus Antheraea; species Antheraea assamensis. The sequence continues at coordinate 1,428,093 of JAQQSE010000086.1, forward strand.
GAAATTATTGGTTCTTCTTATCTAAAAAAAGTATAACGATATCTTAATTTCATACAGATTTATTTAGTTATTAAATAAGTTACATTTTTAAAAGCACTACGCGTTTAGCAGTGTCTGAAGTAGGGCCAACGGTGTGGTGCGCATGCGCAGGAACGAGGAAGTAAATACATAACATTATTTACAAAGACGATTTGTATGCAAAATATAATTTTTCTTTCAATTTTTTCATGGTTTTCCTTTCTACGTAAAATGTTATGTTAAGATAATAAGTAATGCTAACGAAGTCAAGGGTATCTGCTAGTAAACAATATTAGATACATATATGACCGCAGTGAACTCCAATTATTTATATAATGACGAGAAATCATTTTATATAAAGTACTAAGTTAAAACAAAATTCTGGACATGAGATTGTAATTCTGACATAATAATTAGTAATTAGCTTACCGTCATTTCAATTGCACCTGTGCATTAATCACACTGTCTTACATCATAAGTGAAATGTCAAGATATTTTCGCAGGCATCCTATCTGATTAATAAATCATAGATTATTTCAGGACGGTTACAGGTGCCGACAAAACGGAATTGAATATAATACCCGCTCTCTCTCTCTCTCTATATATATACAAGAAATAATAACAAATTGGTCATTCCATGTTTTAGGCTCACTAGGACCGGTAACAGTTTTTTAGGTAACAGTGTTAGGTTTTATAACAAAATTCCAAAACAGATTACCGATTTGCCGGAAACTAAGTTCAAGCACCATGTCAAGCAGGTTTTAATGTCTAAAGGTAATTACAGGGTGGATGAATATGTGAACGATGGTGACGTCTACAAATGACGCCCTCTCCGTGCATCCACTAAAATCGAATGTAATTATATGTATCTATGTTTATAACTATGTTTTAAAAATATGGGTTATAATATGTTTAATGAAAAGATAAACCAGATCGAGTTTCTCGCCGGTTCTTCTCGATGACTGGGTTGTTTTCCGAACCGGTGGTAACTTGACGTTCATAAGCGCCTTCTCAGAGCCTAAACTGAGTAAAGTATTTTTGATTTTGAGTAAGCACATTTTTTTATTTCAATCTTTGTTTTACTAGTACTTCCATAAACTTGAAAATAATGGGCTTTCATTTCTAATCTAAGATCCATGTGTAGTTTTATGGAAGTAGACGCAAGTCATTAATGATAGAATTCGCAGGTGAAGTCTATTGATTATTCATTAAAATCATTTCGCTTCATAAAAGCTGTAAATTTATAATAATGAACATATAATTGTCATTTGTATAAATTAGTTAGTCGTGGTGGTCTAGCGGTTTGACCAGTGAAATATCGACCCGGTGTCCGCAGGTTCGAATCCCGAATGTACCAACGAATTTTTCGGAATTCGCATACATTTACTAATTTAAATTGGTAACACTAGCGGCTGACGGTGAAGGAAAACATCGTGAGGAAACCTGAACTTGAGGAATGTTTCTTGTAGTACCACCATATATGGGAAAATATAAAAACTGTGGATTAAATTCTCAAAGTTTGAAATCGTTAATAAGTCGGGGGCTGATGTGGTAATTAATGCCCATATGTTTCTTTGGGAAGAGGCCTATGGTCCTGCAGTGGGTCGGCTGATGATGATGATGATGATAAATTATAATATACTAAATAAGTTTTCATAAGTATGTAACATCTTTATACTCTTTTTATGAGCACTATTAATTAATCTTTTTACTGAAAAATCCGTAAAATAAAAAATAAAAACAATAGATTTGAGTTTCCAATATCATAAGCTACAAATCTGTTATATATTGTTAGTATATAGACGATTAATGCTTTCTCAAAAGTTATTTATATTTTTATCAACAGACACGTAGACCTCTTTATAAGATCTCTTTTAAATCAATATTTACACTTAATATTAATATTTACAATTATTGAGAAGAAAATAAGGTACAATTATTGAATTTTTATAAACTTTATAGGTTTTATAGCATTTGGTCACAATCTCATCTGATATTAATTGACGAAATGCTTTAAGAGGGTAAACATATAGTTAGAGGTATTAGTTCTCAAGTGTAGCTGTCAAAACACACTTATAGGTGGCGCTTGGCTACAGATTCCCAATTCTAACGTGCTAGCTAGCTAGTTACGCTTAGAAAAAGCACAAACATGGTTATGGTTAGGCTTCACTGTAAGCCACGGCTCACTCACAAAGATTCAAATCAATGTCGATCGACTCGTTCTCCGTACACGATAACAACTGAGACATCATCGCTTTAAATCTTTTAATATTCTATACCAATAATTAGTAGGATTGAAATTTTAAAAGAAAATTACATTATAATTGGAATGAAATAAAAAAAAAAAAACAGTTTTAATAGTGATTGTACGTGTCCCGATTTTCAGTGTGCGTCGACGCAGGTGGGAAATTATTCGGTTATATTCGTACCTGAGCGAAGTGGGCCGAATACTTTCCGCGTCTCCCCCCCTGGACTCCTTTCCAGTCACCCCTTGTCCCGTAGTGAGTCACCGTCCGGTGAACACGTACGAGCAGAAATTATTAATACTGCAGCTTTTCCAACTCGTTTATGTGTCACGTTGGAAATCTTTTATAAAATTTATCATATCACGAATAGAACATCGTTGTTAACGTAGTATTTGACTTAGAACGTTATTATTTGAGAATAATGCATAGCTGCCCGTGTATTTTTAAGTGGAGGTAGAAGTAATCGAATTCATGAAAAGGATTGTTAACGGTTTATTTAAAAATAAGTCCTATATTGATTTTCAATTTAAAGAAATATAGTAACACACTTGCATATCACAATGCAATCACTTACATATTTTCATTTAATATTAAGTGAGATCGTGGTTAAACGCAATTACATTATAAGTAAAACACCTTTTCACTTGTACTTCGATTAAAACCATATTAATTTGTATATACAAAATTTTCATAACTACAGATTACTAAGGGCTGATGACTTTTTATCGGTTTTAATAAGTTTTTAATTACATTAATTCATTTTATGTTTATACTTACTGATTATATAAAAGTAATAACCATTGTATTTAATTTGCTACCGTATTTTCTATAAAATGCACTTATTTATGCAAACTGTCAGCTCAATAAATAATAACTATGTTATAATATATACTATATTTGTTCTATTATAATATATCGTCTTTATAACTTCATACGTAGGTGGATTTCACTATTTGTAGATTCTTAATCATCCTAGATATTGTACCCACATTATTATAGTAGTGCCCAATCTTCGTGTATTTTAATGCTCCACACTGATTAATATGATTGGTTTATTGCTTTAATCATTTATTTTTGGTTGAACTTCGAAACTGTCCTCAGTGGAGTTTACTAACAAAATACACACACACACACACATCTAACTCCTGTTATATTATACGTACATAAAAAACTCATTCTATGTAACCTGGTAATAAGTTTTCAAGTATTTATTAAAGTTTTAGGTCAACAATAATAATCTAAAATATCCTATTTGTCATTTTGCGTAGTAAGAGAGTTGAGTTACGAACGATATATCGCGATTCATTTTCCAAGAAAATGATGTGGACGATTGACTAGTGATATTCGTTTGTAGATAGATGCATTATTTAAACTGCGAATAGATTTAGAACGCAATAAGGCAAGCATGACAAAAATTTAGAAAAAAAAATAAGAAACATTCTATTATAACACATACTAAAAAAAAAAATAAATGAATTAATTAAGTCAAGACAATGTATGCCATTATTACCAAACACAATCGAAAATCCATAAATAGGAAAGTTTATCGCATGTATATTTTGTCCTCTACCATGAAAGTGTATAATTTTGTTTTGTTTTAAGCACAAACGTAAACTTTTTACTTCTACTTCTAAGGAACAGGACTCGAGTACGAACGCCGTTTTGAATTCATCAGTCAAAATCATAGTCAAAAATGCTTTATTCAGAAAACAATTATAAGCGTTAAGGCTACCGATTTAGAGAACATGTCACTTATTAAGAAGAGCCGGTGTGAAACTCGACAGGTTACCTGATACCCTAAGAGCAAAGCGATAAAAGAGAATGGTAAATATTTAGCAGTCTAGCCAAACCTTAACGTAGCAACGATAGTACCTTTGCATACGAAGCACACAAAATCATCCAAATAGTAAGTCTATAGATAAATTATCATAGTTTACTTTATGTAACGATTCGTACTTAATACGGATTTACTATTTTGGAACCGATATCTAATGAGTTCTGCAATCATTGATTAGAGGGTGCGTTTATTTTTTTATTAAAATAAGTAAAATGTATTTCGGATCCTTTTATTCATCATTATCATGTTACCCCACCTAAGTAAGGTCGGCACAATATGTATTCCTTCTCCACTCTCCCTTGTCAGATGTCATCTCAATATTCACACATTTTATACATTTCGGATCCTTTACTGCAGAACTTAATATTGTTACTAGAAAACGTTTATAGATCTTAATCTATGTCTATTTCTGGTACTAGAATTATGGTGATCGCTTACAAAATGTAGCTTATGGAAGTTTTTCAAACATACATTGAATTGCAATAATTCAGTGTTAATACTCCCAACCCAAAGTTCACTTGGGAGTATTTACACTTGCCGAGAGTGCGATCCAGGGATCGCTTCCCTGATCGATCCTCCTTCGCCACGAACGAAAGTGTCGACAGGGTGCTATTTAAATCATCTGTTAAAGATATAAAGACCTAGGATAAGGCAAAGTTAAAAATTCTGTGGCTTGTTCTTGAGTGATTCACGAGGCTTCATATTATAAATAGTTAGATGGATATGGTATCTACTTTAGTTACTGCATACCATAATCAAATACCGTAAGGTATCACGCCATGAAATGAAGTCAAGTAGACTAAAGTCAGTAATTTGAGAAAAATTTAAAAGGCCTTCGTGATTCATAATAAAATTACTAAAGTATATCCAACCACGAGCATGAACCCTCTCAAAAAATATAAATTAATTCATTAGAAATCAACATTGAATTGAAAATTCTGGAACGGCAAAACGTGACTCGTTAAATTTCAAACATATTTCCATAACGTATGTTGGCCAGTCATCGGTTTCGCACCCGATGAAGTCTATTTCGATCTTTACGCCCGTAGCCGTCGTAAAAGAGTCACCGTGTGCTCCGCCAACAATCCGGTCTCTTTTGTGACGCACAAATAGCCGGATCGTTGAAACACGGCTGAACTACTTAGATCCTTTGCGTCGTTTTTTTCCATCCTACTACTGGGAATTCCTAGTGATCATACCAAAGAATATTAAAATGGATTTGGCTTTGGAATTTACCGAGTCTCATGATTTCAATAAAACTTTTAATCAATGTACTACATTACAATATTAAGAGACTGCCTTTGGTTGAAGTACATTGCTGGCGAAAAATGTAGCTAAATATAAGATATACTTTAACCTAAGGCAATATCTAAAGTTATACTGTACTGCAGGGATCATCAAATGAAGAATAAGATCCGGAGACGGATCACTAACCTTTTTTTTTTAAGGAGGGAAAAAATCTTGCATCTGATACCCTCACACTGCCGGGCGACAGCGTGAGGGTTATGCCAGACTCTTACCGGCTAATAAGCCTCTCCGCCGCTCAGCGCGTATTCGGGTCGCCCGAAGGTGGAAAATCGGTGACCCACATCTCTAGGAGAGCTGACGCTTCTCCGTTTACTTCTCTCAGAAGCAGCGGTAAGCCGTGCTCCTCCGTCACGGGAACTCCATGCGAGGCAATAGACACCCGCGTGTCTATCGCCTGGAGGCTGATTAAGGAGGCATGCTGTGGAAATATCCTCCACCGCGTCTCGAATCACCAACCTAACCTTACCAGAGCCAATGATCAATAAATTACTATTTATGCCTTATTATCGAAGAAAATAAAAAAAATGTATGGTAACTTTCTTTTTTTTATTTTTATTTCGAACTGACCTACACTGGTAAGGCCTCTACAGTTTCATCGGACTACTATTTATCTTTCGCCTAGTATATACTATGTACATACACATATATATATGCACTGAAACATCGGAAAAGAATTCGAAGCAAAAATTAACCATTTGTGTATTAATGTATTTGTGTTATATTAGCATATGTTTGATATTACATTAGTAAAAAATGCATAATTTATTTGTAAATAGAGATTTAAAAATCTTGACCACTACACATTATCTATCAAATAGACCACGACAGTCCTTTACATGTCAATTATATTAATTGGTAACCTTGACCAAGCATCAAAGTTACAAGTTTAGTTTGAGTAAATACCTAGAAGTATAGCTTGAGCAATGATGATAGGATGGACAGCCGTTTGGGCTTAAAAGTTCGTGAGTGGTGAAATTGCGTTTCCATTGGCAGAAATGAACTGATCGTTGAGGCGATTTTTGATGGAAGCTGTTGTCCAGCAGTGGACTTCTTTTTATTGGGTAGATAGATTAATAATGGAAGGCATAGTCAATACAATACGAAAGGCAAATCATTTCATAGCAATTGTGAAAAGTAATAGTAAGTCGTTAAATATTAAAAAATGCGTTTAAATGATAACAATACTAGCTTCTGCTCGCGGCATTGCCCACGTTCAAGATAAATAATAGTACTTTTCTTAGGGAAGAATGAATAAAACATCAAGTAATTGATTGTTTTAAACGTAAGCCCTTACGAACTCATTCCTATTTTACACACTTACGGGATACAATTGTATTGGCAAATGCTGAAATAATTATTTATTTACTTCTACTAGAAAATGATTGTGTTAAATTTCAAGTAAATATTTTTTTATTCTATAACAAGCTTTGCCATCCTTGTTTATCCCTTTAGGGGTTCAATTTCAATAGTCGTTTCTTAGTCAGATTCTACTCTACAAAAATAAACTACTTAGTCCGATGAAATTGTGAAAACATATAGGACAACTAGCGTTAGTAAATTATTATTTTTTTATACTTTATTGGTTAGCCTTTGACCACAATCTCATTTGATGGTAAATGATGATATGGCCTAAGACGGTAGTCACGCTAAACTTAGAAGGAGACTGGCTCTCAAGTGCAGCTGCCGGAACACACTAACAGATGCTTTGGCGACAGATTTTGAACTTCAGGGAGGTAGCCAGCCAGAAGGACTTACTTACTTATTACCACCATGCTATGGTTTCAGTAAGATATTTTCCTTCACCGAAATCTCCGACTCAATTGCTAAGATTCCAACCTACGTTCTTTGACGTTGTGTCCGAACATACTACCAACTGAGTCATCGTCGCTTCAAATTTGAAAAATAAAAGAAGCTAATGATCTAATTTCATATATCAAGTTTCGGCTGTGAGTTGATGAGTCAGTCAACCTTCTTTATATTATTATCTTTATATTGGTGTGGTTTTAATAATGTATTTAATTTTTACACAGTTTTAATACGCACAACGATGATTAGGATCTTAATAACCGTTTTGAAAAAAAAACTTTTCATAAGAGTGAGTGAGATAACGATACTTTATACAATGTTTTACGTTTTATTTCTGTAGTTACGCTTCTATTTCTCTTAATACATCTGTTAAGACAAATTACAAGGAATATTTACACTGAATTTGTTAGACGTTCAATTTATAATAGAGTATATAATAGTAATAATCAGTGATAGTATAACTATTATATGGTATTCATTTATCTTAGTTTTTGGTAAATGGGTTTTAAATATATTTCTAATTATTTTAATTATAACAAATAAAGCCGTACGCAGAAGACATTTATTTCAATAAAATAAACTCATGATACGACGAATAAATTACTGAGCTCCATTTTCGTTATAATTAAGATGTGAAAGATTCCAAATCACATTGACTTCGCGCTAATTACGTTTTTATATTTGCTTTCGTTTATATAAATAATGGGAACATATAATACACGATGACATTTAAAACGAACGGGCTGTTTCTATCCAGTTTTATTTATAAAGAATGTCGATGACACCGTTGGCAGAACAATAAGGACAACTGTGCGGTGGTATCGAAATATATCTTGTGGATAATATATTAAAGTATGATATACTATCAAACCCGGCGGACGTTGTCCCGCCCTGATAATAAAAATATATACTTATGTGCATGAAATACTTAAGGTAACTAATATATTTAATTTGATAAGGATTAATACTGTATTCGTCTCAAAAGCCTTCCAATTATCTCATTGTATGTAACCATGTTCTTTGAAGATAGGTATATGCCATCGCAGACTTTTTTGTAGATCTATAACAGAGGAATATCTCACTATGTATTGTTTTGCTATATCTTAAAAGAATTAGGCAGCGTTTTCGATGAAAGCTCCCAAGCGCCGTGACTCTTTCCAAGTCTTCTAACAATTATCGTTATATTGTAACCAATTTACACAAAACCTTGACAAATTATATACCTAAACCTTCTTCGTGTATTACTCTAACTATTGGTGAAGACCGCATTACAATCTGTTCAGTAGTTTTTGAGTTTATCACGAACATACAGACAGACGCAGCGGACGACTTTGTTTTATAATAGGTAGTGATGATAAGTCATATTTAAATAGTATATCTATTGATCGATCTTACCTGATATTTGTTATACTTCTAAATTACAAAGTATTATATAATTTGTCTCCGTTAAGGGAATACGTATAATTACGATTACAGTTGATATAAATAACTTACAAACTATGGTTTTGTTTAAATAAATTCAATTGAAATATTCGTTGTGATTTGTCTTAACAGCTATTTTAAGAGAAATACAAGCATAAATACAAATAAAAAAAAGTTATAAAATGTATCGTCATCCCACTCACTTTTATATCCATTTATGAAATGCGATAAATTTTATAAAATAATTATGTAAAAAGTTTTAAAAAGTACTTACGATATACGATACTATAACATAATTACGTTTTTAAAAGATATAAAAGATCATATAAACAAGTCTTACATTTTAAACATTTATACAAGTAAATTAGTTCATTTTGTTGTCCTACACATTAAGAAAATACACTTAATAGTTAAAGACTCGATTAACCAATACAATTAATGACTCGGAAGGAAACAACCTCTTACTTCGTAGAGGCTGAGATAAAGATATTTAAAAATTAAAAATAAAAGAAACAATACATGTTAAAAGCTTTTGAATGTAGAAGTGAACATTTAAAAAAATAAAGTAGATGTACACGGATAATATAATTGTTTAAAATAATTCGGAAGAGCGATTTCAGCGTCGGTTCTTACATGAATCACTTCGAAATAAACATTATATGAGTCACACGCCGCCGGCCGCCGCACCGCCGTGCTTCGACGAAAATATGTAGGTATCATGCTGTGAAAAAAATTGTATAGTCTACGTTCATCCTCGACGTTTCTAGCGGTAGGCAGATACTGTTGAGAAATTTTCATTACAAATTATATTAAATAGGATATATAATCATTTTGAATCGATGTACATAGATTTGTATCTTTGCAAATATATCGGAGCTTTCGATGAAGGAGAAAGCCGTGATGAAACCGCATGAATAGCATAGGAATAGCGATTTTTAAATTCGCCTGCCTAGCTTCCACTCTTTAGTTGAAAATCTGTCACCAATCACATATTGGTGTATTTTGAAGGAGACGTAGGGCAGGTATATGATCTAAGGATCCGGTTGAATTTGACCGATGGCCAGCGTTATGTTAGCTTTAAGGTCAACAATCGACTGAGGCTTACTAGAATAGACTTGGAACTTCAGAAAACCACATTAGACATAGTCCAGCGGGTTCAAATCACACGACCTCTGTGGCCAATCAATATCATCTCTGTGAGAGATAACCCTACTCCTAACTCGTTCATGCAGAACTTTCACCGTAATGTCCGCTGCGAGGGATATAACATTGTCTTGTTGAAACCATATATTATACAAATCTATATGATTCAATTTGTACCAAAATAAATCAGTTAACATCGTACTGTAGCGCTCACCACTAACAGTAATGGCCTCACCGACATTGTTCTCAAAAAAGTTCAACAAGGCCGTCTGATGAATGTACTAGTACCTGCGAACTTTATGTGGGTTAACATCGAATTATATACGGCAATTATGCTTATCAGCAAAACCATTTATCGAAAAAAGCGCCTCGTTTCTAAAGATGATTTTTCAGCCAAAATCGAGGTCCAATTCGAAATGCTCTAAAACCTAGTCAGCAAAGAAACAATGTCGTTTGTGGTTATTTTGAGCTTCTGTGTTATTTGGTTCTTGTACGGGTACAGACCCAAGTCCCAACGAAAAATTCGACTGTGATAAATCGAGTTCTTATGCTTGCGGCGAGGAATTGTCTGCTTTGGCTTCTCTTGCATATTTTCTTCAACGTATCTGCGTCCCTCTGACTTATGGGGGTATTGTCTGATTATTCATCGAACCAGTCGTTTTGAGTTTGGCCACTAAAAATTACAAGAGATTATGAAGGGCTACTGCGCTCCACTGTGTCTGTTGTAAAATAGGCGCAACGCGCACAAAGTTTATTCAATTTTTTTTTTTCTAATAAAATTGTTTCATTTAGACATGCTGCTTAACCATGTAACCATTGCCATGGTAACTTGGCATCTATCGTTCAATAATTAGCAACAAGTTACATACAGCCTTCTACAGTAACATGCCCACCACAGGCTTCCATAATTGGCTCGGCCTTATTGCAAAACCCTTTACAATTGGGAAAATAATGTAAGCGCATTAGAAATAACAAATTACATGTAATTGTATACGTTCGTATAGTAAAAAGAGTTTCATTAATAATGCTTGAATCTATATACATATAAATACAATTAAAGTGTCTGATGTTTGTCCGTCCTAATCTCTGAATCTGGAGACGATTTTGGGGAAACTTTTAGTAGCAGATAGAGCGCCTCTAAAAATATCCTATTGGATTTCATATCATTATACTTTTCCATTGAAGTTAAGCACTAACTATAAAATTTAATGGACATAAGTTCACATCAGCAAAACAGTTCAGAGTTAAGGGTCGTAAACGTAACATAACAAAATTACAATTCAAAACAACACCACAATTGTTATAAATAAAAAAAACTGATACAACAAAAGTATTTTGACGAGAACGAAGTCGCAGGCAATAACTAGTTTTAATAAAACAAAATCATGTATGCTACATTGGACATTTATTTATCTGAAAGTGTATTAGTAATACTATACATATATGTACAAATGTATATAATATAGTATTGGATAAATGGCGGCCGAAACTACACTGTGTGATGTGTATCCATAAACTCTTACCGACCGCTTAAATCGAGCTAGATATTATTGCCGGAATTGATTATATTAACTTTTAAGACATCAATCATCTGCAACTTATTCACATACACTCGGGATTTAATACAGTCCCACAAGAAAAAGAATAATGATATTAAATAACAAGATCTTAGCGACTCATTGGTATTACCGAAGAGAAAATCAGCCTTAACGTTAAATCTTGTACAAGAGAGCTATAATGGTTGAATACGCTGAGGAACAAATAGCGAAGTACACCTTGCAATCATATGTTGCTTAGATCTTTATTTTTCAATTCAACTTATTAAACATTGGTTAATCTTGACTTTTCACGACCGGGTGCCAGCTTCGTTTTGAACCCTACAGCTGCAAAAACTACGCTAGACTGTGATTGGATTCCTCCACAACTTATCGATTTTATGTGGATTGTTATTTTATAGAGTTGTCAATACAATGGACCCCCGTTTATCTGGTCCCTTATTAATTCGGTGTCCCCTGTATTGCGACATGCATGTAACATTTAGATTTATATGTAGTTTCTTCGAGAAATAAATAGGTATACGCCCATTCCTAGATCCATATTGATAATAAACACTAAATTCATCATCATCATCATCATCATCATCTTACCCTTATCCCACCTAAGTAGGGTCGGCACAACAGGTTTTCCTTTTCCACTCTCCTCTGTCAGATGTCATCTCAGTATTCACACTTTTTATACACATATCGTTTTTCACACAATCCATCCACACCTTTTTCGGTCTTCCTCTACTCCTATATCCGTCCACTTTCAAACTCAAAACTTTTCTTGTTACATGACTTTTATCTCTTCTCATAATATGCCCGTACCGTGCTAACCTACTACTCCTCAACTTCTCTGTCACTGGTGCTATTTTCAAACTTCCTCTGATATACTCATTCTTAATCATATCCATCCTTAACATTCGCATTTCTGCCACATGTAATCTTTTCTCATCCGTCTCTTTCGTAGCCCAGCACTCGGATCCATATAACACGGCTGATCTTATTATAGTTTTATACACCTTCCCCTTGAGTTTCAACGGCATTCGTGGGTCACAAACCACCCCAGACACCTTTCGCCAATTCATCCACCCTGCATTTATCCTATAATTTTTTTTTAATTGATTTACTAAATTTCACATCGTATGTTTTGTAGGACGCATAAAGTCTTACCACTTCGACATATAACGTGTCGAATTACAAGTGTCACCATTTTTCAAGAAGTTCCGAACTCCGCGATGTTTGTGTTAGGCAACAGCCTAAGCAGATGTTTGGCCGTTCTGGCATCCTAGAGCTTGTTGCCAAGCGGCCGAGCGCCATAAACGCATTAGTCCGGTGAAATTGTGAAGGCCAGTTAGGCAAACAGCGTAATTAATAGTCAGTGCGCAAATTCCGATACATTTTATTATCTCAGAACGCCTTGTAAAGAGTTTGTTGGATTATGAAACTTCAACTGTTTAATTATTATCCAAGAAACATTACGAAGATTTCCTCAACCTCTGTGGTCATTACGCTAGTGCATCGTCTTTTTCGATTCTTAATGTTATTTTCATTCTTCTATATTTTTATATTAACCTATTGCAACACAACCGTTACCGGAGCTTGTCGTTTCTTATACCTAGAAGTAAGGTGAGTAAATTCCCGTTGTCGATGGAAATAACTACGTGTAGGCGTCAAATCACCTCTAACCGTTCTCAGTTCTCGTAACAAAACTGAAAATTGTTCGTTTCTTTTAGTTTGTTGAGTAGCTACGAGGGAATCTATAACCGTCTGTTTGTTTTAAAGATCAAGTTTTAAATTGCAGCATACAATACCCCTAATATAAAGACACCCCTAATATAAAGACCTAATAAAATATATCAGCATCCTATAACATTACATCTTCATTTTAAAATGACCGTAGAAATTATTTTTTACTAAACTGAAACACAGCTGGTAATACTCACCGATGTATTCTAATGAAGTGCTAACTCAAACGTATTATTGGAGCGTATTGTAATAGTTTAGGAAGAGATTAGTAAACGCAAAAAAGTGTGTGTGCTTATGCACAGACGAAAGAAGTGAAAACTTCTTTGTAAAAAATACACAAAAAGTTAACATAATGCGGTGTTCCCAAGCGGTCACCCATCCAAGTACTGACCACACCCGATACATATACTCTACCCGACCGACACAGTGTTTAACCCCACCACTTTTCGCCACACAAAAAGGTTGCGGGTCAGAACTTCCAAAGCCCTGCCGTAAGAAGTTTCAGTAAAAAAAAAATACAACATTGAAAGAACATGTGGAAAAGTTCGAAATTCGAAAGGGTGTGGTTAGCAATATACAATAGGAGTTAATGGCGGGATCTTAGTCTGTCATGTAGTGGTTTTTATATTTTATTCATAATCTTGTGTTATTGGACTTTATATTTTGTAATATTGGTGGTTTTTACGTAATATAGTTCGGTTATTATGCACAAGTGAAGTGGATGGGAAATAATACCACGGAGCATGCATTATGCGATGCCACCAAAACTCCATGGAAAGTTCTAACAAGGAAACCACCATCTTGTTAGAACATTATAATTATCGCAAGACACTTACTTGGCAAAATCTTGTTACTTGACGCTGGCTAGTGCACAAACCGTGACGGAGCCAAAAAATAAAGAAGAAGAAGAATATACAATAGCATATATGAGGGCTTTGAACTTCGGACGACTCTCATGATAGCAATGTAATGCTAGTCTCAGGGTTGCGGTACTTTTGAAGTTGCATATACATACGGCTACAGCGACCCTATAAGTTGGACCATATAATAAACAGAAATAGTATATGTAAAAAGATGCAAGAACTTCGAAAGAGATAAACTTAGACGTAAACATGCAAGTTTTGCGATACCATGGAATTTTCAGGATTTGACGATTTTGATTACAACTGCGTTCGTTGCGTTTCGTTCGGTCAGTGAGATCGCCGGAGGCCCACATATATTAAAAGGCCGGCAACGCACTTGCGACTCCCCTGGTGTTGCTAGTGTCTATGGACGGCGGTGATCACTTATCATCAGGTGACCCACCTGTTCGTTTGCCCCCTATAATATAAAAAAAAACTGCGTCTCTTTACCGACAAATTGTACATACTATACGAGCATGTGGTTCCTTTGCCATAACGCTTGAACTTGGTAAATTTTATTTTTTGAATTCGAATCACGATTTTACATAGAATTGTTAGTTATTAACTCACCTGAAACCTCTTATGTACTCAAAGATTTATCTATCATTATATATGCCTTGTAACTATAAAACAAGTTTATGCCCCATAAACATAGCAATAAAAAATAATGAGATGCGTCAAAAATAGTCGAACTGGGATATTTTATTTTGACCACAATTCCACCTGGTTTAGTAACAGTGTGGCTGAAGATTATGACATACTGATACTAGACTAGCTAGCTATCTACGAGTGTTTGGCGATAGATAATCCACTTAGGGGTGGTAACTAGTCAGACGAGTATTAGAAGTTGCTCAACTACCTACCTCTAACAGTTTTATCGCGATGTCTACATTCATCGAAGACATTGTAAGATTCAGAACCACGCGGTAAATAGCGCAGTGACAGCGATTAATCACTTTTAAAAACAGAATACATTTGACAGTGTAGTTACACTGCCAGTTTGTGTATAGTTAATGTTTTGTCTACAAAACCCCTTTCTAATTATACCTTCTTCTCTTCTATCCTAAATATACATAAAAATGAATCATTATAGCTTATCAGAGATCGATAAGGTCCCACGGCTTTCATATTTTTTTCCAATAGAAGGTTCTTATGCTGTGTATTTTATTAGATCTCGTCTCTAGTCATCAACTTCTATACCAATCGCGATAAAATTGGTGTGAGTAGATTTTTCTTTAAACATATAGAATATGTACACAATATCCATTGTGCTTGACCCAACTATTGTTAAACCAAAAAACAACAAATGCGTGTGAAGCCATGTATGCAGTTAGTTCTTTAAATATTAATAATTTGGAGGTTACTGATATAATATTAAATTTGGTTCTGTCTCTATTACAGGCATGAATACTAAGAAATGATTTTTTTCTAATTAAAAATAAAGATTAAAATTAAGCTCAAGAAAGCTGGATTATATAAATAAATGTATTTATTGTTGTTATAGCCGTCGCTCTGCTGATACAATACAAAGAAGCGCTGCTCGTTAATTCTGTGTCTTGACCCGAGAATTAATCCATTATAAATTATATGCTAAGTCTTATTCACTATGAAGTTTCCTCAATATCAATTCAGTAGTTTTAGCATGAAAGCGTACCTAAGAAACGTCCATACTTGCTCACAAATTTTCGCGCTTATAATAAATATTATTAGGTATACGATATACGAAACCACGATAAATTAATGTAGAATGTATAGAATATATTGTATATAAAGGCTGATACCGCTAGCACGAGACACGATTATATTTAGACCGTTCCACATTGAATAAATGTTTCGCAACGCGACGGTATTACCGACCCGCGGCCTTGCAAACACATCAACAAGCACAGGTGCGGAAATACACACACTCTCCTCACGAAATTTATATTAAAACACATTTGAATTTGTTCCCTGATAAACGTAAGTATATATCTGAACGCTGAGTGCTTGGAGATGACCTTATATCAGGTGTAATACACTCAATGAAAAGTCACAATGGTGACGCCTGGGAATGACACCCCTCGCTGTGCATCCACCAAAAACGAATGTATCTATCTATGTATTATACTAGATGAGCCGGTGAACTTCGCAGCACTTACATATATTTGTGTAAAATGTGGTCAAAATTTAATACAACATTTTTATTTACATTATAAATGCAACATACGAGGTACTATGTAAACCGAACAGTATTGAAGCACTAAGACTTTTTAAATTGTTGAGTAGTCATTAGTCACACTTTTGTTCATTATCATTTGTATTATTGTATTAGTTATAGTTTAGTTTAGTAAAGTAAGTACTATGAGGCTGATGTAACCATAAAAGCCCCTAAATAAAAAAGAAATAAAAAAAAAATTCAACATAGTTATGCATTTAATCATTTGAATGCTTTCTCATTTATTTTTTTTAATATTATAGGTGGCAAACGCACATGTGGGTCACCTGATGGTAAGTGATCACCGCCGTCCATAGGCACCAAGCAACACCAAGGAGAGTCGCAAGTACGTTGCCGACCTATATATGTGGGCCTCCGGCGCTCTCACTCGCCGAACGAAACGCAACAGTGCAAGCACTGTTACTTCACGTCGGTTTTCTGTGAGAGGGTGGTACTACCCCGGGCGAGCCGACCCATTCATGCTGAAACCAGTAATAGCTTCAGCGTAGCTCTACCATCTACAAAAATCTCATGTCCTATTTTGATTTTTGAAACAGAACTGTTTTATATTCCAACAAAAACAATAGGCTTAAGAAATCGGACCTCATACTACAGCTATGTAACAGACAAATTTCTGAACGCCCCTATCAATATTTGACATACGAATGACAATTTTTCATTTATAAAATGACAAAAGACATCAAAAATGTTTCATAGCTAGTAGCATTTTGTATTTGAAAATTAAATTGTCTTTGTCAGTATTTTCCTTTGCTTATTACTTATGTTTCTCATCGTTTAAACCCTTCCTGAACCACCACAAATATTTAAAATTAGCCAAATCGGGTCAGCCATTCTCGAGTTTCAATGAGACAAACGAACAGCAATTCATTTTTATATATATACTAATATCATAATAAGTACGAATGTAAAAGTCTATTAATATAATGAAAAGATAAGCCAGATCGAGTTTCTTGCCGGTTCTTCTCGATGACTGGGTCGTTTTCTGAACCGGTGGTAGCTTTAAGGTCCATAACCGCTTTCTTAGACCCTAAATTGAATAAAGTAGTTTTGATTTTGTAATGAGAATTAGACAGCCGGAGTATATTCAGTATTCAATTATCTAATATTCGATTTCAAAATAATATCTTGTAGATGATCTCCGTTCTGGTCATTTAGAGTGTCGCAGTTGGGGTTTCGGAAAAGGGTTTTTAGAGACCCATACACACATCTCAGAAAAAGTCCATGCTTATACCAATGACGACCACAAAACCAGCGTTCTTGTTGTTACTTAGAGGACGAGCGGTTACTTTCGTTTCAGGACACTCATAGTGCGTCCTCTCCACGCAGTAACTCCAGCCTAGTTCCGATCCTCAGAAAAAAAGTCCTTGAGGCCAGTACTATATTAATACAGCCATATATATATTGCATATATGTACAGTTACTTAGTTTGTCTAGTTAGTTACATCCAATTCGCAGAATGGTATGAAATACAATAGCCCAAGCAGAGGTTCGGTCACTTTGGCAATCTTAAGTCAGGTGGTATTTAGATCGAAGGCTATCTATATGCCACCATACCCAATAGGCTTATGCTGTCACTCATGCCAGCGCTTAGTGAATTTGAAAAATAAGGGAAACGACTCTGTCGCCTTGACCATCGGACCATTCATATCATCTATACGGAATTACATATAGTCTCTTAATAACCAAACTAAGGATAATTGATATGGTGCCGTTCTTAGTTAGGACGCTTATTATGTAGCAGTTCATAACGATATCGTTATAATTCTATATTAAAATATCTATCAACAGTTTTTCTTCTCACGTTTTCTCGCGATAGTTCGTTCTACTGCACTTACTTTCATACCTTTTGGTATTTTACTGCGGTGAACAGCAGCTGAGGTAAATACTATTTCTACTACTAAAACGGACAGTTCGAGCAATTTAAAATATGGAACCTTACAAATAATTTAAGGCTTTCTCAGGAATACAGTATCATAACGCCGCCCTTCTTACACAAATTTGATAAACTAATGTATATCTGTACAAACTTAGGAAAGCTGGATTTACTAAAACAGCAATATAATTTAAATACTAGAAAAACAATAACAAATTAATCATCCCATATGTCATGCTCCGTTGGACTTGTAACAGCTTTTTAGATAATAATGTTAGGTTTACCATAAAGTTCCAAGACCACAACTACCAATTTACCGGATAGTAAGATCAAGCGGCTTTGACATCTAAAGGCTATTTACTATAGGATGGATCAATATATGAACGATGTTGATGTAAGAGATAATGTAATTATATAGCTGAACGTCGAGTACTTAAAGACGACATTATATCTGGTGTAATATGCGCACTGAGGATCAGGAATGTCACGGGTCAGGGATCATTCGGTGTATATTCTTTATGCATCCGCCAAAATGTAAGCACCTATCATGTATTTTCATAAAAAGATTAAGATGCAAAGGTAAATTTGGTCGAGCTTCTTACTGGTTCTTCTCGATGTTCGAACTAGTGGTAGTTTTGACGTCATAAGCGTCTTAGGACCAAAATTGAACAAAGTATTATAGAGTTTGTTGATACAAAAGTAACTAAAAGTTGTGAATAGCTGTTGTTATTCGTTGTAGGAAAATAAATATTGATATCGTATAATTACTATTTATTGTAAAGGATCTATGTTTTTTTTTATATTATAGGAGGCAAACGAACAGGTGTGTCACCTCATGGTAAGTGATCACCGCCGTCCATAGACACTAGCAACACCAGGGGACTTGCAAGTGCGTTGCCGGCCTTTTAATATATGTGGGCCTCCGGCGCTCTCACTGACCGAACAAAACGCAACAGTGCAAGCACTGTTACTTCACGTCGGCTTTCTGTGAGAGGGTGGTACTACCCCGGGCGAGCCGACACATTCATGCTGAAACCAGTAATAGCTTCAGCGTAGCTCTACCACCTTTAGAATCGACTAGAATACCATCATAAAAGAGTCTGTAAACGTGCCAGCAGTGATTCATTCCGAATGACACAGCAAAATTAACTTCAACGTTAATAAATAATTGAATTAAAAATAGACTTTATTCATATATTGAAAGGGAAATGCTGTCATCTTATGATGGGAACGCAGCCAAAATTGTTACTTAAAATGTAAGAAAGAATGTGCCACGATTTTAAATACCTTTTCTTTTAATTTATGTCGCATCGAGTTTACAATATAATTCAGTCAAGTAAATATTTGCTCCTGGTAGTAACAATGATTTAACGAATACATTCTCGATGTATTTGTTTACGGTTATAACAGGGTTTAACCGGTTATGTTTAAATTGAATAAAATGAAAATTCATTACATTATTTGATTAATTTAATTTACACTTCGTTTCATTCCATTTAATTTTATCCCAGGCCATAACTAGGAGGTGCAAAGCGGTATGTGTTGGTCAAGGTCAGTCTAAGCCAGGTGAAGCAGTCCAGATCAGTCTTTGCTAATGCAGACTAACACAGGCTATTTCAATCCAGTTTAAACCACTAATTCAAATCGATTCAGTTCGATATAAATAAAATTGAATGCGATTTCATTGAAATCTATTCGATCCGATGTAAATCAATCTTATCCGATCAATTCCAATCGAACCCCATTCAATTTATTTCACTTTAATTTTATTGGTAAAGCAGTTATAGGAAAGGAAGAAAGAATGGATATTAAAGTGCGCATGGAATTGCCATCTAGTGTTATAAATATAGAACTATTTTAGTTAATGTTTTCTTTTATATTAATATTATGCATTTCGGATAAAATTACAATATTCAGCTTTCAACAATGTGAAACAAGATTTAACAAACAAATATTATTGCAAACAAAAAATAAAAAGTAACTTTATAACTTTTTTAATAGTATACTTTACCATATCCAAATTTAATATGATATATTATAAATCTCTAGTGGCACCTTTAACAACTAAATGCATATAACCTTGGCTATTTGCTTCATGGTATTATTGATTTTTACATTGGAAGCGGACAAAATAGTTTACAATACAAGAAATAGATGGCGTAAAATTTAATTTGGTTCTAAAAATGTATATTTGGTAAAAAAAATGTAACCTTTAATATTTTCAATGAATTTCTATTGTGTTACTCTTTCTGAACATTAGAATATATATTACTAATATAGTCAAAATTCAACGCAAGCTTACATAGTAGCTTTAAAATTAGTAATTTGCACTTTTATTTGATAATGTAATAACTATGCTTTTGTGTTGGTACTTTGTAATACTTTACAGACTAGAAAAAGAATGGACTTATCAAAGATATGTTGTTGTTTTATAAAATGCTTATGTTAGTTTTTAATGTTAAATGCCTACATTAATGATAATTTGGCTTATAATAACTTAGTTTTATGAATCTCTAGAGCATATAACAAACGTAGTAAGGATTTAAATACATCGAAGTATCATTGAAATGCTTATCTCGAGATATGTATGAAAAAAGCTTAAATTATCTCCTCGTCTCACTGGTAGTTTCCAGTTTAATTAGTAAAAAAATGTTGAGTTGCTTTAACCGAAATTCAAATTACGTTATGTTACAATTATGTTCTTACTTTACTAACAAGTCCACTTTGTAAACCGGTGGCAGCGCTTTTGTAAATAGATAATCAGCAAATTTAATGTGAAAGAATTGTTAAAACGACTAAGCTTGTTAACTTCTACTTAAATATTCAATAACTTTTACTACTTTATAACAAATAAATATAGTATAGATTACTCGTTTGCATATATTATATAACAAGAGCTATAAACCTACGAGTATATTTTTTTAATACTTTATAGGTTAGCATTGACTCACAATCTGATATTAAATGATGATGTGGTCTGAGACGGTAATCATGCTAAACCTAGAGAGGGGAGACTGACTCTCAAGTGCTGGCTGCCGAATATACCAAGAGACGCTTGGCGACAGATTTTCAATTTGAGGGTGGCCACTAGACAGACGGACTTAGAACAAGCCCTACCACCATTCTAAGGTTTCGTCCACCGAAAGCTGCGACTTGGTTGCTAGGATTCGAACCTACGTCGTTCGACGCACTACCAACTGAGCCATCATCGCATCGTACATTGTACAACGTAACGTTTACAACGTAAGTTATTACATTCAAATAATTGCTAATTTTAAAACGTACTCATACTTCAGGTGATACATATATGCTGATGTAAATGTACAATGAGGTCAAAACTTTTAGGAAAAAATTGATTACAACATATCAGAAATGAGAATACTTTAATAATATGATTTCTTCGAAAAGCTTTATGCAGCTGCAATAATTCATAAACTACAAATTCGTAGAGGATGTGTCAACGGAAGGCAATGGCGGTCATTTACGCCATTATCGACATTCGATACAGGATGTACAAGATAATGCTATATATTAATAATTTGTATAAAACAATTGTTATAAATTTGCACTGATTTGGAGAGTACTCGGTGCAATAAAGTTATAAATCTTAGCACGGAATCAATATGTATATCGTGAACCTCTATTCGTTGCAGGAGTTACTGTTAGGTGTTAGTCATCTCTTGGACATATACTTAATGTCCATAGCTTAACGTCTTATGGTATTTTGCTGTGGGGACAGCAGCTGAGGTGGACACCATATTTTTATTACAAAAACGGGCAGTTCGAGCAATATACAATATGGGACCTCACGAATAATTGAAGACTAAGTTTCAAGAATTCGGTATTTTGACTTTATCATCCCAATACATTCTTAATAATTTAATGTCTGTTCACAAAAACCTTGAAAAGCTTGAGCTCGTAAAAGACCGGCGTTGTCTAAATACTAGGAAACGGTGACAAACTGGTCGTCCCATGTCTCCGACTCAGTAAAATCAGTAATAGTTTCTTAGGTAATAGTGTCAGATTTTATAACAAAGTCCCAAAGCATGTTACCGATTTGCCGGACGATAATTTAAGCGCCATGTCAAGCGGGTTTTACTGTCAAAGGGTTATTATAGAGTGGATCAATGTGTGAACGATGGTGATGTCTGGAATTGACTCTTCTCTGTGCAACTACTAATAACGATTGTAACGTGTAATTTATTTGAAATACACATCTATTTATGTTAAAAGATAAACCCGATCGAGTTTCTTGCCGGTTCTTCTCGATGACTGGGTTGTTTTCCGAAGCGGTGGTAATTTTGACGATCATAAGCGTCTTCTTAGGGCCTGAATTGAATAAAGTATATTTTGATTTTGATATGAGTAATCCGGTGAAACTGTAGATGCCTTGCCATGTAGTCAGTTGGAAAAAGACATTGTTTTTGATACGTAAGAAATCAAATAACAGGTACTTAATTTTGAGTATACAAATAGAGAAGATCATTTTCTTTTAGAGTTGCTTTTGGTCGCGGCTTCCCTCGCATTAATGTAAATTCGAGCTACCCTATAGGAACAGTGCCTTTTTCTAGATGGAAGGTATCCTATATCCTATTCTATATCGCTGACAATGTTTATGCAAAATGTAATATTAATCGTTTTAGTAATAGTTATCAACAAATAAATAAAAAAAATACATTCGCATTTTGTAATATTAGTAAGAATACTAAAATTATTGTTCCATATAACAATTAAAAAAAATTGTAATAAAGGGCCATTCAAGTATTACGTAAGCACTAAAAGGGGACGAGGATTGTTTGATTTGCTTATTTTTGATGAAATAAAGGAAGGAGGGAGGGATCTACATTTTTTTTAATACTTTATAGATTAACGTTTGATCAAATCTCATCTGATGTTAAATGATGATATGGTCTAAAATGGTAGTCACGCTAAACCTCGACGGAGACTGGCTCTCAAGTGTAGCTGCCGGAACATACTAACCAGTGCTTGGCTACAGATTTCCAACTTGAGGGCGATAGCTAGCCAAGCGGACTCAGAAAAAGCCCTACCACCATGTCACGGTTTTATCACGATGTCTTCCTTCACCGAAAGCTCCGAATCAGTAGCTACAATAGGATTCGAACCTACATACATCGACGTTATGTACCAAACACACCAACAGAGCCATGATCGCTTCAAAATGGATGTGTTAGTTTGAAATGTTAGACTATAGTTGTTACCTACTCTATAGACTATAAACTCCCTATTTCTAGACTTGTTAACTGTTGCCCATGAGTCAATAAAGAAACCAGAATATATTATAAAATACTTATATAAATGTTTACATTAGCGTAATAGGGGGGTAAGAGCACTGCTTACTTTTGCTGACCAGGGGGAGGGGGCGGTCATAAATTACAAAAAAATCTGCTTACGTAATACTTGAATGGCCCGTAGACAGTAATATTCAAATTCAGTGTTCAAGAAAAATTACGATGAAAAACCTTACGAATTGATCTCTTTAATTTACATGTAATATAAAAAAAAACTTATTTAACCCCTTTTTTCTACTGACCCTTGTTCCGCACCTCTTTTGTGAAAAAGTTTTTAATTAAATCCTTTTAAAATCTAGTGCAGCTTCAATACATATTCAAGTGAGCAGGACAGGATGTTATTATTAAAAACTTACATAACTGTTTTTTCCCCTCTTTTCCACTCTTTTCCCCCTTTTCTTTCTTTCTTCTTTTCTCATTCTTTTTCTTTTTTCTCACATTATATTTATCTTATATTATTGTATACGATCTGTGTACTCGATTACGCCCGCCTGAAATTAAATGCAAAAAGACATTGATTTCACTTTTTTCTTTTCCGAATTGAATTAAAGAAATTTACATACATTTGGACGTTGCTTTATATTATTTTTATTTATTTTGAAACAATGATGTCTTAGTTGGTAGTGTGTTCGGACACAGCGTCGAAGAACGTAGGTTCGAATCCAAGCAACTGAGTCGCAGCTTTCGGTGAAGGAAAACATCGAGATGTAACCATAGCGTGGTGGTAGGGCTTTTTCTAAGTCCGTCTGGCTAGCTACCACCCTCAAGTTGGAAATCTGTCGCTAAGCACCTGATGGTGTGTTCCAGCAGCTGCATTTGAGAGCCAGTCAGTCTCCCTCTAGGATTAAGCGTGACTTACCATCTTAGACCACATCATCATTTAATATCAGATGAGATAGTGGTCAAAACGTTTACCTATAAAGTATAAAAAAAATTCTTTTTTTTTTTAATCCCTTATACGAAAATAAAGAAATTCTGAAGGTGAGTTTGCATATGACTCGACAATGCAAAAAGCTCAGCTAATCTGAATTCTGTGCCGATGCAACATAAAGAACATTTGAATTTTACCATATTTGCATTTTTAGCATGTATTATTTTAATACAGAATAACGTTATCCAGATATGTGGTTATCGTGCAGTTTCAATAGTGATTGAGACAATCCTAGCATCACTATGTTCCCATTCATTTATTAAAAGGGGATAAATGCATCTCTCCTTTCAAACTTTCGTCCCGTCTTTAAAGATGGTATTACATTGAGAGTTCCAGCAAACGCCCCTCCTCAGCCCCCACTCCGCCCCCGGGTCCCTTGAAGGCTTACCTGGATATGCGCAGTTGCCAGCCACGACGTAGCCTCAGGAAACCGCTACTACGAGATCAATTATTAATTTTGCAGATGGGTCATTGATAAAAATATACCTATAGTCATATCAAAAATATTTTATAATACGACATATATTATTCAATGCACTTTTATTACTGTAACGTAAATTTATTTGTCAACTGAATAATGTAGTTAATTATTCTCGAATTAATAACATAAAATAAGTAACAAAATAATCATTAACGTATTTGAAATTTAACTAAGAGTGAAATAACAATTATATATTATTTATTTTTAGTAACTGAAATTGTAATTATAAATTTACAGTGAAATGAAATTAGAGAGAACCCAATTTTAATTCGTTCAAAAATATCTGTAGGTGAACAAATTTGCTGATAAAAGGTAAAAGTAGTAAATATTGCATTTTTGAAATTTATTATTCCATTTGCACGGTATTGAAGTTTCTGCGGTATATTCCGTGTATTCCGTGCATAAAGTTGCTCTTAAGCACTAAAATTATTTACTTCAGTATTTGTTACCTTTGTACTTTTATTATAATAGAAAATTATAAAAATCTAATACTTCATTATTTTCTGTACTGAGAAACTTCTAATATAACTAAGTACAATTTAATAAACATTAATCAACAATAAAGCTAAAATACTAATCTACAAGATATAAAAGAGATGTGTGAATGACGAGTCTGTATACTTAATCTTTGTTAGAAACGGCAGCCAGCGCACGCGGCTGAATTCACTGGTTAGTATAGTGGATGGATTGTATTGTAACGTCACACAGGCAACGTTGTGAAGCGAGGCGGACGCGCCGTTAAAATAACTTAATAACTGCGCGGCTGTGTACTAAGTTGTGACTGCTAGCATGTTCTCCGCTGTGTTTTTGTGACTGTGACATGATGTGCTACCTCTTAGTGATGGTGCTTATCGCCACGGCGGTGGAATGCCGGGCCGAATTTCAAGAAAGAGGTGGGTTTTGCATGAAATAGTTTTTTTTTTTTAAACTTATTGTCAAAATTGCATTATATATGTTATGGAACTTTCGCTTTTTTTATTATTAATCGACAATTATATGTTCAAACGATTTCGTTTTTTTTTTATATACAATTCGTTTCTGGGTTTTTGATATTCAAGAAATTTTTGTTGGTTAACGAATGACTAAGGTACGTTTTTTTAAAAACGAACACTAGAAAATAACACAAATGCTGCAAATATAGTACGTGGTTACAATATTGTATCAGAAACTACATTTAGAGGACTGGTGTAAAACACGTCGAGGCAACAACGACGACATAGTACAAAGTGAATGTAAAAAAAAAAAAAACTGAAGTTAGTAAACAATTGTTCGCAGTTTAACTTTAAACAAAGTAAGTTTATTTTTAAATTTATTAAAAATATAAAAACTACATCGTACTGTAACGGCACGTATTTGAAATATGCGTTCCTATGAGAAGGCACAAAAAGAAATATAAAAAATACGATGATAATAATAATAATATCCATAGAACTTGTTTCTGTACGCCGTGTGAACGCGTTGTAATCTTTGACTTCTTCGTTTCTCGGTCTCTACGACGTACACTTTTTCTTTTTTAACATTGTGTTATATCTGTTTTTATATTCAAGAGTAATAAAACCATTTTTAACTATGTTAATTCTATATTAAAACGTTTCTAACTAATGTTAAAACTCGTTAATTATTTGATAAAATGACTAGTTGTTACAATAGTTATCCTTAATTTTAATAATACTTTGAAAATACACATAAATATTTTTCGCAATTAGAACACTTTGATGTTTAATACGTGGAATATTAAATATATAAAGAGAAATAATTATTACTATAAGTACATTTAATAGAGACGTCTTATAGAGTCGACTTCTAGACTTGATTATACATTTTTAAACAATTGAATAATAATTATGTTCATAGTACTATTGGACTTTACTAAACCATATCTATGAATGTTATAGAAATATGTGTATACATGATTTTAAATTAATTATTGCATTCCTTTACGTTTGAAAGGCGATAAAAGAGACACGTCGATGTAACGTAAAAAAAGAACTCCTTATTAAATAAATTTAAATTATAAATGTATTTCAAAGAAAGTTGCATTATAAAATAGTATCGAATGACAAATAGTGCCATTTCTACGGTTATTTACCCCACTTAATGAATCCCATGGGAGGGTGAACAAAAGTGTTGAAATATTATTTCCGCATAAGTGACAATTATGATTTCAAATTCATACATAGCAGTGTACTTGATAATTGTCATAGAATTACTGTACATAATAAATATGTTAATTAATATCTTACGAGCTGCTGTGCGCTACAAATGTGTTTTCTTATATTTTTGTTGTAATTAATGGGGTTGAGATGAGATGAGAACAAAATGGGTTTTGTAAAAATATTCTCCGTATTGAAATATCTGCGTATATTAATTTTAACGATAATCGGTTGATTGTTGTAGCTCCATCTATTAGCAAGTCATACTAAACAGCTTCTTTGAAAAAAATGCGATGTGCCAAATTTGATGGTGATCAGTCAAACAGCGTTGGAGTTTGTCAGTATCAGATACACATATGTAACGTTTTTATACTAGCACCCAGTCCCGGCTTCTTACTGATGTACTAAAGAAAAAAATGCGACCAAAATCTTCCCTTTACAGTACGACTGTCCAGTGAAATAAAATGACAATTAAACGTCAAACTCCTGTTAATATTTTCGAAGATCTCCCTAATGTCTTCTGTCTGCCTTACCCACTTATGCCCGGTTTCTGAAGCCGTCAGTTAAACTATCAATAGCTATTGATTCAATAAAGTTATCCATAAGACAAGCGGCGTTTAACTGTCAATGCGTTTCTGAATACACAACGAGACGTCAAATAACTATTAAACCAATAACTACTTCTTTGATGTTCACTAGATGGCTCTTTTTACAAAATGGTGTATAAAATTTATTTTATCATTTAAATTCGTCATTAATTGTTGTTCTATTGTAACAGATTTTTTTGTCAATTTAGATTCGTGACCTTATTTTAATTTTAGTTATAAAGTTTCTATGCTGATTTGTTACATAGCTGTTTCTCAAAGACTGAAAATTGACCCCTCATTCCCAAAATGACGAACATTTTAAAAAACTTTGGTTTTGTTATTGCTGGAATTGTATTATTATCATGCATAGTAGTATAATTATTGCTGATTCAGTTAGATTTTATACTCAGCAATCCTGTTGAAATCATTATTTGTACGTATTTTATAAATAGATAAAAAAATATATGTACAATAATAAAGCACGAAAACAATATTAAAATATTATATAGTTGCTAAAGAATTTGTGTCGACAAAAAATAAACAAAATGATTTTGAAGTACAGAGATTAGAAATTATCTACAGTATTTTTATACTGGATTACGATGAATTTTCGGATCCTTATTCATATTATGGAACATAATAAACAATAATTTAAACAACATTTGTGCTAAAATTAGTATACCGACATAAAGAAAAAAGGGTTTCAGTTTTGGCAGATGAAACGTCAAATTCAACTCATCGAATAGATAAACGCCCAATCTTGGCCAGTTAAGTTGAACCGAGGTTAACTGACATTTCTCGTATAATTGTGTGTTCAGAAACCCAATTTGACAAGTTATCGAACCGATAGCGCTATTGAACAGATAAACTACAGTTAAAAATGCTTCAGAAACCGGGCATTACTCATTTTTTTTATATGGAGATTTTTGAACCCAAACTTCACACTTTTCCGTACGATTTTTCAAATATTTTCTTTCATACAAACCTTTTCCTGATAATTATATAAACAACAAACAAAGAATTAGCCAAATATCGTATCCGAATCATGCGTATATGTCGAAGGCGTTCGAATCACATTTACCACTCTTTCACCATTAAATTCAGCCCCGAGCAGAAAGAAAATGATCATTTTTTTTAAATGTGTAATTTTTGCTTCAGTCAGCCTTGCTGCATTGAATAGGGTTGGTTCGTGGCAATAGTATATATACTACATTCGTGTTTCTATTACTAACCTGCGTAACAGCTTTTATGTTGGTTGTCAATCGAAGTAAATTTGTCACACGAATGTAAAGTTCCCAATACTGATCCACTAATATTGTATTTCGCAAAAACTATCATCTTCAATATGGCAAATTCAGGTTGTATGCCGACCGTAATTTAAACTAAAACGGGTACTTCTCTTTAAAAGTTACTTGTAGGATGGCTTGGCAATACGTATACAGATAGTTGTTGCTTTGATGAGGCTACGACTGAAACATAATTTGAGGGTTAATAAGGGGTCGCATTCTCTCCGTTGCCTGCGTTTTCCAATTTTACATACGTAACCAAAGAAAAGAGTAACTAGAAGAGACAATCCTAAGTATAAATATTTCGATTGCACATAAACACATCCTCTGGATTGTAAGCCATTATATGCATATGGCATATAAATAGCATATGATATAAAATTTAAATGTAATTGAATTGACTTTTCTATACATTTTCTATCAGTGACATAAATACGATGCGTCATTGCAATATATTTTTAAATGATTTGACCTATGTATTATACTTCATTAGGTTTCCTTGTAAATTGTTTTTTTTTTTTTCGAACTGACTACACTGTGAGCTTGGCAAGGCCACTACAGTTTCACCGGACTACTAAGGGGAGCGCTTAAGGCACTCACTCGATACCCTTGTAAATTCTTCGTAAACACACGACCTTTAATATCTTTCACTTATCCAAGAGAATCCATTTTGTTATTTACAGGAGGATCCTTTTATCTTCTTCACTACAGATCTATGTACAATTGTATTTTCCCAGTATCCGGTGATACTAAAAGTATTTTTCGTAAAACGTTATCTTCACAAGCAACCGATTGATATATTTAACATAGTAAGTTTACAGGAGTTTGAACAAAACGGTCGGTGTTGCCAGAAATTGAATCAGAAACCTGAGACAACACTGGTCTCAAATGGCTCTCGAACTCAATACGAGATTCTGAATAAATCTGAATGTACTATTTACCTTTATAAATCGTCAAAGAATTATAATCATTTAAGTACAATTAATAGGAGAATATAATTTGAACATTTGTGTCAGCGACATATTAATAATACTTAAATATAGTCGTTTTATTTGTTTATAAACTAATACGCGGCTATCACTGTGCGATATAAACAAGTATACCTATAATCAAGTGTTAGAATAAAGACATCTGAGTACTTATTTAATACCCTTTGTTCTGAATAAACCACATTTATCAGGGTGATATAAGCGGGACAATATTTAAAGGATGAATGTCCTCGTGTTGACGTCATCTTTCTCAATAATCGTGAACGGTTGGCGAAGAGTTACAGAATTATAAATAATAAAAGCGAATAATACTTAAATAGCAGCGATAGGAATTCTACACCTAGTATGAATATAGTTACTATAGACTGTAGACTTTGGGATGGACCTCGTCCAATGCTTTGGTACTGTCGAAAGACCCGAAAGTCTTAAATTGCAGATAAATTTCTTTCTATGAGACAGTGTTCTTATTGCGTGTAAAAGGGCCGGCACCAAGTGCACTCTCGGGAGCTGGGGATGAAGTTTTAGGATTTTTCCTGATGTTCTCTAATATGCAGCACGTATTTAGTTGTTTTTCATATGCATCCCTTAGAAAATCTACGCGAGCGAAGCCGTGTGCGGAACGCTATTGTATTATATATGTTTGAATTATGCATATGTTGTTAAAAATAACTGTATAGCTATACCGTCATTACTATAAGTCAATAACATTGTGGATAATTTAAAATAAAACTGCCTCTTTGTTTACATTATGTAGGTATGTCGTATGTGCATGACATGATATAGTTTAAATATGAGTGTGGTATTTATGTTAATTTTTTTTTTTATATAATTATTATTTTGGTATCTTATTTACTGACATAATTAGCGTTATTGTTATATTACCTTCTATTTAATTATCTTTTTACAAGGGATATTATTATGAGACTAGTGAAAATATTTATAACGAAGTGAACGAGGAAAGCGTAAAATCTATAACTATTGAAGCGGATTCGAGATTTTGATATTAGTTTATTCTACCGGAAGAGAGATCAGGAAAAACTCGTTTGCCGAGCGTAAGTTAAATATAACTCGTACTATTATATATACTAGTGGAAATGTCATGAATAACATTTTAATTCTTTCAAGTGAAAGGTACATTTACAACTAAGTTGATTTATAATATACTAAATCTAAAATATTCTTAGTATAGCGAAATAGAATAACGATGAGAATTATTTTCAATTTTTGCATAGAATGCTTAATGCGAAATACTAATTTAATTTCGCATGTAACAATTGTTACTATAATTATAACGACCCAAGAAACGCAGTGTACTGAATAATTGCAATATATTATTTTTAGTATTAACCGAAATAGCTAAAAAATATAACGCCTAATTATTCTCATAGCAAAAATAACATTTCACAATAATCGCTGACCAATACGAATCGTGTTATAAAAACTGAATGTTTAACCAATGGCATACATTTTGAATGTATTGCGTTTTCGTTTACGAAATTGGAACGTAATCATTTTCGACCAATCACGGTGCCGCATTTGTTTCCATTAATATTTAAAATCGATATTCTTAGTATTCGGATTTTAATATGTTATAATTGTGGACAGATTTATCATTTATGAAATTAAAACGAATTAAATTGTCACCAAAATTCACGTTATAATAATACGTTATTAGCATCTAGTATATAATAGATAAATAATGCATTTTTGTTGTACTGTGTTCGCCTGCCGGTCAGTGTATCCTGAGACTTTCTATATATTAATAATAATGCTTGTGTGCTTGTTTAAAACATGTTCATAAGGTAAAAACTAAGTAGGCAATTAAGACAATTTCTTCATATAATCTGTATAATATATGCCTAACCAAATTACAGTACTCGCTTAGCAACGTGTACATATTTTTATGGTTAAGCCATCACCAATTATCACAACAGTGCATACTACTGAGAAAAGTATGTAAAGAGAAAGAGTAATACATCTGTACGTTATCAAAACGGGGGTTTTTTTTTTAAATTGCTAGATATTCTATAACCATCCGACTTCCGGAAATTCAATAAAACGGAAGTTAACTTGAGCACGTTTTATTTAAAAAAAAAAACTAAGAATGACACCCTCATGCACATCCCTTGTTCGACGTGTACATGAGTGTAAGTTTTTGGGTTCTGAACCCGGACAGCGAACGGATATCGAGTGTGCACTCCCACTTAACTGAAAGAGGGTAGTTTTGAAAAGATTTTTAATGTATCCGTTTCCGGTGTAAAATGTAGCTAATTTGTACCTAAGTAATATATTTACTAAATGCTACGAATTGGGAATGAAATTTGTTATAAGGGTTCTCCTATTTTTTTGATATACTTAACAAAAAATATACAACTCCCTAAAAGCTAAATATTAATGACTAGATGATATCCGTGACTTCGTCTGCGCAGTTTATTATTTTTACTATACATTTTATGTACAGTGGTAAAAATATAATTAGCACACCGCATGCCCCACTTTTATACGGCAAAAACACACATTCTTAGGAGATAACGTGTAGAATTTATAAAAATCGTAATTCTTTAAAACTTTAATAACCCAAGTTAAAGGAAAATATAGTATTTTTTTTTTAAATTTCGATCGTAATTTAGATTAGAACCAAATATATAAGCAGTAAAACAAAAGAAGTTGATCGAAATCTGTTCGATAGTTTTAGATGATTCGCGGACAACGACAGATATTTATCATTTTCTTTATATATAGAAGATAAGAAACATTACATTTGATAACAGATTTCGTTTTGGTAACCAACGTAGTCGATACATATGATTATTTTTACTCAATATTACCCTAGTTGCACTAGTATATTTGCTTAAATTACTAATATTGTCTAAATTTCTCTTTACTGCTCTAGAACAGGCTGGACGAATCAATAGCTGTGGATCTTTTTTTAAACATGTCTTGAAACGTCACGTACAATCGAATGTTGTGCATAAATTATTTACGTCCTTGTGCAATGGATAGTAAAAAGGGTTCCATTGTTTGTACTGATTTAAGATACTCGAAATTGTAAGCGATAATAAATGATTTTATCTAGGGTAGATGACCTTTTTATGTATAGCTTATATATTAGCATGTGATTATAATTTCACATAAGGTTAACTAAACTTAATTTCTACATCTAGCCTGATGGACATTAGTAGAATCCATATATATAGTAATAACCAATCGGCTAGGCAGACGTCTTTCCTTGTATGGGTCTAATCATTTAATTTTAAAAAGTATTGAAAGGTACTACTGGCTGGCTGGAGATTTGTGATTTATTATGTGAGAAAAAAAGAATTAGGACAAATAAATATCTAAATCAAGACAACAGAGCCAACTGTTAGGTCAGACCTCAACAAAGAACCATCCAGATGACGCCATAACTACAACAAAATCATTAAAATCTGTAAAGCTACTTTTTAGGAGTACATCTACGGACACACGCAACACCGGAATTTAAAAGTGCTTTGCATTTATGAATGTGTCCACTGTGATATTTCATCTGTAATATTTCCTACAAGTGTATGAAGATAAATTATGAGAATTTTATTATACAGTTGGATTCTTTTGTGGGTGGTCTATATTTTAAAAGAATGCATGCAACGGCGTCAATTCACTTATATGTGCAGTTAGACCACGTGAGAATCGAACTCGAATGACTACTATAAGTACTACGGAAATTAACTTCATTCATTCCTTGATACATCTATATGAATTTGATAAAAGAGTAAGTTTATAGTAAATCTAGCCTTTATCTACAGCTTCGAGAGTTTTCGTATTATATACTTAATAAGTTTGTGCTTAAGCGATGATGGCTGAATTGTTAGCGTGTTTGCACACAGCATCAACCGACGTAGGTTCGATTCCTCGCGACTGAGTCGGAGCTTTCGGTGACGGAAAACATTGCGATGAAACTATAGCTTTCGCTCAGTCAGCCTAATTAGCTACCATTAAGCTGAAAATCTAATTGCTAAGCAACTTTTTTTTTATATATATTATAGGGGGCAAACGAACAGGTGGGTCACCTGATGGTAAGTGATCACCGCGGTCCATAGACACTAGCAACACCAGGGGAGTCGCAAGTGCGTTGCCGGCCTTTTAATATATGTGAGCCTCCGGCGCTCTCACTGGCCGAACGAAACGCAACAGTGCAAGCGCTGTTACTTAACGTCGGCTTTCTGTGAGACGGTGGTACTACCCCGGGCGAGCCGACCCATTCATGCTGAAACCAGTAATAGCTTCAGCGTAGCTCTACCACCTACAATCACTGTTAGTGCAACAGCTGCACTTGGGGCCTAGTTCCCTCTAGATTAGCGTATTTACCATCTTAGACTACATCGTCATTTAATATAAAATGAGATTGTGGTCAAGCGCTAAAGCCTATTAGACAATTTAAAGGAAAACCTAATTACCTAAATACATTGGTTATTATAGACAAAACTTTTTTGGCACGACATGTATATATGCTATTTTTTTGCGACTTCGTTAATACAAATCTGGCATTATTCTATATGTTTATAATAAGTGTTTATATAACTCTAGGTTTTAGGCTACTTCTGTCCTCTATACGAAATTTTATCGTAATCGGTCTAGTGGTAAGGTAAGGTAAGGTGGTAGAGCTACGCTAAAAGGTGGTAGAGCTACGATGAAGAAGCTATTACTGGTTTCAGCATGAATGGGTCGGCTCGCCCGGGATAGTACCACCCTCTCACAGAAAACCGACGTGAAGTAACAGTGGTTGCATTGTTGCGTTTCGTTCGGCCAGTGAGAGCGCCGGAGGCCCACATATTTAAAAGGCCGGCAACGCACTTGCGACTCCCCCGGGTGTTGCTAGTGTCTATGGACGGCGGTGATCACTTACCATTAGGTGACCCACCTGTTCGTTTGCCCCCTATAATATAAAAAAAAGTCGTGATAAAGTAACAAACAAACAATGTCACTTTCACATTGTTAATATAACTGTCGACATAAGCGACTACTGGATTAAGTCACATGGTGATACAAGTAGTAGCTAGAGAGCTACGTATATAATACAATTCAGGTTACAATCAGAGACCTTGAGAGAGTTAGTGAATTCAAAAAAGCGATGGTAAAATCATTACATATACTAGAAAAAGTTTCAAATTTATACAATCTGCATTTTAAGTTCGTAAATATACTTATATATAAGAAAAATATAACATATTATGTATGTAGGTTAGCACCACTTTAAAATCGAGATTGTTTTTGCAGTTGGCATAGCATCTGAACTGAAACAGTAAGTTAGCTAGCAAAACGCAGTTAGCACCAATAATTTAACGGGGCAATAACAACGTTAAAATTATATAGATAAGATGCAATTTTGCAAGTCCGTTGAGATATGGAATAAATTGTTTAATTGGTTTCCAACAGTGACTCGATGATTTCACTAATCGACGTTGTTCTTATCACGGTTTCTGTTATTGTCACTTGTATGTGTTATTTTATTAATGGTCACTAGAAATATGTACGTAATACCTATTATATTGTATCACGTAGACCGCAAACGTTTTATTTACGTCCCTACTAGTCCTATTATATGACTTGCTTAATAAATGTCATACATTTTATTATTATGGTAACATCGTATAAAGGAATATTTCGGATTCGATATCTCACGAAGATCATATAGTCGGGATTACAAAAGTGACCAGTTATATTAGGGTAATAAATAGAAGATAACGAAAAATCTTCCATATATAAATAGGTCTATTGGAAAACTAATTAAATGCATCTTCCTCCTGTGTTTCTCGACCGATTTTTTTTTTTAAATATTTTATTGCCATTAATGAAGTTTAGGTGTTAAAGTTATCAATAACAAAAAAATATGGAGAAAATTTGGTTGGTTCTCTTACCATAAAGGGGTCGATGCTTTTATAAACCCCTCTTCGTCATACTTCACGCTCTTTACACCGAGTTATCAAATAATCTATTGAAGATTATGACAGAGTATATAGAAAAGTGAAAATCAACAATGATAACAAAAAAAACGAATCAAATAATTCGTATTTAAATTATAATCAAATCGCTTGAAATAAGACAAAAACAAAATGATAGATATTTGATATATCATGTTTTTTTTTTTAATTATTGATTATAACAAGGATTATAATAATAGTCGTCAATGCTCTAAGCATGATTAAGATTTGTACTCAGGATTTATCGTGAAAATAAGTGGGTACTGAACAGAGTTACTTTCACACTTGTAATATTAATCTGTACTAATATGTCTTTAAGGAGGTATTCAAGTTATGTAACGCCTGTAATTGTACACAAAATTTACGAAGTGAGTAATCCGTTTAAGGTATTTATATTTCAAAATACTAATATCCCTGGATGGTGTATATAAAATAGAATATGCAATTTATGTTAATTAGTTTTTCGCATACGATTATTGCAGAATAACGAAGAAATTAAAACATATGATATATAGAATAATCGATGAATAAAATACATTTTGGTGGTCGTGAAAAAGAGTCATAGTGACTCTTTTTCAAATAACAATCCGTTAGTAGACCTATCGTTATATCGAATTACTCGGTTGTTTTTACCGTGGCACTAACATGTCGATGTCAATGCCTATAGTCGCTGGAGACTCATCTCGCGACGTTAACTGCTGACCATATCTTATAGTGTTTATCTCATCTCTTATTGTTACTAGTGTGAAGTTTAATTCTAAAACAAACATTACAGTAATGTTAAACTGTAAAATACTTGTTGTCTCATTCTTAATTTTTATTAAAATTCGCCATTTAGTTCGCCGATACTTTATATTGGAAATAATACGCAATGCATCATCGTCATTCTTATATAGAACTAATAAGGAAACTACGTTGTTTTATCTATTTCGATATATCCACTTTCGAGAAACTATTAATATACTTAAATATAGATTGTAGACATAATTATTCGTACACTCGTAAATTAAATAATCAACTGTAGATAAGTAGTGTAAACGTATTACGGTAATACGCAACACGATAAAGTAATGTAACTTGGATTATTCCAATTTGATAATCAACATAAGGTTCAAAACGAACGTGAACTAGGTGATAACCATTTACAGTTTCTCTATACCACCATAATATGTGATCAGATGATATTTTAGGCATACCGTGTTCCATCACCTCTGTACAATAAGATCGTGATGTAAATATTGTGATCAAACATATATCCCATTCGATAATTATTCTGCAAGCATCAGTTACTACAAGTGTTGTTTTACAATAATTGATTAATAATTCTGTTATAATAAAAATGGCGAGATAATGAAATAAAAATTCGTTGTTCGTATCGTGACTTTGAGTGTTAGCACCGTGTAGTGATCTCTCTTTCACTCCTATTAGTTGTTTCCATAATGCCTACCAGGCAGTCATAATCTTAACGCATAAACAACATCAGATTAATGATTTTTTGATTAATGTGTTATCCATTGCATGACAGTAATGAATTACATTATAATCGGTTGTAATAATTCCCATCTGTGATAAATATATCTCACAGATGTTTCTTATAATTTAATGTATATAATTGTAATAATCATTTTGCACACAAAATAATAGACGATATTTGAAGCTTCGAACTATAAATTATAAACGAATTCTGAAATTCATCATTGTAGAGTACAAAACACAGTATTGTTAAAAAAACTTACTTTTGAAGATAAACTGAATCATTCTATTGAGACAGGCTTCATTTTTAGCCCATGGAGTTTCACTATGGCGTTCCTATTCATGCCGGAAGTACAGTGCAGAGTCACATTAGCCATATGTTTCAAATGTTTTAAGCTACGGGTATCTCAATTAGAGCGAAAAAGTAAAATACGCGCCAGTTTCCAAGCCGGGCTACTATTCTTGATGTTTTCTCCAAATTAAATGTTTGGAACCTCGTCGTTTCTGGCAGGTTTCATAAATAGCAGAACATCAAATGGCTCGCAGGTGGACAATTAATTTCTTCTTTAATTACTATAGGCAACGAACTGTCTTGATATTCTTTAGATGAAATGCCTATCGTGAAGTTAGCCAAGATCTGACTCCCGGGAGCACCGCACCTACAGCAAGCCTCGTAGAGAGAGCCCTAATTAGAACTATGATTGATAAACCTATCATATACATCAATGTAATTGAACAATTCTTATTTTATTATTTTATTTCCTTTACTTTTCCCTTCAACAAAAGTCTTTTAATGCGACGAAAAATGAATGGCATTGTTTCGTAGTACGATATCTATCGTAGTACACACCTTTCACATTCTCCACGATAACAACTTCGATAATAATTGTCAAAAATCTCAATTCTCAGTATTCTAATCTATTGGCAACAAATCGACCGTATACATTTCCGTGAACTCCGTTACGTATATGTTATTGTATAGGTATAAAAGACATCCAGGAAAACGTTGCAATAAATGTTGTTACAGTTTTTTATTTAATCGGTACTATTAAAAATCATTATTGTTTAAATTTGCTTTATACATCCTTATAGTTATACCACATTCGAGAGCAACTTTAAAATAATATTTATATGTAAAATTCTTTATTTCTCACAAACTTTAATGTATTAATAGAGACTAGTCAAGAAAAGTCATTGTATTTTCCATAATCGTTATTATTCAGACTAGAATTTAATATTCATTATTGTTAAACTAGCAGCAGCAAGTGACTTCGTCTGTGTTATTATTTTTGAAAATGAAACACTTTATCTATGTGTAATTTCAACGGGTTATCAAACGCACACCGAAATAGCTCTTCAAATAGCACGATTTTTCAAACTTACTTGAAGTTGACCATTAAATGATGGGTAATCTTAATAATATCTTTGTAAATTATAACCTATGCTTTATACTCACGTATAAGCTATATCACTGTCAAGATTCGTCAACTACTGAACAGTAGTTACTGCGTGAAACAGGTTCAAACAATCCATCCATCCTCACAAACTTTCTCATTTATAATATTAATAGGATGTTCGAGATTGACGTATCTGGTTACTTTCAAAGAGATTCGTAGCTCTTCAGAAGTAATGACCGATAGAGTCGAAGTTACAAGTGAATCGATTATCCAACGACCTACCGTAGATATAAGACCCGCGGCAGGGTCATACTAAAAGACACATTTCCCATAATTCATATGAATTTAGTGGATACTTTTATGAAATCCAATAAATATAGTAGATGCATGTCAATAAGTACAAGAGTAGGTCCATTAGTCAGGTGAAATTGTAGAGGCCTAGCCAGGTCAACAGAGTAGACAGTTTGAAAAAAAAAAGTTCTAAGTGCCAATAAAGGCAACGGCTTCAACAATGTGTACACTACATTGTTGATAAAACATCATCGACTATTGTTCTCCTGAAATGTTGAATGCACCGGCCCCCCGGTGCCATATTTTTATTGCTAAGTATTTTAAATTTATACTCTTTTAATACTTTTTTTATATATATATTATAGGGGACAAACGAACAGTTGGGTCACCTGATGGTAACTGATCACCGCCGTCCATAGACACTAGCAATACCAGGGGAGTTGCAAGTGCATTGCCGGCCTTTTAAATATGTGGGCCTCCGGCGCTCTCACTGACCGAACGAAACGCAACTAGTGGAACCACTGTTACTTCACGGCGGTTTTCTGTGAGAGGGTGTTACTACCCCGGGCGAGCCGACCCATTCATGCTGAAACCAGTAATAGCTTCAGCGTAGCTCTACCACCTACAAAAACTGATTAACATTCCACACATATTAATAAAATCGAAATGTCCATTCTTAGTCCAGCTTAACATTCGAAACGGTTGAACCGATTTGAACGAAAGATTTACTGGCAGATAGAGAATTTCTCTGAGCATATTATATCATATCGTTGCGCTTTTCTTTATAAGGGCCAAGCAGTTATGATAAAATTTGACAGAGGTAGTTACCTCTTCGGATTTTAAGTTTAAAATCGGTTCAAAGATTAGAGGGGTCAAGTATATCGATGTCAAAAATACATTGTAGATAGTGGTTGATATATAAATGGTAGACTAAATCAAAATCAAAAATACTTTATTCAGTTTAGGCCCTGAGAAGGCGCTTATGAACGTCAAAGTTACCACCGGTTCGGAAAACAACCTTGTCATCGAGAAGAACCGGCAAGAAACTCGATGTAAAAACTTACATGTTATTATCATGTTATCTTCTTGATATGCAGACATAATGGGATACCATTTGATGTAGAGCGGTGAAAGGTATACGAGGCTTAAAAATGACGTACGGAACGTTTGCAGCTTATGCTCAAACCATCTTAACTAACCATACGACTGTACTCTTTTGAGGTGGCCAACTAACATCAGCTAGACTTAATATATATATTATACCTATTTACTATTCTATGTCATAAAAAAAGTATCTATGTTTACCAAATCCTTTCACCTCCTTAAGATTCATGCATCCGCGTTCGGTCCAAGTGCGTCTCACTTTCGCTCCAGTTTGAACTATACTCTGGTTTTCTATTAATATAGTCGCTTTATTAAATGATATAATTGTTATTGTACAAGCGATGATTTAAGAGGAGATTATTATGTACCAAGAGTTGACCTTGTAACGTTGGCTGCTATACAATGTGTTAATTGTAACATCACTTATTTAGGCCATCATACCGTTAGATGAGGATTTTA
Organism: Antheraea assamensis; assembly: GCA_035772565.1. Taxonomy (NCBI): domain Eukaryota; kingdom Metazoa; phylum Arthropoda; class Insecta; order Lepidoptera; family Saturniidae; genus Antheraea; species Antheraea assamensis. The sequence continues at coordinate 1,468,570 of JAQQSE010000086.1, forward strand.
TTTACCTCCAAATACTATGTTAAATTACATGACAACAAAAATATATACTTATGTCCACCTAACTCTTAAGGTAATTAATGTATTTAATTTGATAAGAATTAATACTGTATCCGTCTAAATAGCCTTCCAATTACCGCATTTTGTGTGACCATTTTTTAGAAGATAGATGGGTATAGTGAGCTATCCTTAAAAGATAAGTATATGCTATTGCACATTGTTTTGTAGATCTATAAAAGAGGAATATGTCAATATACATTGTTTTGTTATATCCCAAAAGAATTAGGCAGCATTTACGATGCAAGCTCCCAAGCGACTTGACTTTTTCCAACTCTTCCAACAATTATCGTGATATTTCAACCATTTTACATAAAACCTAGACATATTATATACCTAAATCATGCTCATGACTTACTCTATATATTACTCTATATATTGGTAAAGACCGCACTACAATCCATTCAGTAGTTTTTGAGTTTATCGCGAACATACAGACAGACGCGGCGGACGACTTTGTTTTATAATATCTAGTGCTTAGCATGCGTTGTTATCAAGTCGTAAAAATATTTTTAGGTCCTTTCTTTGCCAAAGCTGGCTAAACTAGATAACATATTTTAAAACAATGTATTTCAGAGTTGTATACCCTTTAAAAAAAGGTCTAGAATGATGACATCTGTGATTGAAATATAATAATTTACCAACGTAGAGAACATTTTTCTCATTTGCCTTTTATTATATAAATAGTTCGTTATTTGCAATACTGTTCTGATTAATATGGTCTTAATCACAATCAATTGAAATAATTTAATGAAGATGGACATTTAAAGCATGACATTTCAATCAATACCTTTGGAGATACACTGGATTAGTAAATTACGCGCGAACCTGCTCGAACGTAAATGACGTCACATGTGTAAATTGCATACATCCGAATCCGGGGCGAATTGCTATTATAATATATATCGTTAGTTACAAAACGAAACTATTTGCTTTAATACTACAAAAACCACATACATAACCAATTTATTAGTTATTAAATACATTATATTAAGTACAGTACATACATTCTTGTAGATAATTACTTCCCATGCTGATACTATCCGTTTGTCAATTATTTATAGCAAACAATGAGATCCAAGGTGTTCACATGAACAAGGGCAAAACGGATTTGATATAAACCGTACGTTAATAAAACATTAGTCAACATCTTAGTATAACGTATTGATTGAAACGTATGTATTTATGAACGTACAAATCATATATGTGATTTAAGACACCATTAAAATAACAATGTCATTGTACTGTTACTTTCATATTCGTTATTTTGAAACCAACGGAAAAAAGGTTTTAAAAATTTACGAGAAACTTTGGAATACGATAAATATAACAATGACTTTTTTTTGTTATACATTTCTTTCAATAGAATGAACAACAATACGTGGACTTTGTTTGATTTATATTGAACTGCCTTTTATATACTGTTTAGCTGTTGTATGTATAGCATAGAAGAGACGCTTTAATCTCATTAATATGTACAGTTTACCAAATACTCGTTAGTTTTATTATTTAGTTATGTACTTTACCATACGTTATCTAGCTTTTGATTGTGAACTCCCGGTTTTGAAATAATAATTTCATAAGAAAATAAATCAAAAAGTTCAATTTAATATTTTAGATAAAATGTTCATTTGTTAGAAATGAAATAAAAAATTGTGATTTTAATTAATTTACCACGTTCAGTATACTATGTATACAACAGGCAGCTCACAATCAAAGTCTGTCCCGAATTTCAATACACGCACTCACACACACCACTCTCGTATATAAAAGAAAGAGACAGAAAGTCACATGGGGGGTATAACGCTTTTCCCTAACGTGACGATTTCTACCAGTCCACTCCTACAGCAATGCCGCATAGTAGTTTTTTAGTATTAAAAGCCTGACCTGTTCAAACTATAAACTCCGTTCAAATCTCATCACCGTGCACAGTATTAGAATAAAGCGCGCATAGTATAGAAAATGTAAATGAGCGTATATTCATGACTTTTAGAATCGAGGAACGCTCTCACGTTAGAATACTGAATGGTATTCGTGAACCGATAGATAATACGAATCGTATAATTATTTGCAATACTAATAATATAATTAATTCTTAGTATAGTGTTTCCATGGTCATTCTAATTAAACTATATTAGTCGTATTCGTATGGCGCGCTAGTTCGAGTTTCATGCTGCGGCGTCACGATTCTGTTAGTGGTTTTGACGAAATAAATCAATTTAGATTTATATATATTATTATTTTTTTGACTATTTATAATGCGGTGTTGTTTGACAGATTTGTTGTCTACATCTGAAGTTTTTAGATCGCTGACCTTTTGTTTTTTCACCTTGTCACCCAATTGAAAATAACTACTCATAGTGATATATAAATATGAGGTTTTTAATAGGATATACAAGAATGTGTCCGCGGCTTCGCACTCGTTGGTTATTGTTCGTTGTAATAAGTATTTAAGTTATAATAAAAAAGGGGTATTATATAAACGTACGTTCTTAGTTTAAATGTATATATTAGTGTATACAACTTTTCATGTCTGTTGGTTGAACGGTACAGAAGTCACTGTATTGCATCATCACATAGTTATAGTAAAATGGATAGTATAAAAACCTTCTCTAAAAGAGACACATTCAGATGTGTTAAATTGCTTAATAGTTGGTTAAACGGTGTCGTAATTTATCCATCTGAAATATACTTACACTATCAATTTATTTTATTTTATAATCATGTATCTACTCACGTAAACATGGAATTCAGAAATAGTATATACTAGTTAATTTATAAAATTTCGTCACACGTAAAACAAAATTGTAAGCCATTCCTTCAACAACTAGATAAAATTACTGTATATAACATGAATGTAAGGAAACCATAAGTTAGTAAACAAACGCTGCGACCGCCTACTAATGAAAATCTATCAACAGTTGTCAATGCCATGAGTGTCTATACAAACTACGTTGAATGCCGTTTGTTACCCATGCAGGTAATCAATGGTACCTAGGTAAAGCTGACAGCTGATAAATAACATATAAGAATATATACATTAAATTATGTACCGTTTACGTTGTAATTTTCTTAGTTTACAAACTATTACAGATCATTGTATTGTCGAGAAAATATTTATAATTACATACGTGGAAGTGATTTACTAGCTTTCTATAGTAAGTTTATTATTTCTTGAATAAATTTATAAAATCACATCTTACGATGTGTTATTTATTATTAGATACTTTAATTAAAAAAAAATATCACTACATAGTATAAAACAAAGTCGCTTTCTCTGTCCCTATATCCCTATGTATGCTTAAATCTTTAAAACTACGCAACGGATTTTGATGCGGTTTTCTTTAATAGATAGAGTGATTGAAGTGGAAAGTTTATATGCATAATAACATAAATTAAATAGTAGAGGAATACTGTTATTTTGAGGTTACTCCAAATGTAACGCGTGCGGGCCACAGGCAGTAATGAATAAATCAAAACTACTGGATCGATTTTAAACATTTTTTCAGTGAATGACATAGGCTATATATTTTATACCCGTGTGAAGCTGGAGCAGGCCGCTAGTATGTATATAATTTCGTTTCAAATTATATCGTCATTATTCGATTTGAATATTAAATGTATATTCCCGCTACAACGCTCGCGACTGTCATGGCGCTACAATGACGTCATACCGTTCTAAACAATGGGTTTGTTTTCGGTATTAATATGTATAATCCAAAGTATATATTTCAGAACAATGTTTCGCAAGCGGTGACGTTATTGGTGTCACAGGTCACGTGGCAACAAGAATTAAACTGTTGATTTTATTATTTAATTTAATTCAAAAGGTATTTATAACTTTTAATTTAGAGTTATACTTTTACAACCCAACTAGTATTTAGTTTCGGTGAATTTTTTTACCAGTTTTAAATCTATTTCCACATTCGTGTATGTTTAGAATATTTAGTCATTTGATTTTACATTTACATTACATTAATACATTTGGAGAACTATGTACATATGTAATTAAATATATTGATAATAATATCGGGTCAAACAATTCGTATTAGGAGACATCTAACACTGACATAGTTTCCACCGGTCTAGAGTGTTGATAATCTAATTAATTACTGTACGGTCACGCCTCTGTCTTTATTGTGGCTTGTAAAGAAATCGGTACGCGATCTTTGTGTCACTAAAATACGTTTTCCCTCTACATTCCGCTTATTATATCTATGGCAAAAGTAATTGTTCGTATTTAGGTAACTATACAATATAATAAAATATATGTGGCATCTGTTTATAGCATATATGGAACTTATAGAAACCTGTAACAGAATGTCCTGTCATCATTCTTATATAATGTAACCTAAATTTTGTTTCAAGTCTCTTGTAACTGTATTGAAACGCCATCGGTTATAAAATAATTGTACTAATAACTTTGCAAAGTTACATAGAATTCGGATGATTGGTATAGAAAAGCGAAACAGCGAATAGAGAAAAAACAATCGTTATTTGTATATAAATAGATTTATTTTCCCTAGCGATTTCGTATACATGTTTTTCTGGTATGTTTACAATGAATGGTATGCTTCTCCAGGTTTCTGTGCTCTATATTCAACCAGTAAAGCTTGTATAGGTTTGAAATATGACTGAAATGCCAGTCAACATTATAAGCGGAATCAAAGAATCCGCAGTAAAATGTAAATACTAAAATACAAGCTATGTAATATTTGCACTTGCACTCACTAAACTGCAGCAATCCTTTACAACGAATACAGTGAAAATAATTTAATATAATATACTAGCTTGCGCCTGTAACTTCGTTTTCGTGAGAATAGTTTTGTTGTTTCATCGGGACTACATATTTGATTTGGAATTTGGGTTTTTTTATGCGATTAGAGGCAAACGAATAGACGGGCTTACCTGTTGGTAAGTAATCACCGCCGCCTATGGACACCTGCGACACGAGAGGCATCACAGATGCGTTGCCGGCCTTTGAGGAAGGAGTAGGCTCGTTTCTTGAAGGTCTGTGGGTTGTATTGGTCCAGAAACGCTGCCGCTGGGAGTTCATTCCAGCGGGAATATGTGTGTGGTGTGATTTGACTTTAATTTTATTTTTTTATTATATTTTTAATATTGTACCTATTTTCATTTATCAATGTTTATTTATAACACTTCGACTTCGCCTCTATAATATATAATTATGTATATAGCTCATACAATACTTTGAAAAGTCCTCAAACTGTTAATAAAATTCTCGGCTAAATCTCTTTAAGCGTTTCGGAAATGTGTACGGTGATCTTACAGACACTTCAATTTTATTTACATGTATAGATTATATAAAGTCGTAGGTGGTCTAGTTGTTTGACCGGTGGAATATCAAACCGATGTCCACGGGTTCGAACCCCGGCATGTGCCAACGAACTCTTCGGAATTCGTGTACATTTACTAATTTAAATTGGTAACACAACCCACTGACGGTGAAAGAAAACATCGCGAGGTAACCTGGACCTGAGGAACGGCCTTGTATTATTACCGTATGTAGGAAAAATATAGGGCAGCGGATTTCTCAGATTTTGAAATCGCCAATACGTCATTGGCTGGCGTGGTTATTATGCACATACCTTTTTTCGGAAAGATGCCTCTGGCCATGCAGCGGGACGCTTACAGGCCGATGATGATGTTGATATTTGTGTAGGTATAATAATCATAAATGTATAAACAGTATACAAAAATGCTTTTAAAAGGTATGTTTTCTCTTAAATCTGAACTTTCCACTTAAAATTTAACAAGAACACGCTAAAAGACCACCTTGTTTAAAAATGTTTCTTAACCGTACGCCACTAAGGTAAACAAAACTAACTGGCACCGAGCGCGTGTCACATTCCTGTCAAACTATTCAAATGGGACCACAAGGTCTCCGGTGCACGGTGTCGAAACAAGTTCGCCGTGTTCAGTGGCGGACATAAATATTAATTCTTAAAAGTGAAGCTGTTATTAAATTTGTGTTCATGATGGTAAAACTTGTGGTGACCGTATTTATTTTTCATAATGATTTATAGCAGTGTATATAATCCTTATGGAAAATACTTTTGGGCCAAAATCTATTGACGAATTATTATTTACTACAAATAAAATATTGCGTAATGTAAGCGTCAGTTAAAAGATATTATAGTCTGTAATCTTTGAACTTTTTACTAATGTTACTTATATTACCGGTTTTTTACCATTAAAGCATAGTCTGGAACAATACTCGAATAGCACAATGATTAGATGACTAATAGTACCACACAGCAGCCAAATTACAACAAAATAAGACAATTAGATACCGTGATATCATTATACTCATAGATCTCTATAATTAGTTGAGTCACCAGCGTCATCAGGCGCATGCGCATCTAAGGAATTGGGATCTGACATCCGAAGGCGTCCGAAGGCGCCCGAGTGTTCCCGAAGGCTTGAAGAAGAGGGGAGCTCGGCAGCCCGTGACGCCTTCCGCCAACTAACCGTGACGTGTTATGTTTGCCAGACTCAGTAGGCACGTGATGGCATAGTATAATCCTATACAAAATCCAAACATTAGTTTCACACCTTTGGTCTACTCTGTTCACGCAAGCCTCTTAAGATGTTTACTTTTATAAGCAATTTAAAATTTGTAATTATATTGACGTGTATAAAAAGAAATGTGTGTAGATGGCTTTAAGCAATATTCGGGCTAGTGGCCTTATCGCATGTAACTGTATCGCTGAACGAAAATGACTATCAAATGTAATGTATAATATAATCGTCGTCGGTTTTGTTTATTTTTTTTTTCTAATTGCCATTAAACAATAAAATGCGACCGGTGCTAATTCGCGTGCTGTCACAAATGAGGTTAATGATTTGAAAAGAACAAAAAGTGAGGCCTCGGTGAGCACCGCAACCGCCATGACCAACATTCACACAAACAACCGCCTATTACAGATAACGAACGCCTATAATTATATTGTTGTCAACTTTAAATAACAGTCAAGTCGAATAATTATCGTTAGACAATACTAGTTCCTTATAAGAAAGTTAGGAAATAAAATTGTGCTGATTAGAGTATATATATATATATATATATCACAGGCATAACAGCGGTGACTAGCGATGAATAGTTTGTCACTCGGTAGGTCGCCGTCGTTGGGCACAGGGTTGCCCTGTGCTTACCATCAACTTTAGTGCAGTCACTGTATTGTGCTTTGGTAAACAGTTATGGTTCTTAGCTTTTATGTATGTTGTTGTTAAATTGACAGTTTATAAAAAACACTACACTTGGGTATATGCGTTTTCCTTAACAAAAATACGACTTTGATACATTTTTAATTATTTAAAAGTTATAGAAATAAATAGTTATAGAGATGTATTATGAGCCTTTATTGTCTACACAATTTTTTCTATGACAATCAGTTGTATTGGTGATTACATTGGAACCTAGGATCTAAATTCTTTTATGTTGTAACAATTAAATTACTTCTCTGAACTATAACTATAAACGGGAAATAAACATAAAGTTATAGATATGTATGATGAGTCTTTATTGTTCTACGCAATAATTTATGTGACAATCAGTTGTGTTGGTGATTACATTGGAACCTAGGATCTAAATTCTTTTATGTTGTAACAATTAAATTACTTCTCTGAACTGTAACTATAAACGGGAAATAAACATAAAGTTATAGATATGTATGATGAGTCTTTATTGTTCTACGCAATAATTTTTGTGACATTCAGTTGTGTTGGTGATTACATTGGAACCTAGGATCTAAATTCTTTTATGTTGTAACAATTAAATTACTTCTCTGAACTATAACTATAAACGGGAAATAAACATAAAGTTATAGATATGTATGATGAGTCTTTATTTTTCTACGCAATAATTTTTGTGACATTCAGTTGTGTTGGTGATTACATTGGAACCTAGGATCTAAATTCTTTTATGTTGTAACAATTAAATTACTTCTCTGAACTATAACTATAAACGGGAAATAAACATAAAGTTATAGATATGTATGATGAGTCTTTATTGTTCTACGCAATAATTTATGTGACAATCAGTTGTGTTGGTGATTATATTGGAACCTAGGATCTAAATTCTTTTATGTTGTAACAATTAAATTACTTCTCTGAACTATAACTATAAACGGGAAATAAACATAAAGTTATAGATATGTATGATGAGTCTTTATTGTTCTACGCAATATTTTCTGTGATAATTAGTTGTATTGGTGGTTACATTGGAACCTAGGATCTAAATTCTTTTATGTTGTAACAATTAAATTACTTCTCTGAACTATAACTATAAACAGCAAATAAACATAAAGTTATAGAGATGTATGATGAGTCTTTATTGTTCTACGCAATATTTTCTGTGACTAATCAGTTGTATTGGTGATTACATTGGAACCTAGAATCTAAATTCTTTTATGTTGTAACAATTAAATTACTTCTCTGAACTATAACTATAAACGGGAAATAAGCCTAAAGTTATAGATATGTATGATGAATCTTTATTGTTGTACGCAATAATTTCTGTGACAATCAGTTGTGTTGGTGATTACATTGGAACTTTGGATCTAAATTCTTTCATTTTGTAATAATTAAATTACTTCTCTATGCTATACTATAACTAAGAAGAAATACACATTTCTGTTAATAATTACATAAGTAAATCCTAATTTAGTAGTTTATTCTACGACAAAGAAAAGTACGTAATAAAATGTTTGCAACACGCGCATTTTAAATATAAATACCATGTAAAACGAATTCATTTACTTCGTAATGTTTTATGGTCATATACGAACCGATATGTCTTGCGAGCCGTATCAAAATTTACTTAATTCCGAATACATTTCTGACATTATTTCTCACGAATACTAGACAACAGTTTGCGAAATTTCCATTTACTGAATTTATTTATGAAATTGATTTTCGCTCTTTCTTAACTTTTCGTAAAACCAATGACTAAGGGAAATAAAAATATTTGAGTCTCAGTAATAACAATTTCTATGAATCGATTAATTAATTCCAACGTTGTTGTGAAGGTCAAGGTGACATAAATGTTTACAGATATGCGATATATCAAAAAATAAGTGACTAGTCATTATAATAATACTTTTAAACATTCTTATAGCTGTCGTTTTCTTTTTAATGTCGTTTATCGGCGCCTCGTTAATTATTTTTATATTTTCATTGGCGCCGGCACACATCTCGTGTCCTTATTTAAAAAGTAATCAAATTAGTTCGAAATGAATTTACAAATGATAAATTGGTTATATATTTTTCTAAGCGTACAATAGCAACGTCGATATAATGTATTTAATCTTGTTTTTTCTATGTATATACCAATATGGATTTTATAATGAAATACATGTAACGCTAATCAAATATGACGGGTTCGTGAATGAGCACTGGTTTCTCAAGTTACTCGACGATGCCTATAAACCTGTTGTAAACACCAAAAAAAGAAAAAGTGTCGCCGGAATCAGTAATTAATTTTGTAAAATTACACATTCATTTATATTATTTATTCATTTTATTGCTTTTTCATGTAAAATGTATATTCTTATGTTTTAACGATATGTATATTTTGAAACGGTGTGAACATTGCTTTCTAATGTTTTTTTACGCATTAAAATGTTAGTAATAACATATTTTCACTTTTTACATTGAAGTCCCTATTCATGTAGCAAATATAACATTTATGCTGTTATATCTGATATCGGTTCCTTTTTTTCTTTAATTTACAAATTTTCTTCTTAAGGGTTGTAACTAGCTACGCCTACCACCATGCAATTATAATGATGATGATGTCCGCTTTGACGCATTCGTCAACGTTGTACCAATGATTCACCTACGCGTGATTTAGTGTGGTCAAGCTTTTGCACTAAAACAAACCCACTTTACCGAGCATCTCTATGAAACTCTGGTAGTCTGATTGCCTGTTGTGACTGGTAATAGGCAAGATGCAGTGAACTCGTTGCCATCTATTAAAATCCTCGATTGGCGCCGTTAGAGGCATCTCACATTGCCCATCTGAAATTTGCGTACGGCATCAGAAACGGATGCCTTCTTTACCAAAGCAGGTTTTACTTAATTAACGGGGCAATTGCTGGGTTAGATGGTTATACTGCTGTTGCGTTGGCCACCAGAGACACGTTAATCGATCAGTTTTTAGCTAAATCTGTAGTCGCCTTTTACAACACGCACGCGGTGAGATGTTGTGATGCTATTCTAAACCAGTACAAAAACGGCAAGAATTTGGTCACAACATTTATTTCCAAATGTCATTTACATTTATATTTTAAAGTATGCGATACAATACAATATTTATATTACAAAATGTGTCGTTTATTATTACAAGTAATAAATAGTATAGTAACACAACAATAATAGTGAAGAGGTTAATTTTAAATCGTAAATTTACAAACTAATTTATTACACTATGTTGCGAATTAGAAATATAGACCGCAAAAAGGATAATTGAGAGGTAAAAGGATAATGTAATGATATTCTGCACAAAATAATAATTTCCCACAGTGTTCCCAATAGTAATTAGGTACCATTACACTTCTTTTGGTATTGCTAGTGCATCGTTATAGTTTGTATTTCCGCATGTTTAATGGCTGTTGGGTTTTATAAAAGATGGAATGTTAATTTTTAAAGGAATATTATCGAGGGTATTAATTTAATCAGAGCGTGTTAGTACGTGATGCATGGGGAGTCACAGAGGCCCCTTGACGCCTGTTCGGCAAATATGGAATTATGTGTTTCGGTAACGTTAAAAAGATCACATATACATTGCGCACCAAATAATTTCATTTTTTCTACATATTAGGAGAGAAGTAAGGAAGTGGTATATAAATTTTTACATATAATAACTTGTTACACAAATCTTTTTATAATAATAATTGCTGACTTGATATATATACCTTTTGCCCTTCCGGCCATTATATGATCATAGCCCTATTTATTAGAAGGTGAATATTTAACAAATTTATTATATTGTAAAATACCAATATAATCGATACACGTATAAACTTTTATACCGTTCAACCAAACGCCGTAAAAATTACCATGGAAAGGTGCTATAGTATGTGTAAATTTTCGAATACGAAGAATAAAACATAATGTAATATAACATAGAATAAATAAAACCAAATGAAATGTATTCGAATCGATGACGTATGACGCAGTGTCTGAATTCAACTGAACAAATGTCGCTTCAAAATAAAACTTAAAAGTTGTAATTTTTACAGCGCATCACTTACTACTTACTATACTACATACCATCTGCTTTGAATACTCGTTGTTGACGTTGCTTGTTGTGCCTGTGACTCCGCATACATTTGTTATTATCTGTTGCAAAAATAGTTCAGTTAAATTCGATATATTGCAACGCCAGCCAGTTATAAGGAAATGGATAGCAAAAAACCTTATTCATGAATAACGTTAAGGTGTGTTAAGTTCTGTGGTAATTAATCAAACTGTGCTAGAGTTTATCGATCGAAGATAAACGATACCAGACCAAATCTTTCTTTTATAGTACGACCATGGAATGAAGTATAATGCCAACATAACAACTGAACGTCAAACTGTTCATTCTGTCGATATTTTCTCCTCCTCCCTAACTTTTTGATAGAGATTTATTAAACTAAAAACTTTGGGTATGTAGATGCAGCCGTTCTCAGGTGATACACTTTTATATATTCGGAAATTAGTTTTTTACTTATATAGTAGATAGATTAAAAATTTGGATCGACGTCATGCTACGCTACAAATATAAACCTATGAAAAAATAATACACGATGCGTCGATACACGTGCGAGACACGTTTGCTGCTTTGGTCAACAAACAATCATGGCTTAACTATATATAATGACTATTTGTTTTTATAGAAACTTAAGCAAGCTCCTTGTTTAATCTTACATTATATAGACTGAATGTTATACAGTAGTATTTAATATAATTAAATTAATTAAAAATTTTGCAATATCATTTGTGAAATCTCTACTATAATTTTTATTCCTTTCTTGGTTTTATTTTTTTGGGTAATTATTTATTTGTAAAATAATAATTAATTGTACTTTTTATTAAACTGTTGTATTATGAATTATAAGCAAAAATGTTTATATGTATACAATCATAACACACAAATTTACGTATATATAAAGCTTCAGAAATATCTGATATACTTAGTACCGTGGTCTGGCGATCAATTTCGCTACCGCACACACGCTGCGACTCCACTCGACAGCATTTCAAGCGTAGGTCCGATATCCTAGAGTGGAGCCCTCGAGTACGCTGCTAGTGCGATACAGTGATACTGCACTTACTAGTTCATCACACATGACACAGATTCACTCCACCTACACACGCGGTAAATACACGTGTTTTGGAAGGATTTTTCTCTTCTTTTTTTTCCTTTAGCTAGCCTCAGCTCAATTATCAGACTCAATATACATGTACGCGCTTGTGAAGCATATATGAAGGTATGGGTCTTATCAACACACACGTATGCTAAGCTTCACTGGCATGAATAGTTTAGACCGATACGCGATATTGCATGTAAAGCAACAGCCCAAGCCGAAGCGCTTACCAGTGTGCCCTTGAGTTCGTTGCCATATGGCTGAATGCTTTAAGCTCTCGCTCGAAAAGCTCTGTGATGATGTATCAGCCCATCAGACCAACATCGGTAGTAAGGCTCCAAAAAAAAAAGCATGAAGGATATATCATTGCAGTGAATATTTCTCAGTATTCTCTGTACGTTATATAAAATCCATAACACCGTTTTCAAAACAACTGTTTTAAACGAGAAAACAAATGTTTAATAATTCGCAATAAATAAATATAACAAATAAATGGTTAGTTAATTCATGGCAGTTCGCACGCGGCCCCGACCGCGGTGTCACGGTTGCGTGCATCTGGGAGATGGCCTCAACGCTTAACTTTAGTACATTTTTTATTACACACAGTCCCCGCTTTGATGTTTTGTTATGTCTATTTGAAATATTTCTACTATATTTTTCATTATAAATATTAAATTGTACTTACAAACTATTGATGTTTATAGTGTGCTTAGTATGACGACAAGGTACACAACGTGATGGCGTTTACCACGATGTAATATGTGAAAGAATGCATACAATAGTGGACATTAATATGTTTCTGCTTCGTTACGTGGTAAAGCACGCGTGTACGAATGGATATCGCATAAACATTACGTGGAATAAAAATTCTGCAGTATTTCTAAGTATATAAGTCGATTTATATCAAATAAGTTGTATCATTTTCACCCTGGTATATGATGGCTACTATAGTTTAGCCAGAATCTGATGTTGCGATAAATATTTTAATTTCAACAGTATTAAGTCTTTTAGATTTATACTAAATACGTTAAGTGCATCTGCTAGGAGTTTTGTGAGTCAAATATTAATTAATAAATTGCTTTCTATACAGTGAGTTTTAGTTCCGCCGTGTTTTCGCTGTGTATAGAGAAAACTAAAAATTTTAATATATCCAAAGCTACCTAATAGTTCTTATTTTATACAAAAATACGTAAAAAAAATTTTACAATTCTTAACATGAAGATCAGTTCGTAAACAAGTTTTATATTTCTGTCATTATTACAAAAAAAAAGGTTGGCTGCTTTTCATACACCAGAGTAGCGAATTCCGTAGTAGCTTATTTAATTTAGTTATTTATATCGCTTATTTATAATACATGGCCTTTAATGTTGCAGTATCATTTTAGATATTTGGTTAAAGCATGTTCCATTGATCTAATCTAATACAGAAACATGTTCCTACCTTGTCCCACCTAAATAGAGTCGGTACAATATGTTATCCTTTTCCCCTCGCCCCTCTCAGATGTCATCTCAGTATTCACACCTTTACATATCATTTTTCACACAGTTTCCCTATGGACATACCGTATTCGATTTTCCTCTACTCCGAAAACTTTTCTAGTTACATGAGATTCACTTCTCCTCCATGCTAACATATTACTCCTCAACTTTTCTGTCACTGGTGTAATTTTTAAACTACCTCTCATATACTAATTCTTAATCTGATTGATTGTAGTTATGCCACTCATGCATCTTAACATTTGCATCTCTGCCACGTGTAGTTTACTCTCATCCGTCTCTTTTGTAGCCCAGCCACTCTGATGCGTACAGCGTGACTGGTCTTATAAGAGTTTTATACACCTTAAATGTATTGGAAAAACGTCGCATCGTACATACCATATTCTATCAGTTTGTAAAGATAACACAATGTTAAACGCAATAACAAATGCTGCCAGTCATAACATCCGCTAAACTAACCTTTGCATGTAAATGAGTTGTGCAATTTAAAAGTGATTTAGTTATACGCTGTAGGAAATTCCTTTCTATTTTTACCTGAGAGTGAACGTAACACGGTAGGCCCTATCGTGGCATATCAGGATTACCTTTAAAAATATCTCAAGTATGAGGAATTACTATTGGTTAAATATTATCCTGGTCATAAATAGAATCTCGATTAAAAATATATACCTTAAGGAATTTATGTTTATTAACATTCTTCAAACGTACTAAAGAAATTATAAATAGGTATTTATAATCTGACACATAATAATGATAAATCTCGGTAAATAAATAATATAGAGCTTTATAGCAAGTTATACGTTGTATATATAGTGTATCCTGAATACAATTATCGTAAATATATTTCTTTCATTCGATTTAACTGTCTGTCTGTGAAACTTATGCTGCCAGGTTTTTAAAGAGGCCATGTCTTCTATATATAATTTATGTATAAGTAAGTTATAAGCACCAGTGACAGAGCAGGTGAGGAGTAATAGGCTAGGATGGTACGGGCATATTATGAGAAGAGATGAAAGTCATGTAACAAGAAAAGTTTTTAGATTGAAAGTGGAACGATATAGGAGTAGAGGAAGACTAAAAAAGGTGTGGATGGATTGTGTGAAAAATTATATGTGCATAAAAGGTGACATCTGACAGGGGAGAGTGAAAAAGGAAAACATATTGTACCGACCCTAACTAGGGTCTGGGATAAGGGTAAGATGATGATGATGATGTATAAGTAAGAATACATTGTCTACATTTTAACATTTTTGATGAATCTAAGTAGAATAATATTACACTGCAAGCTTAACATGAAAAACATTATGATATATATGCACTATAGGTACTAAGTTCAGTACATTGGATAAAGTTCAAAATAATAGATTTATTTATACAACTAGCTGATGCCCGCGACTTCCTCTGCTTTATTAATTTATTGCTTAACTGTATATTTTATGTACAGAAAGGAAAAATATTTAACAAATACGAAAGAAAAAATAAATTTTACTTACAAAATTTCTTTGTTAAGAAAGTTAACCGTTTATTTCACCTCTCCAGTAGATGCGCATTACACCGCTTGACCTACCTCTCCACGCCAACAAAACATATCGATCAGCACATTGTTTCCATTAACTAATTATTTTCTTAATTATCAAAGATATCGAATTCCGTTTCAACAACCGTACATAAAAATTGATTTTCTATCAAGTCAATTATGACGGCTCTTAGTATTAATCAACTAGTTTTTTTTTTTTTCGTCCGGATATATTACGACATCCGGACGCTAACGGAACTTTAAATTAATTTGTGCCAAGCGCGATTTCGTTTCGTAAAAATGCTAATCAAGACAAAAATGATTAGATTGGTATTTTTCTCTGTTATTTTAAAATTATTATAATATACTTTTTCCCTGTTAGCATATTAGATAACTAAAATGAATTAAAACTTAAAGGATTTGCCTTCCTATATGTGCAAAATCTACAAACTACAGATCTTATAAAATTGTAAATTGTAACTAGGACATTTGCGCATTTTTCGATCCTGGAAAACATAACTAGGTTTGACTAAAGCAGACCATAGGCTAACTGAATACGTCCTAGTATCGATTGCACCCTAACGAATGATAAATGGAGCCCAAAACAAAACGTGTATTGCTGACCTAAAACTGGTCATAGTAGTGTGAGTAGGCAGAGCCGATAAGATGGGTTAATGATATATTAAAAGTAGTTTTAGAAATTTGTATGACAACCGCTTTAGACAGATGGGAATTGTATTCAATCACACCTTCAAAGGTTGAGTGAAAACACGTCGAGGAAGAGAACAGATAATTTTTTCATTTTTTTTAATATATTATAGGGGGCTAACGAACAGGTGGGTCACCTGATGTTAAGTGATCACCGCCGTCCATAGACACCAATAAAACCAGGGGAGTCGCAAGTGCGTTGCCGGCCTTTTAAATATGTGGGCTCCCGGTGCTCTCATTGACCGAACGAAACGCAACAGTGCAAGCACTGTTACTTCGGTTTTCTGTGAGAGGGTGGCGCTACCCCGGGCGGGCCGACCCATTCATGCTGAAACCAGTAATAGTTTCAGCGTAGCTTTACCACCTAGGGAAACTGATTGCTTTTTCTACTGTCTCGTCTGTCTATTTCTAATTAATTATAATACAAAATGTTTATTACTTATACATATTACTATGACTCCCAAGTCTATTATAGTTACAGATCATCGACTGATATCCATACTATTCAGAATATACACAATATTTAATTGATACAGTTATGACAATAGTCAAAGATTAGTGACAGATACTTTGTGAATCTTCTGGGGGTTAGCAGCATTTTACAGTGTATTACTGCAAGAAATCGTGATTAGATTAGATAGTATTAGAGCTACGCTGAAGCTGTTACTGGTTTCAGCATGAATGGGTCGGCTCGCCCTGGGTAGCACCACCCTCACACAGAAAACCGACGTGAAGTAACATTGCAAGCACTGTTGTGTTTCGTTCGGCCAGTGAGAGCGCCAGAGGCCCACATATTTAAAAGGCCGGCAACGCACTTGCGACTCCCCTGGTGTTGCTAGTGTCTATGGACGACGGTGATCACTTACCATCAGGTGACCCACCTGTTCGTTTGCCCCCTATAATATATAAAAAAAGAGAAACTTATTGACCACGTAAGTGAAGTAGGTAGGTACATAAGTCAAGTAATTCGTATGAACGATCGAAATACAATTAGAACGATCTGTTTTATATACATTTGTGTAACGATAGCCAGAATGGGTTTTATATCGCTTCTGCTTTCTCCGGTAGGGACACTACACGTTTTTTCTTTTTATTAACAAATCTAGTGCGGAAAATTGTAACTGGTTACAAAAGTGTAGACAGGTAGTCGAGGAGATGTGCTTAGAATCTATTGAAGGTGGCGAAAAGAACTTAAATGAGGACTGCCTTAGATAGCTGTCTATACTATACTGAACATTAGGTAGAAGCCGGCTAAGGAAGGCTGAAAACTCTAAAGTAATTAAATATTCTCTATGTAGTTATAAAACCATAAATATAATATTTTATTATGTTCCGATGACGCATCATCTTGCATTCAATTAGCTTAAAACGCCATCAATTGAGATGATAATGATTCAAAAGCATTGCCACGTATATCTATCGATGTTTATTGTCCTCAATGGAATCAGTTGTTGCCAATTCAAGTAATTACTTTAAGTCTTTTTTTTATATGTATTAAAATATTACAAACTATTCAATGACATAAACATAGCTATGCAAATATTGGCTGAGATGGCTTATTTGAAATGATATAACTTTGAATATATTTCATACTAATATTTAACTTTTGCTGCTATTGTCATTTTAAAATTAGTAACATCTTTAAATTGCACGAATATATTATAGAAATCTATGCTATATCCAGATATAGATTCAAATGTAGGTCAATTTAAAAGGACTATTGAGCATGTAAGTTTTTTTTTAATTTAAATAAATTTCATTTAATATACCGTAATAGAGTATATTAATTTTGATATTGTTAAAGAGAAAAATAATGAAATAAAATTAATGACACATAAAGAACATTTTTAAGATAATCAGTATTGTTATAATAGTACTACAAAAATGTAAATTAAATTAGTCCTTTCATAGGACTTGAAAAAAGTGTGTGTGTGTACTTATGTACACGCGTTAGAAGTTATACTTCTTTGGCGTAACAAGATAATCTTTTCAAAAATGTTATCTTTCGCCTTATTATACGTTTGTAGTAAAAACGACACTAAGGATAGAAAAAGGTATTTAATACATACATACTTTTTTAATAAATTATTGACTATGGGTAACTCTAGGGTGTTGGTTTTTCGTGACAGGTGTGCGCGCGAATCGTAAAAATTTACTCTCATCATTTTTCCCTAACGCTCTAAAAGAAGTATAACTTCAAAAAATTGAAGCATGTGGGATAATATCGCAAAATTCTTACTCTCCACCTTATTTCTTAATAGTAATAGGACATGCATCTTAACACGTGGACAGAATATCTAAATTTCAATAAAAGAAACATCAGAGAGACAACATTTAAATAATACATATATTGACAGAAATATTTTAAAACAGATACCAGCTCTTCAATCGAGACGCATGAAAACTGTACGCATCGAGCAACAGCTGCCCAGGGTCAATTACGACTGACCTGATGTTATAATACGACAAAATGACACTACACTATATCTCAACGTTAACATCTGTATAGGGGGTCATCTTCATTCGGTCACTTGTTTTATGAGAAACATCTTAGACGATGCCTCACGCAGGCGATCATAACCGGCCACGTTGAAAAGTTTATTATTACTCATGTTAGCGATTGATAAAACGGTTTTTGATTCCGGACAGTGTTGTCTATGAACACAGATGCGTGACAAAATTGCAGAACTGGAGAACATATGCGGGTGGCCACGTGTTTATACTACATAATTACGATCGGGCCCTCACGAAGACATTCGAAGATGTTGGAACATAATTTATTGCTAGACGACGTCCGCGACTTTGCTCCCGTGGAAATTGTCACATTTTCATGGGTATTAATAACGTGTTTTAACTGGTGCTTAATTGTGGGCTAGACTTCATTTTTATTACAATTTCATTTTATTGTTAACACCTAACCCGTATAGTAATAGTTTGACCGATCTTAAATTACCTCTGTTATCTTCAGTGTTTCTGTAATGCTATTATATTTATACTATATAATTCTATTATTTCTCGTAGCTTAAATAATACTCTAAAAAGTCCTCGATATGCCTGTGAAATTCTTTTCAATATCGGTTCCGCTGTTTCAGAGACTAGTCCTGAGCGAATAGCAGACGATTATTCGATTTTGTTTATTATACTTTCGGTTTAATGTGCGTCGATTTTAGTTTTATTAAAGCTCTGTTTTTATTTCGGTGATTGTAATTAACACGTGAGAAAGAACTTGGCCATGTTTACTTAAAAAATGTAATTCCTTCTTGGATGATTTATAGCTAATTAATGAATATTGAATTAGTATAAGGCGTGGTATTATTCTTAAGATTTCTATTCTTTGGTTTAGTAATTTCCATCTGATTTTATACTACATCAAAGCTTAAAGCAATATTATGTATTCATATGAAGCCAATGTAATCATAAAAAATTACAAAAATCAAGTGCATTAAGGAAATAAACAAAGCGGTAATAATATATATACATATAAAATATAGTCTATCAAACTTTTTGTTTGTTTACATTCTCCGAGTATGTGAGTACAGCGTACGCCGTGCGCTTGACACGAATTATAATTATTAAAAAAACCAGCAAGCTTGTCGTTGAAGTTTTCCCGCGTAAACTGACACATGTGCGTACGCTGCGGGTTCCCAGTGCGATGCGTGGGAAACGGTCTCGCCATCTTGCGCCCGCCTTTTCAGCATTCGATTTTTTGTTCAGTAAAAGCATACTATCAATATTGAAGAGGGAAGATAAGTTGATTGTCTATATTAGGATCGTGGAACGACATTAATTTTTTGCTAAGAATAAGCACTTTATGTTACTACTTTTGTAATTCGAATGATTTATTTATTTTTTTAATTTTTTGCTTTTAGTAATTAGTCGCGTTATAATATGTAAATACTGAAACGAATATTACAAATGTATTTTAAATACTTAATTTTCTAACTGAAATAACTTTAAATATTACTAGATGTGTTTATAATACCCTCGTCCATTTATCTTTAATTGATAATATCTATGAGGCTTTTAAAACAATGGACAGTTGTAACAAAATTAAAAAACTTCGTTATGTACACGATATACAATATTTTACAGATTAAGTAACTGTAAGTATTCTCTATATTATAGTTAAATTTTGTCCTTATTGTTTCTGTATATAATGTATACATTGTAAAATAACTAAGATTATAAAAGCTTTTAATATTTTACGCTATTTATGCGGCGACTAATGGATAGGGTCCAATAGGCACGCCAGATATGCTAAAATCTACCTACCGTACATATTGTATGAAATTGCACCGATTATACGAGCGCGAGCGGGGAGATGAAACGAGAAGAATTCATCGCATCGCACCACGTCGCGTCACTTGCCAATTGTGTATTTCCGCCATTGTAAAGCAATACACCCTGTCTTGAGTCAGTAGTAGCGGTCTTGAGACTTTATTAAGGCACGGGTATTTTATGCAAACATCATGAGTTTAGTAACATTCTGCATTATGCCGTATGGTCTGCATTATGACGAATTGTGAAAGAAAATAATTGAAGTACAATCAATAGCATTTTTTTTAAATCATAAAAATGTTGTGTTAACGATTTCCTTACCCATTTACACAATAATAATAAGAAGTAATTTTTCGACAGAGCTCTCCATTATCACACTTTACTATAACGTACAATTATTATAACCAGTTAGAACTTTTGGCAGTATTCGGCTCATGCGCCCCAACCTATCTTGAGTCGACGCCTTGCTTAACGATGGATTCTCCTTCTCGACCAAGGGTGATTATTTATCACATGTATCATCATAAACATCATCCAATATTATTTTAACTTTCTCGCATAATGAAATTTCAAATTCGTTTTCATGTAGAAAACGCTTCGGACTTTTAGCAGTATTCGGCTTATGCGCCCCGACCTATCTTAAGTCGACGCCTTGCTTAACGATGGATTCTCCTTCTCGACCAAGGGAGTCTGCGACTGTGATTATTTATCACATGTATCATCATAAACATCATCCAATATTATTTTAACTTTCTCGCATAATGAAATTTCAAATTCGTTTTCGTGTACAAAACGCTTCGACAGTACTCATTAAATTTTCGACGTATAACGCTTGTTTTAAAAACGTCGAGCCGACGCGACGCAGTAGTGCACTTTCATTCATACATCCTGAGGAAGACGTTCAATAGACGGCAACGCACTATAATCTTGTGAGAATGCGCAAGCGCACGGAGATCGCATTTGGTACAAGTTACTGATGGAAGATTGATTTTGATATTAATGTCTTAAGGTTTAAAAAAATATAATTTCTTTAAATTTTGTTGTACCTGTTACTTGATCACAGTAAATTTCGAGAATTGTTTGCCCTATTCCTGGGGTTGTGGGTTAGATTCCCGTGGGAGGACTTTTAACATGATTAATTTTACATTTGCATATTGTTATTCCATATCGTTACTTTGGAATGTGTAAATGTTAAATTAATTAAGATAAAATACTATGCTAACATTAATACAGTATATTTAGAAAATAGTGCATTATTAAAAATTAAATGTGAATGTAACTATATGGATTATGCAGCGTAATATTTAAAAACTAGACTATTTTAGTAATAATACTGTAGTAGACTATTTTGTAATAGTCATAGTATTTAAAAAAAATACAGTATAAATATTTGAACAATTTCGTAACTTGTACCAAATTTGTTAAGCACCATGTACACTGTAATATTTTCTCGCCCGTCCGGTCGCGCGCGGCTTGCGTCCGTTTATAAGTAGTACAGTTGGACACCGGTCTCCTTTATTAAACTGTAATAGCTCAACATCCTTGTCATTATAATTTCAATTTCTATTAATGACTTCTGAGAATACTGTTAATTGAATCGGTGCACCGGTGTTGTGGTATTAGGATACCGCTGATACTGATATTCTAATTTTGTTTGGTTATAATGTTAATTTATTTCCCATTAAAGTTATGATTTTAAAGGCATTTATTTGACTAATTATAAATAAGATTTACAAAAGTTTGTTTTTCGTATAATTTGAAATATAAACCGTTAATAAAACGAAAGCAAACTATTTACAGTTCTTATGCTAACATATTTAACTTAGCATTAATGGTTTTTATTTGTCAACTTGTATATAAAGTAATGTAATTATAAATGATTGAATGTAATCCTTAAAATCATGGGAGAATACAAGAAACTTATCAAATTATCTATTGTTCTCCTATATATATATATATTACCCATTATGTATTATTAGTTATAACAAGGCAACCAATATTCTGACAGTTTTTACGAATTCAAGACTGGTTTCGATTTAGCATCAATTCAATCACTTACCATAGACATAATTTACTGAATATCTCAAGTCCCACAGAATACCATAGTCTTGACGGTATGCAAATATCGGTATGCAGTCCATATCTCCTAACGTTCCCAATACCAGATAGCAAAAGCTATAAAAATAATCCTAAATCGCCATAGGTTGATAACTTCACTTAAACAAGTCTCGATTGGCTGTAGTCGCATTTACACTCAACCTTATTGGCTGAATATTATACAACTGTATTCATACAACTTTAGAACTTATTATTGCTTCACGAATATTATCTTTATGCAGCTGGAATAAAGTTGTATTGCGTCGCTCAAACATATAACTAGCGTTTAGAAATGTCATTCTCCGAAATTGGTATAGAATTCGACGCACGCGCACGATAGCTTGTATCGGACGCTTACGGAATACGATACGATGTGTAAAGGACCTTATACGGCGCGCATGTAGATTGTTTTAGTTATTTTAGGATCGATACGTAAATGTCTATACTCAATGGTATTTCAAAGTTTTCTTACTTTGTGATCTTATCTAGAATAAGGACGTGAATAGTGTAGTACCTTCTTCTATATATATATAAGAAAGTCATTGCAATAACACGTAATGAAATATGTATGCAAAGGTTTTGTACTGTACGTACATATGATGCCACTAAGTTTATTCACCGTTTCCCTCCTCCCTTCATCCCTCTCATCTCCTCATCATTCCATCTAGGTTTAGCGTGACTATCATCTTAGACCAGATCATCATTTGACATGAGACGAGATTGTGGTCAAACGCTTAATCTAAGAATTAAAAAAAAAACTTATAATAATTGCTATAATGACTATTTTTGTATTATTATAGGATATAATTAGATTAGTTTATCAAGCAGTTTTATCCTCGCAAAATACTTATATTCAAACATAACGACTAATAGGTATTGTTATAAAAAAACTACCTTTTTCATACTTTGTAGCCGTCACTGGCCGTGAACGGTCAAATATTTACTTCTTTCACGTAAGTATATATTTTTAATTATCAGGACAAGACAACGTCCGCCGGGCCTGCTAGTCTACATATAATATATATTTAGTTGATTTTGAAATTATGATGGCTCAGTGGTTAGTGTGTTCGGACACTTCACTGCTTCGATCGACGTAGGTTCTAATCCTTGCAACGGAGTCGGAGTTTTCGGTGATGGAAGACATCGTGGCTTCGATCGACGTAGGTTCGAATCTTTGCAACGGAGTCGGAGCTCTCTGTGATGGAAGACATCATGATACCACAGCATGGTAGCCAGGTATTTTCCAAACCCGCCTGGTTACCTATCACACATAAGTTAAAAATCTGTGGTCAAGTATCTATTAGTATATTTTAGCAGCTGCACTTTAGAACCAGTCTCTCTCTTGCTATAGCGTGTTTACTATCATAAATCAAATCAAATTTGAATTGAACGAGTTACAAGAGAGCTGCGAAAGATATACAAAAGTTTATTGATTAATTGCTAATACTCCGTATTATCTTTGGATATAATTGCTTATAATAATTATGTTGCACTGTCTTTAAAAGCTTACTATTATTGATGCTTATATACATATATGTACACATTTATAAGAGTGCGTAAAAACTTTCAATATATGCAGCAAGTTGAGAGGATACAATAAAATCTAGAATGTTCCAATGAAATGTTTAAAAAATGAGTAATACAAAATTAGTTCGCGCTTTGTTTTAATCGCAATTCCTACCTTAACTAATTTAGTATGTATTTTCTTTATAAAGTTATAGGCTTAATAAAATCCTTTGAGCACTTCTCAGGCATTTAATGGTAAAACACATATTGCACAGTTTTCTTTTTACTATTTAAAACTAGCATTACTAGCATTTTATTCCGATTCCAAAAGGAAGCTGTATTTTCACTAATTTATTAATTGATGAATTTACATGGGGCTTTTGAAAAAGTGATTCAAATACACCCTTCATGACCGGCAACGCAACAGTGATATCCCTGGTGTTGCAATTGTCCATAGGCGACGGTAACCATTTACCATTAATTGGGCCGTCTAATCTGTGAGCTAGCTGCCATTTGGCATAAGATAAAACATTTTTAAAATACGTCATACTACTTTGCTAGCCTTATGTATGTTCAAATAAAAATTATACATTCTCTGCTAAAAGTTCGAATTAATATGACAGTTTAAGAGGAACTGGAAATACAGCGTAAACGTTGATTCGTTAAGCATCATGCGAGTAGTTATTATCCGTCTTAGTTCACAAGTTCTCGCAGCTTTTTTATGTTTATCAGTGAGATTGTGACTAGTGACTTCAATCCCACGCTGCGCGCTGTAACGTTGCACGTTCAGTATTAATTGATTGCCCTTACAAATTGACTTGATGACTCATTGTTTGTCTTGCTACTAGTGTTACATATCTATACCAGGACTTTTCGATTTAGTCTTATACAAAAACGTGTAAGCCAATTTTTTTCACTTTTTTATGGAGATGGATTCTAATGGATATTAAGATTGATAAGCTCCGACAATTTTACCGATCGCTTTAAAAAGTTAGCACAATTAAGTGCTGTTTTATTAAAATCATTTTTATTTCATTATAACTCGAAAATAGGGGGTACTGCAGCGCAATGATTTTCGTACTATTCAACTGCATGCCATGGAAATAGGTACGTGTATATATTATACAATATCCATTTTTCTAAAACTCAGCTACTTTTTACAAGAAATAATAATTATTACAATAGATAAAAATAAAACCACACGATAGAAGTGAAAACACGTCACTTATGACGACTGAAGCGGTATACGAAATTGAGTGCGTCACCGAACCGAGCGCGCTTGTTGCCGAGTGGAGCCGAGTAAACCCGATTTAGCATCACCGATCCGAGCATGACGGCTTAATTTTAATCACTGTTGAATGCGTCATTTATAAAATATATATACATGTACAGAAGTAAGTTATAGAATCGAATTAAACTAGTTAACGTTTTACATTTTAAAACATATATAACCTTTCTCATTTAATTTTAAAAGAACTCCAAATATATTATAACTTATATTGCTTATAAAGTACATTTCCTTACGATACACGTAATTTCCTATTTGTAATAGTTATTGTTAGCTATTATTTGTCTGATGGTTAAAAGCCGACGTCGTCTCGCCTCACTTTCACTGGTACAACAACGGCATTTGCGCAACCTCGATTATGCCTTTGTTACCGAATTTACAGGCCTCGGTACATTAAGTATCATTTCTTTTAAAAACAATATCCACGCCATAGTCACATAAACACTAAGCTCCTATTGAAGTAGTGAAACTATAACAACAAAGTCTGCAAGATAAATAACAGTATCCCATTTCTGGATCAAAAACATCTACTCGATCGAAGGTATAAGCATAGTTACCGCGCTAGACTATTAAGTGTTGACGACTTTGTATGTAGTAATACGGTAAGGGCACTTTTCAGGTTCATATTTTCTTATGATCTTATACGATCAACGTCAACCGCTGGTACCAATTAAAATTTGTAAATTTTCGTGAGCTATGAAAAATTTGTAGATACACATCAGACTTCAAACTTGCGGACAACGATTT
This sequence comes from Antheraea assamensis, assembly GCA_035772565.1. Lineage (NCBI taxonomy): Eukaryota > Metazoa > Arthropoda > Insecta > Lepidoptera > Saturniidae > Antheraea > Antheraea assamensis. The sequence goes on from JAQQSE010000086.1 coordinate 1,494,634, forward strand.
GTTACTTAGCCGGTCAATCAAACCATGATTTCATACACCGTAAAGTTTAACGCTATAATATAAATCTACATATAATTTAGGATTTAATTAAAAATGGAGGAAGCAGCAAGGACACTGGAAGAAATGTTGTAATTACGGTTAAGGTCATATGAAATAATCGTATTTTGTAAAGTCTGTAATATTTACTCATTGATATGGGTGATAAAAAAACCTTAAAATAAATTATTTAGCTAACTGGAACATACTAGTTTCGCGATTTGTATATGTAACATTACACTAATGTCGCTATTGAAGTAGACAGGAAGCATAAAGCATCAATGTAACACTTTCATACTTTAACGAAGGACCTAAGATCCTAAGGACCTAAGAGCGTAAGGCCCTAAGGGATCTATATCCTTTTCATCCAAAAAAACATACTGTTCATGGGGTATAGAGAACACTTTTTTTTTAAGTGGGGAAATACATCATGGACATGCCACCCCCTCCTTTCCCACAGGCCCGCAACCCACCTTCGGAGAGTGCCGTTCCGAGGGTTTAGCTCGTGGGCCTTCTCCGCAACCTCCTTCTGCGGCCACTATGTTCCATATAGACGTAGTAAAAGCCATGCGCGGCAGCGACAGACCGCCACAGCCAGAATGCGGCGTTACTCCACCCACGCAGCACACTCAGACAGAGTGTGCTGTGCGGTGTCCGGCTCAACGCCAAACTAGTGGCATACGACGGTTGGCTTCCTACTAGTTATCCGGTGTAGATTGCCAACCGAAGTAGCCGTGTCCGGTCAGCAGCTGCAGCATACCCAGGACAGGGAGCTCCGTCGTAGAGGGGTATAGAGAAAGCCTACATTAACGCGAACGAAGCAGCGATCCAAAGCTAATTTTATATGTTTCCTTATCGATAACTTACGTTTTTAGTAGTAGTTTTTGATGTAGCAATGGTCGAAAATCATTAGACTTTAAGTTCCAATATTTTTGATATTTATTTTTTTGTCAAAGAATATATGACTATTGTAGATTAATAGACATAAGGATCGTGTAGTATAACGTACAGAGACTTCTAAGTAAATAAAAGCTTCGACTCGTTGATGGTAAATTAAAAATAAATGTATCCAAATTTTTGTATTGATAACGCAAAAGCTTATCAAGGGCTACTAAACAAAAAATAAAAGACAATCGGTTGGTAAACAGAGGACAAAAGTACACAGAACTTATTTATATATAGATTATTAAAAACAAGTGATTTAACGACCTAAAATATGTGTTTATAATAAATGCCTAGTAAATATGTAACTATTTAAAGGTATACCAGTATTTCTCAAATTATCGGTTTATATAGTCCAAAAAAATGGTATTCCGCGAACATTAAAATCTTTTAAAAATATTAAGTTGCGGTTCTTAAGATATTTGTCAAAAACCGCATCTCGTTGAAACTAACAAAGGCACGTATAGTTACAAAAAATCCTATGGAGTTATTTACAGAACATGAATAAAAAAAAAAAAACTGGTAAAAAATTAAATCTACTCAGAATTCACAATTCTTTAACGTAGGTTGATAATATTGTATTAAAAGCGTTTACATTGTGTTTTCTTGTAAAATTATGTGGTTTGTTTTTTTTTTAATTCACGCGAACGATATTACGTCTCGTTTGATACAAATATATGTATTGTTATCATGAAATGAAACCATTACGATATTTCTGAAACCGCTAATAGTTAATCTAGATTACACACGTAGTTCCAATAAAAAAGTAAAACCATTTCAAGAGATCCCAGTCGCGGGCACCAGTTACTTATTTGAATTTTATCAAAGAAATCATATTTAAAAATACTATTATTTGTTAGTTATGTACACTTAATACATGTTCCTTATAATTTAAGATCAATAAAGGAAGTCGTAAGTACTACGGAGCGGCGGTAAACGTTTGTCATAAAATGAAGACACGTCTTCATAAATATTTCTCAACATATTTAGTGTTGAAACCGGTCGACACTCTCTAAAACTATCGCTCAAACTGTTCCACGCATAAACAAGTTTATAATTTTTTAAAGCGAAACAAGAACTCGAAAGTACTAGACAGCCGGTGGTAGTACCAATAGGAACGTAGATGAATCTCCAAATAAGGCTGGTGTACCGTTCCTCAGGCGGACAGGCTCTAGTTTTTATTCGTGCTAACGGACAACTCCGGTCGTATGTAAGTAATTGAAGCCGTTAATTTAATGTTGTTACCGCTCAAAAGTTCTAACTCCCAGCGTGATTATAGATAGTACATATTTCAAAATATTGTATGCGATATTCAATTATTTTTCTTACATTAATAGATGTAAATATAGTTTAAAGAGTGTTAACTAACACATTTAGTATAGCCACAGAGCCCACTCTTTTCAAATAATTCTAAATGATATTCAAAGAGGCGTATCTCTGACTATACTTCAAAAGTGAAACTTAAGACTTATCCTTGGATTTACAATCCCTTTCGTATCCAGAATTTGTATTCGATTTAATAAGCTTTATTCTATTACAGGCTTATCGAGCCTTTTAGTGCATGCATTGCAAGAAAATAGCTAGACCCTGTATAATGACGAGGTCGTCATTTATATACTTCTTTATGTCTTATAGATTTTTTCTTCCAATTGCATTAAAAAGATCATTTTATTCTAATAGATTTTTCGCAACATTTTCAAGACAACAAAAAAAAAAAATACAAAAGTGATCGATGGATTAAATGACAATATGAATCGAAATTTACATTCGAACCAGACGATTACAAAAATTCGGTACCAATAACGTAACCTGTAAGACTTGAATGTTAATTGTTATCCGATACGAATACGACCGGCTATTACACCGTTTCATAACAGGTTACGGTAATCACAACTCAGAGCAATCCGTTATCATCACTAATCACCAATTATACGGAGAGCACGTGATTCAGACCTCTCCTTACGGTTATGAAACATCCTGTTTATTTTTAATATATCTACTGCTGTTTGAAATTTTAATTTATTATTAAAAATGGACAATATTTAAATACGAGTTGCTGAATGCCATTAGCACAATATGAAGAGTATTGGATTCAACAAGCTATGCAATAAATAAACATTAGTTATCAGTAAGTAAATATCAAGAAAAATGTAAATGTTGGAATATAAACTATATTCGCCATTTTATAAAAACGGTATTATTAAAATTTAAACCTTGTGCATTTTATCTACATCTGTTATTGGTTCATAGATTAGATTATCTTACTATAATTCTGTAAATATATATACAATATTAATAATTGAACTGTTGGTATGGCATAATAAATATACTATTTAATTAGTTTCCTAGTTTTATGTTTTATACCAAAATAAAGATTACTACTAAATGGTGAATAATAATAGTCCTTTAAGATCCTTACTAAAAAATAAATATTCGATATAAAATTCATACGAATATTTACTATCAAAATACAATGGAGTATTAATTTTTAATTCACTTGTATTGCATAAATAGCGTACATGAAATAAAGTGCTCAATAAATAAATGCCCATCGAGAAGTCAATTCGGTGCGGTGTGACAAGCGCCCGTGTATAAAAAAAAAACTCATTATCAACAAACGTTGGTACCGCGACATCCGAATACCAAACATGTATATAAATAAGGTATTGATAGATATCGGACGCGAACAATTTACAAAACACACATTCATTGTTACGGCGTATTGTAACAAAGGATCCTTCCAAACTATTAAATAAACTTTGAATTCGACTGCTTGTAGTACATTTGTTTATACTGAAATTATACAAATTTTATTTCGATTATTTCATGAAATCTATACATATAATAAAAATGAAGTGTCTGTATATAATATCAAAATAACGACTTTTTACTGATTGGATATGAACGTATACACGATACTTATAACGAAAATACATTTTTTTAAACTTTTGTCTGTCTGTCTGTTTGTTCCGGGTAATCTCCGAAACGGCTTTACCGATTTTGACAAAAATTTCACTGACGGATAGTTAAAATTACAACGGGTGACATAGGCTACTTTATTTTAGACTAGCTGTCATCCGTGGCTTCGTCTGTAGTACTATCTTCAAAACGTTTGAACCATTAACACGGATCTTTCACTAACAGATAGCTGATCTTATAAGAAGTAATTTACAATTATAAAAAAAAACGCATGCGGAGCTGCGGGCAACAGCCAGTAGATAATAAATGAAAAAAATTATGCTAATGGTATATGATGTGAATATGCAGTTTTAAATCCGACATTTAACAATTTCTGTTATCGCTTTGCGAAATACGTAATTAGAGGGCCGGTTTAATGGCGATAATATTTAAATCGTGTACGCGTAACACTAAAACACCCACACTCGAGTTCAAGAAGTTCACACGGGATTATTAAAAAAAAAATGTTAAGTTGATATATGTATAAATATATATAATATAGTAGTTATAAGTTAAAAAGTGTTTTAATGAATTCGTCTCATTTGCACCGTAAATAGAGATACATAGGTATTACGAATTCACAAATCACGTGTAAGAATGATTTACAAATGGTAGGTTTCATCTTCGAAGTTTTTTATTACTATGCGATCTGACTTGTTTTTATTTTACCTACTATGTAGCCACTTAGAAAAGCACAGTGACCTTTGTAGCTAGGCTCTATATATCTAGAATTTATACTCACCAAAGTTGTACAGTTCGTACGCGTCACCATAGGATAGTTTAATTGAATCTGCTTAATATCTATTTATAGGATCATCATTCAGCTCCATCATTACGTTTCAGTTCTGAGATTTTTTAGTGAATATAATAATTGCCCAAGATTTAAAAACTGATGTTATGGTTCATAAGAACAATCACATATCGTTCGGATAACATTATTTACAAATACATTTTGTAAATAAAGTATATTTTAGTTTTAATTTTTTTTTATGTTTTTCCTCATACATGAAATATATTGCTGAGATCATAAACAACGCACACAAAGTGTTGGTTGTCAGCTAGTATAATACAAAATAATTAGAAAATATGTATATATATATATATGCACAAGGAAAAACATAAAAAAAAATAAAACTAAAATATACTTTACTTAGAAAATGTATTTGTAAATAATGTTATCCGATTATTTCCACTCGCGTGTATGCGGCAAACACCACTTTTCCTGTTTCCCTGTGGCCAGAAAATACACATCGCTGAGCATGTAGTGTTTATAAAAAATCGTAATTTCTAAAAACTTTAATAACGTTATGCCAAATGAAACTAACGTGATACTTTTTTAAGATAAGGATCAAGTGTCTAAAACCTAAAAGTAAAAAAAAGAAATGAGCGAAATATATCCAATAGTTTTTGTGCGATGCGCGCACAGCGACAGATCTCACAACGGCTCTGTAATTTTGTTTATATATACAAGAAGATAATAGAAGACAGACACATAAAAAAAAAGCATTTCATTTTGTCGTGGATTATAATTGGCGACAAGCACAGAGACGCCTATAGTACGTTCTGTCGAAATGTGCCTCGTAATGAACGTGAGAAACAAGTACGCCGGAAAGAAAATTCAGGTTAAACTGATTAATGTATTGACACTTAATTCGTGTACGCAATATTTATACCATAAAACATAAATACTTACACACATATAAGAGATAAATGAAATAAATCAAATTTGATACATATCCCGGCTACTGGCACTGCATGTCAGAATGTTACAATTACATTATCCATTTCCATAAAGTCGTCGTACAAGGTATGACCCGTGGAATGATAATCCGATGTCCGTGTACCATACGAGTTTTTCTGAATACGCCTACATTTACTAATTTAAATTCGTAACACTATCCGCTGCCGGTGAAGGAAAACATTGTGAGGAAAGCTGGTCCTGAATTATTATTTTTTTGCCAAAGGGCAGCAAACAGGCAGATGGCACATCTGATTTTAATGGTTACAGTCGCCTAAATATATAGCCGTGTATTGGAAAATATCGAACTGTGTATCGTAGAAATGTATTTCTCGCAGTTTCAAATCGCCAATATGTCGTGGGCGAGCGTGATGATTACGTCCCATGTCTTCCTTCGGGAAAAGGGATAGGATGATTTTATGATTACATGAAAGTTTCACTTAAACAATCCATTTCGGTAAGCACAAATACTTGTTTGTGTGAAATTCGAATTCACAACAGTCGACGCGGTGACAGTAGCGAGGAGTAAACTACTGCGCTATCCGTCCAGTGAATAAGTCACATTTCGGTATCAACCACTTTGTATAGAGCTTCAGAGAAAACTTGGGACTAGCATATTGGCAGTAAATGCAGGGGTATTTATTGTACATCTCTCGGTGGTCGTCTTGTTTTTCTTTTGTAATACACTAATATGTGTGCCTCAAACCTATAAAAAGTATCCAAAAGTGATGAAGAAAAAGTATATTTACAGTAGAATATTATTCTATAGTTATTCTTCTATATAAATTTACTCGTAAAAACTATGTTATTATGGACTGTCATCGCTTCGTTATTGCTTGATTATGATTGGTCCAGAATGTGAATTTTCTATATTGAAACCAATAATTAAAGACTTCTGCTACGCCTTTGCCCTTGCGAAATACGTGATTAGATTCCTGGTAATCTGGAAAGGAAATGCATGCTTGAACGATGTTATTAGGTTTTTTACCTCAATGTTATGACTATGTTTTCCGTTCAGGCTGTATCTTTCTAAGCTTAATAAGTAAACAGTTATAATTCTCACACGATATGTCTTAGTATAAAGTCAAATATTAAAACTTGGAGGGACTTTAAGTAGAAAAATCTAGTTTTTTTTTATTATGTTCTATCGTAAAAAATAATAACATGTTTTAGGTATCTAATTTGGTAACTTTATTAGTGCAAACTCTAGATGTGAAACAACAAATAGTGGATACGATTTTGGTTTATATGTATATATATATACCAGATGTTGCCCGCAGCTCCACATGCGTGTTTTTAGATTGTATTAAAGTAATTTAAAATTGTGAGAAGAGGCAAAATTATAGAAATGCTCTATTAAAAATATTTGTTTGTACAACACGCACGCCATCTATTGTAACATATAACGTTTATATTAAATATTTAAATACTAACAGTGTGCCGGATAGGATTTCGCGTCTATAACATATTTAGGAACTATAGTTCCTAAGTATATAACAACTTCAGTGCTCACTTACAATATATAAGAAATTAATGAAAATTTCAAACTATAGAATAATTTTGAAAAATGTTATTATAAGTATAGATATAATATGTCCATATTGTCAATATATTCTGTGAAGATTGATCCAATCGTTTTGGAGATAGTACTACAAACGAAGCCACGGGTGACAGCTAGTCTAAAATAAAAAAGCTTTAATTACTTCTTATAAGGTCATCTATAAGTCAATATGTGAAAATTGGTCCAACCGTTTTGGAGATAGTACTACAGACGAAGTCACGGGTGACAGCTAGTCTAAAATAAAGTAGCCTATGCCACCCGCTGTAATTTTAGCTATCTGTCAGTGAAATTCCTGTCGAAATCTGTCCACCCGTTTCGGAGATTACCCGGAACAAGCAGACAAACAGACAGACGGACAAAAATTGTAATAATTGTATTTTTGTTATCACTAGCGTGTATACTTTCATATTCAAACGGTAAAATGTTGTTATTTTGATATTACATACAGACACTTCATTTGTATTGTATGTAGAAATATGTGAAACTGTAGCGGCCTTAACAAGCCAACAGGGATAGTCAGTTCGAAAAAAAAAAAATATGTAGCACGTAGATTTCAATAAAGAATCGTGAACATTATGAAATAGCATTCTACGTTAAAATTCTTTTAGGGCTAATTGACTTCACAATAATTAAAATTTTGTAATCTTACTAAATAAATAAGGTTTGGAGTCTGAAAAATTTACAATAACCTAAAGGTCTTATAGGTGGTAGAGCTACGCTGAAGCTATTACTGGTTTCAGCATGAATGGGTCGGCTCGCCCGGGGTAGTACCACCCTCTCACAGAAAACCGACGTGAAGTAACAGTTCTTGCACTGTTGCGTTTCGTTCGGTCAGTAAGAGCGCCGGAGGCCCACATATATTAAAAGGCCGGCAACGCTCTTACGACTCCCCTGGTGTTGGTAGTGTCTATGGACGGCGATGATCACTTACCATCAGGTGACCCACCTGTTCGTTTGTCCCCTATAATATAAAAAAAAACTACCGATTTTCACACCCTCGTTTTCTTATCATCATCATCATCTTACCCTTATCCCACCTAAGTAGGGTCGGCACAACATGTTTTCCTTTTCCACTCTCCTCTGTCACATGTCATCTCAGTATTCACACTTTTTATACACATATCGTTTTTCACACAATCCATCCATACCTTTTTCGGTCTTCCTCTACTCCTATATCCGTCCACTTTCAAACTCAAAACTTTTCTTGTTACATGACTTTCATCTCTTCTCATAATATGCCCGTACCATGCTAACCTACTACTCCTCAACTTCTCTGTCACTGGTGCTATTTTCAAACTTCCTCTGATATACTCATTCTTAATCTTATCCATCCTTGTTACACCACACATCCATCTTAACATTCGCATTTCTGCCACATGTAATCTTTTCTCATCCGTCTCTTTCGTAGCCCAGCACTCGGATCCATATAACACGGCTGGTCTTATTATAGTTTTATACATCTTCCCCTTGAGTTTCAACGGCATTCGTGGGTCACAAACCACCCCAGATACCTTTCGCCAATTCATCCACCCTGCATTTATCCTATTCCTCACGTCCTTGTCTATTCCACCGTCATTTTGGATTAATGAGCCGAGGTACCGAAAATTGGAGCAGGCTGGTAAGAATACACCGTTTAAGGTAATATGACAAAAACTGGATGGACCTCCGAAGTCACAGAACAAATGTTCAGTTTTCATCCCACTAATCTTTAAACCAAAATTCTCCAGTTTCTGTTGCCATTTCTCCAGCCTACTCTGGACCTCGGCAGCATTTTCACCAACAAGAACAATATCATCAGCGAATAGCATACACCAAGGTGCTTCCTCCTGTATGTCTGATGTTATTGCATCCATGACAAGAAGGAATAGATAAGGACTTAAAGCTGATCCCTGATGCAAACCTACAGCCACATGGAAATTGTCGGTAATTCCAGCCTCGGACCTAACATGTGTTTGAGCTTGACTATACATACAACGGACAAGTTGTAAGTACTTCCCAGGCACTCTTTTCTCTTTCAGCGCCCACCACAGAACATCCCGAGGTACTCGATCATATGCCTTTTCCAGATCAACAAACACCATATGCAAGTTTTTATGTACACGTCTGTATTTTTCGCACAGCTGGCGAAGTGCGAAAATGGCATCTGTTGTCGAACGCCCAGGCATAAACCCGAATTGATTCTCAGTAACTTCAGTTTCATCTCTTATTCGTCTCGCTATCACTCTTTCCCAGACTTTCATACTATGTGACATAAGCTTTATCCCTCGATAGTTATTACAGTCCTGTACATCACCCTTATTCTTAAAGATAGGTACTATTATACTATTGTACCATTCATTTGGGACTCCTCCTCTTGCAATATCTTATTAAAAAATAAAGTCAGCCACATCCATCCATCTATCTTTAGAAACTTCCATACTTCAATAGGTATACCATCTGGCCCTACTGCTTTTCCGTTCTAAATACCATTCACAGCTTCTCTTACTTCTTCCTCTTTTATCTCCTGTACAACACCTAAATTTAACGATACAGCCTCTAGCTCTCTGGGCCAATCATTTTCTTCATTCATCAGTTTTTCAAAATATCCCTTCCAACGACTCTTTATATCCTCATCATTCGTCAAAATTTTTCCTCCACCGTCTTTTATACATTTAACGTGTATAATATCCCTTGTATTCTTTTCTCTTGCTTAAGTAATCAATTTGGGTGGTGTGATTACCACTGTTATATGTGATTAGGTGCTGATCTCTTTTTTGGAAAAAAGTGTTAACTATTGTAAGATCGAAAGCAATTGCAGCTTCTACGATACTTTCCCCCTCTTTGTTTTTATCCCCAAAACCCCACCCTCCATGCACTCTTTCATAACCTCCATTCTCTTTTCCCACATGCCCATTAAAATCGCCTCCGATATATACATCCTCATCCTGTGTAATATCCATCATCACCCCATCAAAGTCTTCCCAAAACTTTTCTTTTAAAACTTCACTACATCCAGCTTGAGGTGCATATACACTCATTATATTTACCGTTATCTTTCCTATCAATAACTTCACCAATATTAATCTATCATTCACTCTTTTTACATCCGTTACGCATTTCTTAAACTCACTGTCTAAAACAATCCCTACACTATTTCTCTTACCGTTACTCCCACAGTAGTAAAATTTATATCCAGCACCAATCTCTCTCGCTTTCGTCCCTTTCCATCTCGTCTCTTGCAAACAAGCCACATTTATGCGTCTTTTTTGTAATACATCCGCTAAATCTCTTCCCTTCCCAGTCATTGTCCCGACATTCCAACTTGCAAATCTCAATCTTAAATCACGAATTCGTTTCTTACTTAGCACCCTATCCTGAGGTAACCCTAGTCCACTTTGCATACTTATCATGTTGTGAAGTATGCTTTGGCTTAATTTTTACGATCGGCCGCCTGCCTGTCATCAACCCTCTTTGGGATCAACACGTAATATTCTAAATATAATTAATCATAATCCTAACAAAATACATATTGAAATAAAAACTAATAATAATCACTAGATACGAATACAATTTTAGAGCTAGAAACTAAAATAAATAAAATGAAACTTCCTTTCCACTGTTACTTCGGATTACTTCTGAGCAGTGCAAACGTATGGCATCAACAATCCTTGCTCAATATTACGGTTTGTGCACTTCGTACTGCTCCTTATAATCTCCAGTCAACAGTATGTCGGTATAAAAGTGAAACTATTACGAAATATTCCAATATTTTAGATATTTACTGCCAAAATCAATTTTTAATGAATTTATAAATTATTTTACATGTTTGAAGTCGAACGTCAAACGTTTTCTTAATTAAAGTTAATATTATTTATATGTGTATAAAAAGAGATATTGTTGGTGTATATATACTCGTGTCTGAGCCTGCTTGACCAATTCATTTAACACGTCAATAGATGACGCTGCAAAACAAAAACTTCTATACAATTCAATCAACTGTCATGGAAACTGGTTTTGTACATATTGTTAGACACAAAGATTTTGTGAAGAAGAACACAATTTCCATTTTGCTATAACTCTATATTTTTTTTTATATCTATTACGGCAAATAGTAATTGCAACAAATAATTTAATAAAATGCGCTAGAGCCGGGTACATCAAGGAATTTATAAACGTGAATTTAAAAAATATTATGCACCTGTGTTCGCTATTAACCCTTGAGCTGATTTTTTAAGACCCAGATCTCAAAAAGGCGGCTTATGTTTTTAATTCTTTTTTCAATTACACAACATCGTACATTGTAAATTTCATATAGCTTATTAAAAAAACGCTCGTACATATGAAAAATAATATAAAAATACAGTTTACCTAAAAATTAATATTTTACAATACATCATTTGTTATTTTTCAAAGTTTTGTAATAAATCAGGCATTTTTTAAAGTTTATACTGCCAACAGTCTGTTGTCCTGTGCCTCATGCAGACTACATTCGTCTATGAGGAATTTACACCTTTATGGTTTTGCACAGTCCAGGGGTTAAAAATGTCATAAAAAAAATAAACACTTTAATGAACGATTATGTTTCCTTTATTTTTAATGGTACATAATAAATACAAAATCACTATTAAATAAAAGTTTACTGCAGTATAGTAACCACTAACATGATTAATATGTCCAATCAATTCCTTGTTCAACAACTTAGATTAATTAGATGATAAGTGTTATGTCGAGTGTTTAAACGCCAATAAGAGATACATGTGCCTAATATACACAGTTCACGACAATATCAAGCCTTGGAACGTTTCATTCTCGTATTCATGTATTTTAAAAAGCTCTAGCAAAAAAGATACTCATCCCTGTCACTCTCGTGGCGATGCACGTATACACCTCTCGGTCTGTACCGTTACTAAAGATGAGAATGCGTATAAAAAATGGGCGAGTTCTGTTCGTTTCCCTTTTGAGAATGGAATGGAATATCAGCTACGCGTTTTGTTCGGATAATGAATCACGTTTTTACAATGTTTCTAAAATTTTATTGATTGCTGATATTGTACACTACTATATTCGAAGTATTATAATTATATTCGAAGTACATGATTAAGAAAATGCAATATAACGTCTGACTCTAACGTCAGAATTTAACGGTAACAAATTAAAATATAGGTAATTTATCTAAACAATAACATTTAACGAAAGTATTTAGATGTAATTGTTTGTGTGATTGAATATCTGCATGTTATAACGTCGTGCAGACTTCTAGTGGCTAGATTCGTATAGCGAATACATAAGACGAGAATATGGATCGCGATATCCTTAGATTTTAGTCTCAGAATAGAATAACTATATTTCTTAGTAATCCTAACCGTATACGTAAGCAATGTTCTCGTAATTAATACATAATCGAAGCATTCAGAATCGTAGATATTTCGACATTTTAAATCGACAATACGTCGTTCGATGGCCAAGATATGAGGAATTCTTCAATATTATTATCACTAACATTGTTGCTTATTTATAGTCTTGTTTTATATCTAGTTTTTAAATCTGTTTAAACTCTTTTTTGCTTCATAGTCAAGTTGTTAGTTAGCATTATGAGAAACGATATAACGAATTTATTAATCTTGTTTGACAAATAAAGAAACCTCATATAAGTAGTAGCTTATTTTCTTTTCGAATGAAAATAGGTGTAAGCTTGTAAGGCAGCATTTATTGCGTTACTAAATTGGAAAGACCGTGCATGACCGGATTATGAGGAATGCACGGTCAGTACAAGATTTCTAATGTAATAAGCGATTGCAAATATGGTTAAGCATCGATTCTAATGGTCTTTACTGATAATTATGTACCAAAGAAAACATAAATTAAAATGTGCACTCTTCTGTATGGGCTTACTCAGAACAAGATTTTAGGTGATACATATACAGAAGTTGCTTTGCACATAATTCGATTCTTTCATTCGGAAGCCCATATTCATTCCTACTATAACTTTGTCCTTGTGATATACATAATTTGGAAATCGGCTTCGAGTACCGTCATATAACTTAACTGTTTATGATTTGGGAAATTAGTTTCTCACTTAGTCTTACAAAAGAAATTAAGAAAAATAATTGAAATCTGATCTGCGCTCATATATCACGTTACTAGAGATGCTGTCAAAAACATTTTGCCACTCATTCGATAAGATTAATTTTATATATATAGCTTTATATTCATTTACTCAAAGGTTATAATGAGTATTCAAAAAGTAGCATTTAAACTTATTTACAAAAAATGTCACTAACGTTATTATACACTAAAGAACTACTTCGCAGAAACAATTTTCAGGAACGAACATACGAGTCAATAGCTTGTGAATGAATCAATACAAAGCTGTGCAAACGACACCGCTTCGACAATATTGTTCGTCGCCAACAAAAATTTCCGAGAACACGCACATTGTGTGCCGAGGCAAGAATCGTTCATAAACGTTACTATGAAATTAGTATCTGATTGCAAAATATACATATATTTTCGTGTGACCCGTCCGAGAATAACTTGAATTTATGTCCGACATTCATTGTACTACAAGAATTGTCCATTAATTTTAAAGTTTCAATTATGTTCTTACGTTCCGAACTACTTAACACGATTCAGTAGATATTATTTACCAACGGAAATATTTACAAAATACAAAACTTGTAACAACTCGAGCCTAGGTTTGTCCCTCGGTGTGGAGCCCTCGAGTATGTTACTCGCGCGAATACAGTGACTCACGCTTGTTTCTCATTTACACGATCACCCCACACACATGCACACCTAGGCACACAGTGGTGGGCTGTTTTTTTTGCCCTTTTCGAACTGAAATAGGTCACATAACATAGTAGTCAGATGTAAAATACACATATACATTCGTGAAACATGCATGGCCACATGCATGTCAGTTCGAAAAAAAAAAAAAAAAAACAAAATACAAATAAGGCTTACCCAATTTAAAAAAATTATAGAATTTCTCAATGTTGTAATTGTTTAAAATCTCTGTCTACGTTTAAAGTTACCTATTCTTATTATTTTATTGTAGGACTATAATAAGTGGTGGCCACTATACCTTATGGTAAGTAAAGTGCAATTAAAAAACTACACGCCTCTCGATAGTTGGATATACACTGTCTGATCCCGAAAAGTGACAAAACGAAAAAACGATTAATGGATTTATCATCATGAAATGCTGGACCGTCAGCGTCCGCGACTCATTGTACCCTTTGACTAGTGGTGTCTTTATTTGATTTTATAAATATTAAAATCATCTTTACTGAGAGCTGGCTACCTGTTTTATTCAATATTAATAAAAAACAGTTTTTCTACTTATAGTAAAGAGTTGTAAGAAAAAAAACATTTACTTACCTTATTTACCAGACCTGATAAAATATACATAAAATAAATTGACGTATTATATAGTGTATTTTATAAATACTAGCTTTTGCCCGCGACTTTGCTCGCGTTAATGTAGACTTTGAAAATAAAACACAGCTCAAATTAGTAACTGAAAATATAGTTTTGTATAGGCGAAATTTTTTTTTTATAAATCGGTTAATTATTTCTGAGGAGTTTATCATTAGAAACGTGATATAAAACACTTTCTCTTTATAATTGTAATGTAGAATATAGGATTTGTGACGTATAAGTACTTCAATGAAGTAGGTGTCAAGATTGTTTCACAGCACATTTCCTAGAATAATAAGATTGAATTACAAAAACGATGGGCAGTCTCACACAGATCGCTTCTTCGAACCGTAATCAGAGCACGTACTGTTATAGTAAGCTTTAGTTATATCTACTGTAGTTAATTAGTATGTTTAAAAATATAGGCACTCCTTGATATCTCCTTACAGCTATTCATTACGAGGAAGATGTACAAGTATAAAGCATGTTCCCTTGGGTATAAAAATACAGTGGTTTGCAACAATTATAATAATCAGCTTGTATATGTTTTGTATTTACTACAGCAAAGGTATCTTTGATTACAACGCCATCTCACGGTTTTGTTTTCAAATCGAAATATCTCCTTCTTTATTTTTTGGCTCCGTCACAATATGTGCACTAGCCAGCGTCAAGTAACAAGATTTTGCCAAGTACGTGTCTTGCGATAATTATAATGTTCTAACAAGATGGTGGTTTCCTTGTTAGAACATTCCATGGAGTTTTGGTGGCATCTCAGAATGCATGCTCCGTGGTATTATTTCCCATCCACTTCACTTGTTCATAATAACCGAACTATATTACGTAAAACACCACCAATATTACAAAATATAGAGTCTAATAACACAAGATTATGAATAAAATATAATAACCACTACATGACAGACTAAGATCCCGCCAAAAACGAAATCGAAATATCGGATGGATATTCCACTGATATCTATAATTCTACCATCAACGACTTGAATACGAAGAATTTATTTCTATGCTTTTGTCAATGAATGTTATTATTTTTTATGAGCTAACTGATGCCCGTGACTTTGTTTGTTGTATCATAGTCAACTGCCTTTTTTATCTGAATTTATTATATGTTACTTGCTTTTTATTATTGTAATTTTGGTATTACTGATTAAAACCGGTAACGCACTTATTGATTTTGAATTAATTATATAAAGTTTTATTATAACTTTCTTGTTCCCACAAGATGCATAACAGTATATATGCTTAGATAATAGTTGTAAAATTCATTTAATTGCATGATAAAAACCGATTTTTTCCATGAACAAATTATTTAGAAAGATAGGCGGTGTTTAAAATCATAGTAATTAATAAGAAATCAATTAAACAATGATAACATATAAAAATGTACGTACAGAATAATCGAAAACAATGTTTTCGTTTTCAAGTGAGTTTTTATTGTGACTACGAAAGACAGATTTGATTACAAGTCAACGTTATTACTTATCAAACACGTATGTTTTGATTATAGGCAGGTGTATAATAACCTGTTGGTAATACTAGAATTATCTAATGTCGTGGCGATTGAAACACTCTCAGAGGTCACGGAAACTATATTTATAGTGTTCCGTTTCCCAGAAAACGTGTTATACTGCTTGGCTACATGTCAACGGTATATCTGTGGATAGTCGGGCAAAACTCTCAGAGAATATGTCACATGTGTGCTTCACTAATTCGTATATGTACGATGAGCTGATAAAGGTGGCAGAGCTACGCTGAAGCTATTACTGGTTTCAGCATGAATGGGTCGGCTCGCTCGGGGTAGTACCACCCTCTCACAGAAAACCAACGTGAAGTAACAGTGCTTGCACTGTTGCGTTTCGTTCGGTCAGTGAGAGCGTCGGAGGCCCACATATTTAAAAGGCCGGCAACGCACTTGCGACTCCCCTGGTGTTGCTAGTGTCTATGGACGGCGGTGATCACTTACCATCAGGTGATCCACCTGTTCGTTTGCCCCCTATAATATATATATAAAAAAAGCCTAGTTTAGGTTAGTAAGATTCGTGTTGTTCCATCCAAGGTTACAGCTCAAGTCGAAGTTCGGCCACTTTGACATCCTTGATCTTGTTGCCTAGCGGCCGAACGACATTAGTTCGGTGAAACTGTAAAGGCCCACCAGTCCAACAGCGTATGGCCACTTTGAAAAAAAATCTCATAGAGAGTACATTGTATTATTATAGCGGAAAGTGACCAAAACTGAGATAATGGTTTCTAACTGAATTAAAGAAAGCATATTTTTTGGTAATTTTATAATATTGTTACAATTTATTTGGTATAAAATGTTAGTGTTACTGTACGTATCCGCCACGCACTTCACATTAAAAAAAAAAAAGAATTATGTGAATATTATTGTCCAGACCACGAAAATACGGCGTCCAATTAGGTAAATTTTTCCCAAGAACAAAGCGATAGCAGAAATGGTAAAATCCGATTATTATATAACTGGTAAACCAAAATGGTTGTACCATCTCTATATATTTATTAGTAAGAAAATTTTAGAATTACGTATACAAAGTTAGTACTGTTATTACTTTCTTATAGGTTGTTTCCAGTTGGACGAAACATAATCTGAAGTCGCTTTTCTGATGTCGGTTCAATTTCTGCTATCGTTTCGCTAACGCGAAATACTTAATTAATTGGTCGATTTCATCCACGTCCAGGAATATTTAAAAATGTATTGTATCGACAATTCGGGATTAGTTATCTTTTAGACGTTATTAATTATGTAAGAATTGGTTACTGGATACTGAGTTAAAGTAAACAAAATTAAACATTTGCAGACATTGCAACCCACACGGGTGCGTCGAGACTTCACACCCACGTGGTAGTAGCCTCGTAGTAAAATTTGTAAACCGTTCACCACATATGGAAACTGACCGAGAACCGACCCGATGAATGAAACCACTTAATAATTTTAATGAGTACATTATATATACATACTGGCAGGCACGATGGACGCTGAATAAATAATATATACTTATACGCATGAAATGCTTAAGATAACTAACTAATGTATTCAATTTGATAAGGGTTAATACTGTATCCATCTAAATAACCTTCCGATTACCTCATTACATGTAACCATTGTTTTAGAAGATAGATGGGTATAGTAAGCTATCCTTAAAAGATAAGTATATACACCTACCATTGCAAACTTTTTTGTAGATCTATAAAAGAGGAATATCTCACTATGCATTGTTTGGTTATATCTCAGAAGAGTTGGGCAGCGTTTTCGATGAAAGCTCCCAAGCGGCTTGACTTTTTCCAACACAATTATCGTTATATTCCAACCAATTTAGACAAAACCCTGACTTACCTAAACCTACCTCATGTATTACTCTATTGGTGTAGACTGCATTACTATCTGTTTCGTCGTTTTTGAGATTTGAACTGTAATGGAAGCTATATTTTAATAATAGGTATAGTGTGATTCCATCTCACGATGTTTTCTGTTGGCGTAAAAAACACATAGGCGTTTGAATTTTATAGAAATTTAGAAATATCTTTTATAAGTGTAATCTTTATCCCTCATACGTTTACAAAGCCGATATCCTCGCGATCTCTGACGCATTTTTAATCCTATGGCATTCTTTCATACATTTTAGTATAAGGTGGACGGTGAACGTAACACGACCTTCGAGATTAAGCCTATCATTTGCGAAACTTAAAATGATTGTTCAAAGTCGATATAAACGGATATTATACAATTATAATTATTTCTTTGCCGTGTCGGTGATATATGTAGGTACAGTTTGAAAAGTCATTCTAACTTCTCTTGGTAAGAGACATTGTTTATAATATTATTACCATAGTTTTAATATAAACCGTATTTAAATATATATAAATAAATACCCGTCCGTTATGCCTGTGTATTAAATAAACCGCTTATTTAATAAATAGGCATTTGTCGATACGTTCAACAGTGTTGATTTGATTGACCCTCGAAGGATTTCCATTATATAATAGATATATATATTATATGACATATATGTTTTATATAGATTAAATTTACCTATATTCAGTTTCTACTAACATTATAAGGAACCTTTTTTCTATTGTCATATTCAACCAATTTACCGATAATTTATTTTATGATTTGCTTGTAACGAATGATTTCATACTTCCATGTACATGTGTTATACAAAGTGTTGCACAACAAAATGTTATATTAATTAATTTCAATGCGAGTCAAAGAGAAATCTACGTATAAAAAGCGAAAGAATAAAAATGTACAGGTAATACAAATTGCACTGCAATCTGGTTTGTTTCGACAGAAGGAAGTGGTACTTGTGAAAGGGATATACTTTTGATAAAGTTTAATTATGATGTATATATAATATTGCACGAAGGAAAGGCCACTCGGTTGACTAACGAGTCATTGACACTCTTTACACTGTTTTTCTAACAGTTAGCCTTTCCGCCGTTTGTCATAATGATTATGCTTTATCAGGGTACATTCCAAAAAACCGTTCATGAAGTTCTTATCAGCATAATAATAATCGAAAGACTGAATTGATATACAACACAAAATTCCTAATCTAATCCTTGTAATATTGCCACTATCCATAAATTTTAGTAAATTAATAATAGTAAATATCTAACATGGCGGAAGTTAGCTTCATAATAAAAAAATATCTGCAATAAATAGGAACTCACTAACCTAATCAAAACCATCCAACAACCCTCTCAAACATACTTATAATATTTCATCAAAATCGGTCCAGCCGTTTATATGAGCAGTTCAGTCATATAGAACGTATAACACGCATGGTAGCGTATAGACAACAAAGAAAACTTTGATTTTTATATATTAGATAAAGAATATGTTTGAAAATTTCTAAAGCAACGACACCGTGGACTTTCAAATCTACGGCTACACTAAACTCATTCATGTTTCACATACATCGGGGCCGGCTGGCGAATACAAAAACTGCTTAGGCACTCCCTCTCGCACACGAAGCAACCTGTTGCGCACACACACACACATACTCAGATAAGCAACAGGTTCGAGCCCGTGGTGGGGGTGGCTGTGTGAACCGGAGTTTGGTGTTTCGTACAAGTTGTTCTATGACGACAAACAATATTTGATACTAGCAAGTAGTTTTTTTTTTTAATATCTACAAATATGAAACGAATTTGTAAATATGTGTTAAAAGAAATTAAAGCATAAATGACATGTTAAATGTACCTTAAATTATTTCTTAGTTGAGAATATAATTTTATGTCAAATGATACTTATAATATGTCTAGAAAAGAAGGTGAAGAAAATAAAGAAATGAAGAAAGTATTCTATCGCTTATTAATCCACAATATAGTCGACTTTTATTCCAAAATTAATTAAAATTCCTAAAGTATGATTGATTTGATGTATTTTGACATTTAAAATGATTAAATTAAATTATTTGTACATAATATTCCAATAGCCTTAGTTTAGTATATATCCAAGAAGGCGATTGTTTTTTTTTATGTAAGCTATTTATAAGATCTTTATTTAGTTTGTTATATACAATACTTGTTTCCTGCTTCGCGAATACTATATACTATATGTTTAATATAAAATAATTTATGCATTTTTTTATTCTACCCCTAAAATCATAATGATTTTTTTTTCTGTTACAGGTAATAGACTTATTTCACAACCAGCTGTATATTCGTAATTTATATGTAAGTTTTAACCATTTTTTTTTTAAATAACAGAATACTCTCGCTTTTAGGCATTCTCAAGGCGATGTTTTAATTATATATGCTTCTTTTACCCATTACCTAGAAACCTGAATACTAATATTAAATATAATAATTATGAGTAGAATATAAACCAAAGCCGTCTCAAGTATCAAAATTATTTTTCCATGAATACACGGTTGTCTCACGTGAGATCGCAGGTCATCCAATATCCCGGACAGATGCTGTACTTCTTGAGATGAAATTAAGAGAAAAAAAAAAAACAGTTTTTTGTGTTGAACATTTCATAATGCTGAACATATGGCGCATAAACCTCTTGTAAAAAGGATATCCGAACTTTTTCTTGCAAAGTTTCTTTATTATCCTAAAATTTGTGGTAGAAATGAACTGTTCTCTTGCAATTCGTTGTAAGTAGGAAATCATAAGTTTTTTTAGTTTTTTTTATTTAATCGTATGACTAAATAGAGTATCCATTTTTTATTACAATTGAACATTTAATTCTTTCAGCAATTTTAAGTTCGTCGTCAGTAAGATTGATCAGCTTGTCGGGGGAATCGTTGTTTTGTCGAAGTGGACATTCTTCGATGATGTGATTCTTTTTAAGTAATTCGGTGTCAACTACCAGTGAAGTTGTGATATTCAAAATTATTACAAATTTACTTTAATAAAATGTACTTGGACATACCGTAATGGGAATGGACAATGAAAAAAAAAATAGCAAAGTATAAAGATACGATAAACATCTCAAGTAATTGATATAACAAAATTATTAAAGTATTCACAATAGAAGACTACTTGATAAATAAATAATTAATATTTAACGTTTAATATTACACGTGACACTAGTGCTGCGTTTGGCTACACGCGTCTCTATAGGTCACTACTCTGAGCAACTATGCTCGTATCTCGAAAACAGCGTTTTTGAACCCTTATTCTTCAATTAAATATATGTAGTCAAGGTTTTTTTTTTATATATTATGGGGGGCAAACGAACAAGTGGGTCACCTGATGGTAAGTGATCACCGCCGTCCATAGACACTAGCAACACCAGGATAGTCACAAGTGCGTTGCCGGCCTTTTAATATATGTGGGCCTCCGGCGCTCTCACTGACCGAACGAAACGCAACAGTGCAAGCACTGTTACTTCACGTCGGTTTTCTGTGAGAGGGTGGTACTACCCCGGGCGAGCCGACCCATTCATGCTGAAACCAGTAATAGCTTCAGCGTAGCTCTACCACCAAAGGTACTTTATATTTTCGATTATTCACGATACTGCCGCGGTTCTGTAGCGCTTCTGGGATGTTTGCTTATGCTCGAGTTGATGATTTTTTTGCTATCATCGATTCGTAAGAGATCGGCATCCAACCTAGGTAGACTTCGCGACAATCCTAACAGAATAATATTAACACTAGTAGACATATATTATAGTCTTTGTGTGAAACACCTGGATATCGGTGGTTGTATAATGCTGTGACATAATGTGAGATTTCAATTTTGTTACAACTTCGATGTAGCTTAACATATAGTTTATTTACATTTAGTTTCTTATTTTAAGTAAGTGGTTAATTATTTTTATTTTTTTTAGGAATTTGTAAATATTTATGTAATGAATACAACTTACTTTGTAAAACAACTTTAGGTGGTAGAGCTACGCTGAAGATATTATTGGTTTCAGCATGAATGGGTCGGCTCGTCCGGGGTAGTACCACCCTCTCACAGAAAACCGACGTGAAGTAACAGTGCTTGCACTGTTGCGTTTCGTTCGGTCACTGAGAGCGCCGGAGGCCCACATATATTAAAAGGCCGGCAACGCACTTGCGACTGCCCTGGTGTTGCTAGTGTCTATGGACGGCGGTGATCACTTACCATCAGGTGACCCACTTGTTCGTTTGCCCCCCATAATATATAAAAAAAAAGACTTATCACTCAATATTCAACAGGAACATACTACACCCATCGCGTGTCACCTTACTACACGAGTTTTTTTTAATATTTACTTTAGTATGTAAATAGGCTATTAATGGCATCTAAGTTACTCGATATACTATCTCTTTTCATTGGTTATGTTTTTATTTGACGAAACAGCGAGAGTGACGTTTTTCAAGTGTATATTTTTAACTAGGTATGCAATTTTTTTTGGCAAGCCCTTTAGTCTTAACGTTTTGATAAACATTTACATGTGATCATCATCATCATCATCTTACCCTTATCCCACCTAAGTAGGGTCGGCACAACATGTTTTTCTTTTCCATTCTCCCCTGTCAAACGTCATCTCAGTATTTATGCCTTTTATACACATATCATTTTTCACACAATCTATCCATACCTTCTTCGGTCTTTCTCTACTCCGATATCCGTCCACGTTCATTCTTAAAACTTTTCTAGTTACATGGCTTTCATCTCTCCTCATGACATGCCTATTACTCCTCAACTTCTTTGTCACTGGGGCTATTTTCAAACTTACTCTGTTATGCTCATTCTTAATCTTATCCATTTTGTAGGTGGTAGAGCTACGCTGAAACTATTACTGGTTTCAGAATGAATGGATCGGCTCGCCCGGGGTAATACCACACCCTCATAGAAAGCCGACGTGAAGTAACAGTGCTTGCACTGTTGCGTTTCGTTAGGTCAGTGAGAGCGCCGAAGGCCCACATATTTAAAAGGCCGGCAACGCACTTGCGACTCCCCAGGTGTTGCTAGTGTCTATGGACGACGGTGATCACTTACCATCAGATGACCCACCTTTTCGTTTGCCCCTTATAATATAAAAAAATATATATAGTTACACCACACATCTATCTTAACATTTGCATCTCTGCTACGTGTAGTTTTCTCTCACCTCCTCTCTTTCATCGCCCAGCATTCAATTGTATATAGCATGACTGGTCTTATAGTAGTGATGTACGATTCGTCTAAATCCTAGGTGTGGCTCCCTATGGCTATATTATTACAAAGAGATTTAAAGTCTACAAAAATATTTTGTTACTTACCGCTTCTCATTTGAACAACAACTTCTTCTGTAGTCTCGTGGAACTCTGTAGTCCGGTGGAACTGTAGCGCCTTACGAAGCCAACAGTGTAGGTCAGATAGAAAAAAAAACAACTCCTTCTTTAATATAATTACAAAAGTTTTAATGTGTCTCTTGGGGTCGTATTTTTTTTGTCCTCTGTATTAATAACTCTACTCGGCCCAAATACATTTACGTTGGTGTTCTTTAATCTTTCCATATATATTTTTTTATACCTTATCTTCGCTATTTATGTTATTAGCATTAAAATTAGAGAGTACCGCAGTAATGGTGGCTTAAGAAATACTGCGATTGCGAGAAAATATCCACAATACAAGCCGCAAAACTTTAATAAACAGGTTTTTGTGCAAATAAAACAAGCTGGCTTTATGTTGGCTTTTTATTCTCGTAACCGCATCGGCATGTTCATTCATGTGAAACACGAATGGGGTTTGCTAATTTTAATGTAGGACCTCTACATTTATACATGTGTACCTCTTTAAATATAATTAATAAACGAAGTGTGACGTTTGATTTTCATAGCAGTAATCTTATATTCTCGTGCTTATAATATACTATCGTAAAAAGAGTGCCCAAAGCATTTCCCCCCATAACCCTTATTATTTACAAATAAAATTTAATATGTAAATTTTGTTGCAGCTCTAGTATTCTTAAACTGTTTAAGTGTAATTAGAAATACAAAGAAACTATAAAAGTATCAAAAGTTAAATAAAACTAATGACAATTGTTGTACGAGAATTAATATATTTTAATATTCACAAATCAAACGATTATAATTGTGATTACTCGTTATTATTACAGCTATAGTTGTTTTAGAATTTATTTCAAGCTACTTCATTGAGCATAAAGAAATAGCAAAAAGCCAAATCGCATAAAAAACAAAATAGTCTAGAACCATCTATGAACAATTCCGCATCAAATGATCATAGTTCTATGCCTATGTTCTATACATACAGTAGTTTTAGCGTAATTGAACCTTAAAGGAATTGTATTTTCGTTATTATATAATATATATATAGATTAACAATGCAACAAAGATACACTTCATAAATTATATTACAAACGTCTAATGTTATTTCGTATTTCTGTAAATTTATGAAATGGCGCCTGTTTCGTAATACATCCAACTGTCATTACGTTACAATGTTCCATTGATTTTACAGCCACTTGTCAAGAATACCGACCAACATCAACGTACATTCCCACAACTGTGACCCAGATATGTTTTTAAATATCCTGCCTATTTAGAGAATGCGTTTAATTCCTCATGAGTACTAAGAACATATCATTAAAAATTGAATGGTTTGTACTTTGTTTTTAAACTAGGTACCTACTGGCAGCGACTTCGTTGTCATGGAAATGGTTTGTTATTTTATGATTTGTCTGTCTGTATTTTTGTTTTATTTATTGCATACCACTTAACTCCGATAACCCGTTAACCTTTTGCTAATGTCAAGTTACCACTATTCCAAATATGATTTGTTCTTTGCTGCTTTTACCCTACGAAATAGCCTCATGACATGATACCAACAAAATACTATGAAGTCTAATCAAAATTGGTCCAGTTTATTCAGACATCAATAAGTAAAAGCCACATCAATTTTTTTTTGTGCATCGGATTATTACATTTTTCATATATTAGGCAGATTTAAATCTAATGTCAATCCTATGTAATAATTCTAGGAATTTCAAATTTCACATTTTAGATATCCATGGGTCCCAGTTGTTTAAATTTCTATAACTCCAACAGCTGAATGATCATTTCGATCTTCATTACGCTCAAGTAATAATTTAACTAACGTGGTAGAAATGAGTTCGATTATTGTTTTTCAATATATTACTTTTATTTAGTCTGAGAGTATTATTTATTTATTATTTTATTTAGTTTTAGATGTTAAATAAATGCGTCTATTGATACAAGCGAAGGTTGTTAAAAATAGAATAACTTGAGGTTCGTTTATAGTATAGTCATCATAGTAAGACGAGACGAGAAGTTGCTGGTTCAATTCACGCATATTATGAACTTTGTTTGAAGCAATAATGTCTCAACGGTAGCGTGCTCGGACACCGTGTCGATCAACGTAGTTTCGATTCCTAGAATGAGCTTAGCTTTTAGTGAAGCAAAATGTAGCGATGAAGCCAGGCATAGCATGATGGGAAGCATTTACCGCTCTCAAGTTGAAAACTTTTCACCGTACATCCATAGGTGTGTTAAGGTAGCGATACTTGAGATCCTTACTATCCTTACTAGGTTTTAAATATTACATGTGCGTGGGTGCAATATATAAATAACTATATCACTTACTCCGCATTCATTGTTTTGTTGTATTGGGTTTTTTCTATATATATATTATGAGTGCATACCATGATAAGAATATTTTTTTCCCCAATATTTGTATGTCTTCCTGGCCGATTTAACTATACCGACTGTTAATGTTTTAGTTATCCTAAAAAAAATATCGAACGGGGCATTGTTGTTTTTTCGTTTTGACACGCACCAACATACCTAATTATTAATATAACACGGGCACGCTTCGGTCATGTTATTCCTCCATCGACGTAATTATAATGTACGACCACCGGCGGTCTGGTCTTCAGATGGTCACTTATGAAATTGATCACAGTCATTAGGTTTCAATGACATCTATCTATCTCTATACCTGTCGCTGAGCTGAATATGCTTGATCATTGTTTGAGATTTTCAATTGGGCATAAACATGTCGCTTGTAGAGCTTAGATTTATCTACGTGAATCTTAGTTTATACGCACATCTGTACATGCAAACATCATTTGACGGATGGATGGATGTAGGCCTCATGCAAATATTATCACAACGGCCGGTCTCATGGTGCTCGCCAACATCGGGTTCCTATAATCTTCCCCAAGGTTGTGAGTCCGCCTTGTGGTGAATCTGTTAACGTTTCGTCTTCTAGCAAATCTCAAAGGCATCATCAATCAACTATTCTATGAGCAATATACACCGTCGCCTGCCACTTAAATCTAGTAGTACTAGTTTTAGTAGGTGGTAGAGCTGCGCTGAAGCTATTACTGGTTTCAGCATGAATGGGTCGGCTCGCCCGGGGTAGTACCACCCTCTCACAGAAAACCGACGTGAAGTAACAGTGCTTGTACTGTTGCGTTTCGTTCGGTCGGTGAGAGCGCCGGAGGCCCACTTATTTAAAAGGCCGGCAACGCACTTGCGACTCCCCTGGTGTTGCTAGTGTCTATGGACGGTGGTGATCACTTACCATCAGGTGACCCACCTGTTCGTTTGCCTTATATAATATAAAAAAAAATCTAGAAATTCTAAGGGCTATGTTGATGACTTTGGTCCCGGGGGGTAAATTTTCTTTAGCAAAGATTTCTGTTTCGATTACGCAAATAACACTAAGTATTATAGCCTTCTCCATTGGCTTTTGAGTTACATTGTTTATAGTTCGTAAAAAAAAAAACAAGTTACTTGGCGTTTTGTTATGAGGCCCTTCGCTTATGACTATGTTTACAATTGTAGGTCCATCATTAGCAACAAAGTGTGAGTGTTTGATTTATAATCATGACTCTCAGATTTAACCATTAGCTAGTACTTATGTGGGTACATTATTGTTATTTTTACTTATTCTTGTGACCCATATGCTTAGTTTATGACCTTATAGTAATGTATTGCTTCTTTTATTTAATTTTGATTTTCAGGTTACTTGAGAACATTACGGCAGTAGTAGATATTTTCTATAATAATTGAATATTTCATTTGAAATTTCTTACAGTATTAAAAACGAACCTCAGTTATAATAGTTATAAATAATACAAAAAAAAAATACTTCGCAGTCTGAACTATAGGTAACTAGATAACTAGTGTCACAAATCGCTTATTAACAAATTTTAATCGTTTTAAAGGATTCGTTTGCTGATAAAATGTGTGTGAGCTCGTAATGAACACACGAAAGAAGTATTCACTTCTTTATAAAAAAATGTACAACAAAACAAAAAAAAACCTATTAATAACACACGGCGGTCACCCATCCAAGTACTGACCACGCACGATGTTGTTTAAATTTGGTTATCGCACGAGAAACGATGTTTTGAACATTCTATCCGACGCAGTGTTTACTCCCATCATTCTTCGTAACAAAGGTTGCGAATTAAAATTTCAAAGAAACCCCTAAAGAAGTTTCACTTAAAAAAATTATATTTTAAAATAATTAAAAGACATGCTTTTAGAGATAATTAAACTAAAAAGTAAACAATAATTCTTAGCATAAGAATAAAGTTACTGATGAGAAAATAAATGACACTATTATAAAAGCGTGGGGTACTTTGTATGACATTTTTCACCTAACTACCAAATCTATTGGTTACGAAACGCAGAGTTAGTTTGAATATGTCATATAAAGCACCCCACGCTTTTATTATAATAGTGACTTTAATTTTCTTATCAGTAATTTTATCCTTATGCTAACAATTATTTTTTACCTTTTAGTTAGTTTATCACTAAAAGCGTATTTTTTAGTTGTTTTACTATAATTTATTTTTTCGCTTTTCAGTTCGATTTCTTGACACGAGTACCAAGTTCCATTGAAATCTGATCGCTCAAAGTGATGCAAAATGGAGGCTAAAGAGTCAGTTCAAACATACAGGTGAAACTAATAAAAGCGTGTTATAAAAAACACCGTAAAATTCCACACTCTGGAAAATTCCTTTGGAAACCAATCGGATTAATGTTCCTGTTACAAAATTATCCACTATCTGTGATAATACGTGTCTAGATTTATCGAAGAATATTAAACAGAACATATAATGTTTAACAATGTCTCGTATGCTATTGTTAGCTTTTTATGAGATGAATATTGATTATCAACAGTATTCGTACCCAACGATGGAATTTATCAGGATGCATATGGACTTTTTGTCACGTGCATACAATACATGTAGTGATGGTAGTAACAATAACCTAATAATTATTATGTATTTAATTGGAAAATCGTTCTTAAATGTCCTTTGAGATTTCTTTCGATTAACATACATTTGTAATTGTACTGCACTACACTACACTCACTACACTATATATTATACCAGCGGCCCGCTCCGGCTTCGCAACATACATTTGTAATTGTACTGCACTACACTACACTCACTACACTATATATTATACCAGCGGCCCGCTCCGACTTCGCACGGATATAAAATATATAGCCTATGTCATTCACTGAAAAAATGATTAAAATCGATCCAGTAGTTTTGATTTATTCATTACTGCCCATGGCCCGAACGCGTTAAATTTGGAGTAACCTCAAAAATAACAGTATTTCTCCACTATTTAATGTATGTTATTATACATATAAACCTTCTTCTTCAATCACTCTATCTGTAAAAAGGAACCGCATCAAAATCCGTTGCGTAGTTTTAAGGATTTAAGCATACATAGGGATATAGGGGCAGAGAAAGCGACTTTGTTTTATACTATGTAGTGATTATACTCGATTCAATATTACTGAGGACTTTGTGATAGTGTCCACAAATTTTGTAAATGAGTAGACGTAAGAATCGTTAGATATGACAAATAGAGAGGTTTTGATTTGTTAATCGTATGGAAAAAAAAGCAAACTATTTCCATTTTTTTTTTGTCCTCAATACTACTAGTACTAGCTCTAGTAATTAGGAAATTAAAAAATAAATAATAAAGAAAAAGGTACTGAACTGTTTATCGTCTATTTAAAAGAAGCATAGATGTTGTGTAACTGCAACTATAAGCGCAGTTTTCACCAACATTTTTTACCGTTCTGAATTTTGTTGCACAGAACACAAAAATAAGTACAAAAACGTGTTATAATATATGCATAAGATCGAAACAAATTAAAAAATAAATAAATATCAATTTTAGATTCGATTCAATTTAATTCGTATTAAGCTCTTGACTACAACAACGCTCAAGCTTAAACTTACGGCTATATCCAGAGATGCCAAAAAGATATGCGAAAACTGTTTGTGTAGATTACACTAATATCTTCTTACAAGTAAATCTAGAGAGAAGAGTGCATATCTTACCTTACGATATGGTATATACATAACCTGAATTTACCATTTAGCTATTCCTGCTATCGTTTTCTTCTTGATTACAAACTGTAATACGGTATGTTTTTGTTAATAATTGTATTTGAAACGCTTTGCAAGTGCTAATCGTTGTTAGTTTGTAATTATTTTTTCAATACAACTTTTTTGTTCTAAAACACAGTAATACTGAAATCACACTTATATGAACAAAAAAAATTACTGTACAGGCCATGTACACATTATTATCATATTGCAAGCGGTTTATCGATCAAAAATATATTTTATATATCTATATCATATATCTATATCAGTACAATAACGCTGAAATATAAACGACAATGATGCTCATTGCGCCGCCGAAATGCGCCTCCCTGCGCCGAGGAGTCGCCCCTCGCTGTTTCTTAACTTGACATTGGGGGCCATAATAATTAAATGAACAACTGCAAGATACGGGCACAAATGGACCAGCCGAATTAAACTTGGGCACCCACTTGTGTGAGTTAACATTAAATCTTTAATATTCGTTAACTTTTATACATCACGCTTTCCAACATGTTGAGGGATAGGTAGAGGTGTCAGAGTATGTCTAAAAGTCTCTACATGCTTCTGTGAAATCTAAGAAATATATACATATATATATATATTAACAGAGCCGGCGGACGTTGTCCTGGCCTGATAATAATAAATATTTACTTACCCGCATCAAATGCTTAAGGTAACTAATATAATTAATTTGATAAGGATGAATACTGCTTCCATCTAAATAACCTTCCCATTACCTCATTTTGTGGGACCATGTTTTTAGAAGATATATGGGTATAGTAAACTATCCTTAAAAGATATGCCATCGCAGACTTTTTTGTAGATCTATAAAAGAAGAATATCTCACTATGCATTGTTTTGTTATATCTCAAAATAATTGGGCAGCGTTTTCGATGAACGCTCCCAGATGGCTTGACTTTTTCTAACACTTCCAACAATTATCGTTATATTTTAAACAATTTACACAAAATCTTGACAAATTATACACTTGAACCATCATCACGTATTACTCTATCTATTGGTGTAGACCGTATTACAATTCGTTCAGTAGTTCTTGCGTTTATCACGAAAAAACAAACAGACAGACGCGGCGGACAACTTTGTTTTATAGTATGTAGTGACAGTGATGAAATATATATTTATTGTCTTACAGTAACCCTTTCTCAATTAAATTTATAAGATAATCCATGTTCGCATAATCCCCACTAACAAAATACAGATGGTTATTAAAAAAAAACGATAAACTGCTTCTTATTGTATACATATGTGCTTATAAAGGATATACCACGAACCTACATATTTTATTAATTGAATGAACGGAAGATTTTTATCGACGTAAAGAGTAATATTACACAAGCAAAATCACCGTTATTATTAAAATCACTCTCATATCAACCGATACAACATAAAATGTATATGTTTATGGTTTAAAAGCGACGAAACCTTTTCTTAATGTTGGCTAAAAATACATTTTAATTATTTTTTTACTTGCACAAACGAGTTTATCAAAATACCAATTACCTAGATGGTTATGGGCAGACGTGTACCGAATGGATGGCTCACGTTGCGGGGCAACGGCCGCCTGCGCCGGCGCACAATTTCACGCGCCAATACACAGATATTTGATTACTAGCCTCGTACGGCCCTACCGCGCGAACTTGTGTCTCTAGGTACCTACCAATTCTTTACACAATCATAGTACATTGTGATTTTATAATAAAACAAGTTATGTATTAACTTTGCAGCATCATTCCTTTTCTCGTAAAATTATAAAATGCTCAACCAAGAAGTTCTTAAGGAGAGAGAATGCGTCAAGAATTCCTGATGATATTTATTATTTTCGTAAATAGAATTACTTAGGGATTGAAGTTAACGTCAGTATCTAGAACTAATGTGTCGGTGTTAATCATAGTGTGTAGATAATATTCATAATAATAACAATTCACCACCGTACCGTCTGAAAAATTCGAGAAGCTTAGTTTGTCACGAGAGTATTAACTTCCATCGTATTTCGCAGTCGAATTAGAATATATATTATATTATCCTATTAGATTTATTTTATTTGTATGTTCATCAACAGATATATAAAATTACAATATTTCTAAAATTTACAATTGATTTGACACATTTTATAATATTTTCCTTAATAAAAAAAAAGCATTTTTTTTAACGATATAATAAATGAAAATTAATAGTCACGTAAAGTTGTTGACTGGAATAATAACATAAAGCAATATAATAGAAATGTATGTAATTATTATATCTCTCCACATATGAATTCAAAATAACGTTACTATTTTAATATTCGAAAATGTAGCTGTATGTAGTCTTACAACAGTGAAAACTAACGCCATCTATGTATACGAACGGATAACTACTGAAACACTAAGTGTATTAGTGCTCGTGCAAAGCGCCATCTAGTGGTTTGAGTATAAGTTTATTAGTATACGTTAATTGTGGTAGATGTCACTTAAAAACTCTTTTAGTTCGTTTAGTTGACAATAGATGGTAGTAGTTTTCTAGGAAATTATTGTTTTC
This sequence comes from Antheraea assamensis, assembly GCA_035772565.1. Classification (NCBI taxonomy): domain Eukaryota; kingdom Metazoa; phylum Arthropoda; class Insecta; order Lepidoptera; family Saturniidae; genus Antheraea; species Antheraea assamensis. The sequence continues at coordinate 1,526,659 of JAQQSE010000086.1, forward strand.
GGATGTATAGTTATATATAATAAGTTTTACCGTTTTAAATCCTTTAATATGACTTTGTTTTAAATTAACAGGATAATAATTGCATATTGCTTAACTAACTCCATTCTTCTTATAGATTTTAACATTTCTACATTTTTTTTTTACATTACAATTTTTCTAATACCGAAAGTGTCATATTTAAATAACCAGTATCATGGTTTACAAATATATACTTGCAACATTAGCATATACAGACCCATAGTACGATAGAGCGTAAAAATTTAAGTCACACATTTTAGTACATAATGCAATGACATCATACATGAAGCTGCAAACTTATCTCTCAGTTATTGCATATCATCTACAGCTACACTTTTATAGTACTTATAATAAAAGATATAAGGTTCATTTCATAACGCAGTGCAATAGTATGGAGACAGCCTCTGCTACACGACCGCAGCTAAATAAGGTCGTATTCTATCGGTACATAGCGAAAGGAAATCGAATGATCACATCATACGACGATGATTGCCCATATAAGGCGGGACAAGTGTATTGATTTAATTTATTTATATATTGCCATGTAAACAAGGAGACGGTACTATCCTGAATTGATTTTGTACAATAACGTTCAGTTTATTTATACGATCTTTTCGCTTTTTCTAATAATTAACTAATCAATAATAAGGAACGACCATTTTATATACATAAATAATATATTTGAATAGATATGATAACATAGTTGAATTCTTTTTGCTCTTATCCTGCCTAGATAGAGTCGGCACAAACTTATTATAATCCTTCATATTGTGAACTGAGATTACGCTTAGTGTTCTACAACCTGCTGTCGCCTGCCTCTATTAACTGTAATGTAAGTGCAGAAAAATACAAATTCTTATTTATGTTCTTATCAACGAAGTTCAAAAGCATATATTGCACAAATACAATTGACATATTAATTTGCTGCTCTTTTATTGTGTTTCTCTAAATATGTCCATGAGTGTATTTTTATTTTTGAACTTTATATATATGAATTCATGAGACCCTGGTATACATATGCATATTTTAATTTTATTTAATTCGATGACATCATTGATAATTGAACAGTATTCGAAAACCTAAACAGAGTGGCATATAAATAAGTCTGTAGAAATAGGATTCGCACCCTAAATTCTTAGGCACTGAAATCGTTATATCCTTATAATAAACAGTTTTCCTAGAAATGTCAGTGAAAATAATGCACTTATTAAACGGACCTGTTTTAATTTAAGCCGTTGGGGAACTCGTTTGATTAAATATGCATACCTACATCGTACATGTCAAGATTAAAGCAATATGCAAAAATATTGGTGCAGTTCATAACTTTTTAAATAGGTATTTTATACTATTGACGTTTACAGTATATTAAAATTTTATACGATGCTAATAAAATGTTATTATGTAAAATAAGCAATCCACAACATCAAAAAGGAGAGAATTTATCAGGACTGTATAAATAAATATTTATACAATACAAGTCGACAAACAAAAAAATTCAACGAAATTTTGGTTTATTTATGAGTCGACGTAACCTAATTATTATGGTTTTCATGTGTTCCTTTGTTTTAAATTCTAAGTAAAGCGTATATATAATCTTGATATTAAAATATGCCTAATTGAAGTTGAAATATTTTTGCTTGCTGAATTAATCTGCAGTACTTTATTAAGCGGACCTAAAGTAATAATCATTTAATAATAATAATAATAAGTCTCTATTAAAAATAATATAATAATACAATTAGTTCAATATATGTTATTTAAATGTTTGAATGCTTGAAGTAATGATTTCAACCAATATAATATTATTGAAATAAAATAATAAATGTTAATTTCAAACCTAAAAGAAATATCGATATATTTGCTAAACCACAGAGGGCGTTAACACCTATCATTCTCGGCAATAAAATGGAAACCACATAGAACCTATAGTTCCTCAATATAAATTACAAAGTGCTAAATACAACCTACAAGGTTCATTGATGGATTTTTTATAAATATCTTATTTATTCGGTGGAGTTGTCGTAATATTATCATGACTTGTTAATGATTATTTAACATTTTTACCCTGTACAACTACAAACATATTAATATTTCATTCCGCTTACAAATAATATACTGTATCATATTTTTTTTTTTAGCATTTGTATAACTTCGACTTACACGGTTACTTCAGTGATTAGATTAGAATTGGCTTACATGCTACATAAGAATGCCAAAAGTTACAAAAAAAAATAATTGTAACAAACGTAACTAAACAGAAACGCTGGGTGGTAGCTACATCGGAATGCCATAACTCAGGCATACCACCTTAACGGTACGCGCGATAGAGACACTGCTATACATATGAATGAGAAACCAGAACGACATGGTTGAACGACCGATCAAATAAGTTTTGTACGCCGCTATCGTATGCTACGTAAGTTTTATTTCTTCTAAACGTGCTCAGCGCATGCGCTAGTCTTATTTTCAAGATGGCGCGCAATTTTCCCTCCGACTTTGTTTGGCGCGAAAGTTTTGTGACGGTTAGGATAAATGAGTAAATTAATCCATATGTGTTATCGGTGAATACAAATATTAAATTGCTTGATGATGGTTATTTTTATTTACAAAATGTTACGTTTATTAAATAATCTTTGGCAAAATGTATATAGAATAATCTATCATTATTAAATACAATGTATTAATTGTTTGTATACAATAGGTAAATGATTTCAAGCTCTAAAATGGTCAATGAAAACATACTCATGGTATTTCAATACACAAAAATGTTACATTTTCAGCAGCTGATTTCTGAAGACAATATTATGATGATTCAAATCATCTCAGAATGTAATCAATTCAATTACAAATATATTACACTAACGTTAAAAATCCCGTTGAATTGTAGGTGGTCTCATTAAACTTCGATTACTTATATATTCGTAATCATAACTATTTCTTTTCCCACATTAAGTAATACCTAAAAATAGTACCAACCTTACTTTAAATGACATTTTCTTGCTATAAGCCTATAATTTTGTCATGGCCTTAACGTTTCCAATATAACATGAGCTGATGCCCATTACAGACAACATTAAAATAATGAATGACGTAATCCTTGAGGTGGTTCATACTAAACTGGTTACTATGACCACCCGATGTTGTCGTAACAACGGAGATTCCGTTTTTCTTGGTACTCTAATAAAACGGTTACATAAATGACCGCGTAAAATGACTACAGTAGCATCTACTGAAAAAAAGAAACATCGTGATTGTAATAAGTTTTTGCATAACATTCGGCTTTAATAATTATTTAGTTAAAATTAAAAGGATCTTTCTTGATGGCCTTTACTTTAAGAGCCTTTAGGTTCATTTATTTCTTTTAATACCTATGTCATTATACGAATAATAAATTAAATATGCAGGTGTAATTTTAATGTTTCCCAGAAAGAACGTTAAATGCTCGGTGCATAACCTATAACAATAATTTTAAATACATTAAATAAAAAAATGAATTAAAATATCACGAGACAAAAATATATTGGCAAAAGTAAAGCATACTATTTTAAGATCATTCTCCGTTTTATTTATATATACAGATATTATTGTAAATAAATATATTTACTTTTGACAATATTATAACCATATCATAATTCTGATACTAAAATAATTTGGTACACTTATTTGGGGTAAAACTTAATTGTAATTATCGCTTAACATTTGAAATGTTGTATTTAAAGATTACACACATGTGCGCAGGGCTTTAAATAATTTTCACATTTAAAATAATTTTGGCCATGAAGTCAGTCATTTATCACTGGCCGATTTAATCATATTTTCTATTTTTAAATTGTCTGTTTTCTGCAAACGCTTTACAACAGTAATTAAAAAAAAAAGAATGTAAACGTGCTTCTATATTTTATACGCAGTCTTGTAATTTGTCATTTTCAGTGTCTACGTCACAGCTTGAAATATGTCTGTATGCTAAACGAAAGATAAATGACAAATTTTCTCTTTAAATGAGAACGAGTTTAATAGGGCGTATGTTTATAATTATTTTTACTGAAAAGGTATTAAATATTATATAGATAAATGGGTAGCATTACGCTCGGCACGACCAGAGAAGTCCGCAGATGTTTTCCGCACCGTAAAGATGTGGTAACTCCTAGTTATCGTGTCCCCTTTTACTTACGCTTTCGAAACTTTCAAATGAGTCCTGAAGAAGTATTTCTGCAAGCCAGCGACGACTGCCAATGAAATACATCACCAGTATGCAGTCCCCGTTGTTTCTGAGCTATCCCCTAGTCCCCATCAGTTACTGTACAGTCATTTTTACCAGCTCGTATTAAGATATGCTCATATATATGTAGTTTATAAACCAAATAGAGACAAAAACAGATTTTATAAAACAAACACATATATTTACTGATTTTTTTATTAATTTCAAACCATACTGCCTATTTATATTTTAGGTCATTTACGGTCTTATTACAAAAACAAAAATGAACACGAGTTTTACTGAACAGTGTCGAAAATTTTAAACACATGTTTAAAATACTTTATTACAAAATAATGTCTAAGCGGTCTCTAGCTAAACATCTGGTTTTTGTTTTTTATGCAAGCAACTCTGAATAGTATTCATTCAATTCAATCTCATCAGTCAAAAACGTTCCAATTTACGAATAATGTTTTTGTTTAGATCTTCATTAAGAATATTTATTTATGTTAAGTGGTTATAATTATTGTGACATTTGGTTTCAAGAAAATGATGTAATTATTAAAATAAGCAATATATAAGTTGAAAATAATACCCCAAATTGCGTAAAGTGGAACAACAGTATAACCACAGAAGAAATACATTGTGAAATGTCAATAATGTCATATTGTAGTAGTTGTGATTTACTTCAAAATTGTCTAATTTATCTACATCTTCTAAATTTATTATACACACGAAATCCATAATTTACTACGAAACGTCTTTTGCCATCAAATAGAAATCAAATAAATCACAACAATAAAATGAGAACTATGAACAAGTGTTATATAATGTTTAAATTTAAATAGTGTCTATTTCTAAACAGAGATAAAAGAGGACACTGTTTTGTGATCAAACCTTTTTGAAACAAGTGTTCAACGGGTATTTAAGCACGGTTAATTTTGGTACTTTATACGAATTTTTGGTACCATTTCTGAAACGGTCAAATGACGTCAGTTTGCTTTATTATTATACTAATATACACACAATGTAAATGATAATAAAAAAGTGCATGTCAATATTGAATCATTTAACTTATTTCAAATATTTCGTGCTTTTGGTATCCATATGCCGCAATATTATAAGGTTTATCATTAGTGAAGATATTTGTAAATATTGAGAATATTTTTTTGGTGTTGAAATATCAACTAATAAATCAAACCACCAGGCACCGAGAAAAATACTTAAAGAAAGTGTTGTGTGACTAAACTGTTCTCGTATGTTGTCGGCTGTGGTTATAATAAAATGGAGTATTTCCCGATTACTATACCTCGTAATATGTTTCACGCAGTAACACAATCTAGGGCTGCGTATATATGTAGTTGCGGTTGGGCGGTTTCTAGTTGAAAAATGTTATATAACATAGATTTAAATATCAGTGCTCGAAAAGTTGCGGTGATTTACCGCCACTTACCTACGCATGAACACGAAGATTTATGGAAGCGACTGCTCAACCGCAACCGCATCGAAACCACTAGAATAAGCTAGGTCTATTACGTTCAAGTTATACGTGCCCTAACAAATTTGATATTCTATAGTATTAGTACCATATTATATTAGTTATAGTTAAAAGTTAGAATAGATTTAGTAGATATTTTCCTAGACCCGCCTGGCTAGCTAACAGCACCCTCAAGTTGATAATCTATCTATAGGTGTGCTCCGGCAGCTACACTTCAGACCCAGTCCCTCTCTAGGGACTCTCTGTCTCTCTAAAAGGGACATGGATACTGTGCTGTATATTAAAAAATAAATAGCATTTAATTTTCGATAAGCAGCGATAAAGTCATAGTAGCGATTGATTTTAAACTAGTGATTCGCTTCGCACATAGACAATGCACTAATTTAGTTTCATAAGTGTCTAAATAAGTATTAGTGATATATGTTCAAAATAGGGCCATAAATAACCAATTATGTATTATAAACATCCAACAGATAAAGATGAGTACTGTGAGTTATCCTTGAGAGTTAGACATGTAGTAAAATTTTATGTAAATATGTTTAGAGTGTACATTTCTGTAGTATTCTCACAATCAATCAATCGATTAATAATATCTCATAAGGTTTTAGCCAGCGTTACAAATGTAAGAAAACTAAAACTATTTCTTACAAGCTTTATTGTAATGCATAAAATTTTCTCCACTCTGTATAAATATAATATCTATATAAAGCGATGTTCTAACATAATATGCTTATAGTGTTCAAAAATATTTATACATAACGTTTGCATGATTATGATATACTAGCAGGACCGGCGGATGTTCTCCTGCCCTGATAATAAAAAAAATATATACTTATATGCATGAAACGCTTAAGGCGGCTTGACTTTTTCCGATTCTTTCAACAATTATCATTATATTTCAACCAATTTACAAAAAAAAAAACTTCACAAACTATATATCTTCCCCGTGAATTACTCTATCTATTCTCTATCTATCTATTGGTGAAGTCCGCATTACAATCCGTTCAGTAGTTTTTGAGTTTATCGCGAACATCCAGACAGAGAGACAGACGCGGCGGACGACTATGTTTTATAAAATGCAATGATAATTTTTTTGTACGTGTGTATCTGACTTAACTCCTCCTAAACAGCTGGACAGATTTTGATGGAATAATATGGGGTGTATTCAGGTGAATTCAATAATGATTTACATTCACAACTGAACCCGGTGAACCAGGTGGTGCTGCAATCTGATTCCAGGACTTTTTTATAACCAGGGCAATGTCTGCTGCTAAATCGTGAGATTATATAACATAAATACTCCAAGTCACAGTTGAAATTGAGCATCGTAATGTGTAGAGAAAGTTTAGTATAAGTTTTTAACATCTGTAACTCCTTACACAATTTCTGAGAAAAATTTACCCTCGATATATCTATATATATATAGCGTTTTCTAAGTATATAAAACAGTCAAGAACATTCCACATACATACAGTAGGGTTTCATGTTCTGTCCTTAATTTTCAGATTTAGTTATAGATAGATAGATCAAAAATACAGACTGATTCAAGACGGAATTTAGGTTTTACACTTTTAAACCGAAAACCAAAATCACGGAAGAAGTGAAAGCCATCTCAGTTAGTGGTAATAGCAAATTCGCTGGCCCGTTTTTAAATGTTCATCCGACAGAATGACAAAATAATAAGTAAATTAAAGCCGCATTGGTCTACTTTAATTTCATGTACCTATTCAAAATTATTATAGGCAGGTACAATCATTAATTTTTCGTTATTACTAAAAGTTAGACTTAGCGTGACTACCGTCTTAGACCACATCATCATTTAACATCAGATGAGATTGTGGTCAAAGGCTAATCTATAAAGTATAAAGAAAAACATTTCATACACATAATACTATTTTTTTATATCAGGGCAGAACAACGTCCACCGGGCTTGCTAGTATAGTATATTTCATTACTTTTTATAACTCTAATGTTAATAGCCAATGTTTTATTAACGTTAATATTGCTTCCTATAATATAAAGTATTAGGTGATAAACAAAAAACGTTTGTCTAGTGGGAGACGTTTAAAAACCATGCTGCGGACAAATGAGTTACGTTGTGCGTGGATCGTGCAGGGATGGTCGTGGCGACCTTCGTACCACACCGAGGTCGTTACAAAACAAGTCAAATCACAGTAAAAAGATTAAAAAGAAGCGTGCGGCAGGCCGGTTGTGTTTGGCCCTTAACAATTTGTAGCAACTCGGCGCGAGCGATGGTTGTAGTAAAAATAAAAGGCTTCTCTACAGATTTATGTTGGATGGTTAGTACTCGTTTGCGGGTTTGATCGGTGTCTTATGGTTTCAAATGGTTGTCATAATTGTTTCTTTGCCAGCGTGAACGGATAAATTAAATTTAAATAACTACGGTAATAAATGTTAAGCGTGTAAGTAGAGAAACATCATTCAGACAGCGTGATAATAAATTGATTAAATGTCGGACACCCAATTCAGTTGTTCACCTTAATAAAGTATAACATTAATTCTTCATTCCTCTACAAAGCTTTTCCTACTTCATCCTCACTTATATTTGACGGTGTCATCTCTAAGCCTTCAATTTAGTCATTTTCTTCGTTTAGAAATATCTTATAATATTCCTTCCAAGGCTTCTTTATATTCTAATCTTGACAAATTTATTCCTCCAGCATATTTCTGATTAATGTCCTATTATTAATAATTTTGTAGACGGACAACAATTGTACATTCTTCATCTGGATTTCCTCATATGATTATTATCCAAGAAAATTATATAGGTCGTCGCTATGAATTTTTAATTCGCATCCTTCGCGTCTTTTCAAATGAATCAATAGTAATTACGCGCCGTTTCGGCTTCGCCAAAGAAGAACAACCTAATTACGAGTAGTAGAATATAAGCCTTATCGTAAACTATTAAAGTCGAGATAATATTTAACTAGGCACTGCATAGTTTGTACTACTTTTTATAAAGACAATTCTTGAAAAAAAAAACGCCCTACTTTTACCAAATTCATAGGGATGTATATAATTTATGCAAGTAAAGATTGAATTCTTTTACGATTCGTTGGTATTTGACACCTATCTATATATTGAGCCGAAATCCTTGATAACGGAAATTCGTACACGTATTTATATAAAAATATATATTTTATATTTGTTTGTACAAAAACGTATTACGATTTATCACGCAAGTAAACATTTGTATGTATGTAATAGTGCCTGCTTCAAGGTTATTTCAATGTTACATATCTATATAACCCAGGTAAAAGCATAAAGAATGTAAATAATGTTCATAAACCTCGCTTTAAACTCCTAACAAACATCCAAGGCCGGTTTCCAACTGCCGTGTAACTACAAACTTCAGATAACACAAAGGGTAATACGTCACTACATTTAGTATCAGTCGTACCGACACTATAGAGACAGTGTTCGTTGTTGGAAATCGTGTTAGGCGACGGCGTGGCTCGTGCGCTAGCTAAGTAACATAGCACGCCCTGCGAACGCCCATGGAATTTCACTAGTACATGAGAAACAAAGACGCTGTGTTTTAGAACGGACTGCCTAATTAAACGGATAATGAGTAGAGTGCGACGTGTGGTCGAGTGTATATCATGGAAACTCATGTAAAATTTGGAATTACATTAAACTATGTTAATAAAATTGTGTAGGTACCATTGTGAACATTGGTTAATTCTAAGCACTTAGAAAGTTTTAAATATATTTTTACACTAAATCTGTCCTGGTTTTAGAGTAACACTTAAATGATAAGACTAATCTGTAAACTACTACTACTCGACAAGAGATATTCACTAGGAAATGAACAGGCTTAAATCCCATGCAGTTTCCAAAATATTGCCAGTTTTAAACGCAGAGAAGTTTTCAAATGCTGGCAGTATTAAAAGCCATTTAAAATATCTCAGATAATAATATCACGGTGTTTTTCATTACCAACTTTATACGAGTATTAATCTAAATTAGTTCAGTAATTTGTCAGTCAATTTTCAATTCGTTGTTTTTTTTATATATATCGTAGTACACTATTCATAACGAATATCTTGTATAGCCATGGCCGAAGGATTACACAGTTATCATTGAAAGGAAAATTTAAAAACTAACTTGTGAAAGTAATGCGGAAAATACTTGCCTAAGCTTTAGGATGTATAGAAGATTATGTTAATATAGTACAAAGAGGAAACTTATAAAACAACGGCCACGACAAAGAAATTGCGTTTGGTTATTTGAAAGTGTTCAAAGGAGCGGTACACATTAACTTTAAAACCTGAGCATTCGGACAATATGGTCTCACCGTACAGATAGATATATGGAGCCAAGATTTGGACTCTCACGCTACCCGTCATCGACCAAGTAAGTCACTCAAACAGCTATGAAGTGGTGATGTTAGGCGTTTATGATCGAGACAGACACCGAATAACGGTAACGTAGGAAAAGTGCCAGGCTCACAGACACGCTGTAGCAATGAAGGTAGATGGCAAAGCGTTACTATAATGGAAACCCACGACTGGTCGCAATGGTTTGAATAGGTCGCTGATAATGCAGCCCAACAATGAAATTAAGGCGTATAATACCAGTGGCCTAAACTCAGTTTGAGTGAAAACAGGTTCCAATAAACAACATAGAAAAGATATCCAAGTTATTTCTTTGAATCTCAACTCTGAGTATTAATAATCATCCTTTTAAAAAAATCGTAGGTTTCTTAGCCTGCAAGCTTACTTTTGAATTCACAAATACACTTTAGACCAATTTATTAAGCTTTGACGTACAACAACTATACAGGCATAATTTTTATTGATATTAGGAACAAATAAATTTTCTATTTCACATTTAAGAGGGCTCTTTCAACCCTAAACATTGAAGGAGGAAATATATTTTTAAGACAAAACTACAAATAAAGACATTTATTTAATAGTGTAAGAAACAGCCATACGATTACGACATTTTAGTAGTAGAAAAACAGCATTTAGAGAGCACAAAGCGTAGACGTTCCATCGGCTCTTGAGGTAAAGCAAACGTGTACCAGCCAAGATGTACAGATATACTGTACACGAAGACCGACCACGACGCGACGGCGCTATCTCGATCATCAAATGTCTCGTCATGCTTTTAATAAAAATAAAAAAAACTACATTCAAATCCTTCCGATTTTATATATATATATAAAATATATATAATCAAGAGTTGATTATTGTACATATTGTTGATTTTATAGTTTTTAATACGCGTTTTATTTAAGTACTAGTTTACTGTTATTATTAGAAAATCGAACATAATAAGAGATATTTTTTTATCCTTCACGTCGTAATTATATTTAGGTATTGCGAAGTATGAGCAATATATGGATAAAACATATTTTCGAAATATATTGATAACACTAAAGCTCGTTAATGTCTACTAAACAAAAAAAGCAATGAAGAAAATCGTCTGAGAAACAGATAAGGAAGGTGTTCTTAACCGTATTTTCACTACCGATTTAATTCGCCGATAATATTAAGCTGACGTCATGCATATTTAAATGAATGTTAGTTTTTAAAATTGTTAGGCTTTAATACCGTGTGACGAATAGTTTTAAGAATTGGCAAGCCTTAGCAGTTTTTAAATAGAGGAGGTTTTTGCGATATCCGTTTTGCTTTACTTAACTATTTATTCCAACAAATAATAAAAGCTACAAAAAATAATAAAGCCGTGCGAAGCTGGGGGTATAGTTTATATAATAGATACGTTATACAAATAACCAAATAAAAATTGTAAATAATGGTATAGATGGTAAGTACAAATTTCAATCATATTCGAATCGTATCTCAATATTCAGTTTTATTGCTTTTATTATTATTGGTTGTTATATAAAAGAAACTTAATTCCCAATATGCATAAACAGCGTTGAACCAATAAAAATTCCTCGAATCAACCTCAAAAGCAACTTATTAAAATATCCAATTAAAACTCTGAAATGCTTCGGTATCGGAACGCGTGGACGATAATCGAGAAATGGTCGAAAAAAAAAAATAGAGAAAGTGACTCGAACTGGTTCATGGTAGGGCCCCGCGGACGGCCGTGAACTTCCTGTGCCTTCTTACGTATACTAACTACTACATACAATATGTACGTACGTAGATATGTAAGTGTTGGGCGTCTTAAGCCGCTTCCAGATCAATAAACATTTACGTTATTATAGCCCTTAAGCGTCGCAAAGTTTATGTTGATTAGAACTTATTTAATATAATCGTAATGTATCTATATACATATAGGAATATGATCTTACAGTGCTAGTTATTAAGTTTTAGGTTACCATTAAATAGAGGTTTTGTCACACTGTATACTTGTTAACATATATTTACTTTGTCAGTGAACCATGTATGTATTTGGACCTACTACGCCACATACGTTTGAAGATTGTATAGTGATTTGACGAAATTTATATGTTTTTAATTTTAAAACCCCTCAAAATACATATTATATATACAGCGACAAAGTTGTAAGTTGCAAAGTATTTAATACGCTACTTGAGGTGAAATATTCTAAAATATATTGAAGCGATGTACTTACTGGTCACAAATAGACAATGTATTGTTATTCCTATTTGTCTGTCTATACGCCTTTGTAAGTACTTCTTGCGTCATAATTTTTTTTTACATTCCTTGAAATAGAACTGCACAGAAAATAATTAAAGTTTTACTTTGGAATGCAAACGTCGTGGAAGGTTTGTTTTTTTTTTTTAATCATTTACCGGCTTTAAACAGTATCAACAATTTTAACATTCTTAATTTCTTTCGCTTATTAAAATCTAGTAACTTGTATTGTTTTCAATTATTATCCTGTAGTTTTTACAGTGTTACCTTAGATGCATTATTTTACGGGTGTTAATTAATTGGTCCGGTGAAACTGTGGAAGCCTTGCCGGGTTGACAGTGTAGTCAGTTCAAAAAAAAAAAAAAGGGTGTTAATTAATTTTAGTGTAAATCCGAAATATGCTGCTTGTAATCGAAACTCGACACTGATTATATGATCATATGACATATCCTATACGTTCAAAGGCTGAATGACTGGTGAATTTATAATACACAAAAATAAAGTGATTACCTGTGAAAATCAAAAAGAATACCTCATGAAACTTAATACCTTAGTCGATTTATATGTGTATAACAGAAATAATCTTGTTATGCCTGAGAAATATGCGTTTCAAACAGTATTATGTAAATGAAGTGTTTGTGGAATCGTGCTTTCCGCGTAGTCGACATTTTTATCGGTAGATTAATATTCTGGTATCACTTAGCCTATGCAAATATGGCGGGACCTCGACATTCAAAAGCCGTCCACGTACTCAAAGCTTCGCTATAAATTTTAATACGAATGCTCTCAGAGTTTTATACCTTCGGCAATTGAATAAGGGAATTATTACACTTTAATAAGCTCGGTAATGTATACTTATTTTTTTTTACAATTCCTTTCAAACGTCTAAATGTAACTTAAATCGTTTACATGTCGACAACCGTGTCTTCAAGTATACAATTTATGTTAAGCATATAGTTTTTAAATTCAGAAAAAAAATGTCTTATTTATTTTAGTAATATTATTTATCTTTTGTTTATATTCATATTCTCGTCAATGTTACTAATGTTGAATCAATATACTTCGAAGGTAACAGAGAGTAATATCAACGGTAGTAATACTAATTGACTAACATGCGTTTGACGAACTTTGTACGTTAGTCATTTATTTATTTAATTATTTCTTTTTTCACAATTTGTCTCATTTTGTCATAGATGCTTGCCCGTCGAATTTAATTAAAATTTTTATTATACTTGATGTACTAAATTATTTATACTTTTGTCACACAGAATAATAAATATCTCTTTGTTTGGTTTTATAATAGTGAAATCATATGTTATGTGCAATTAGATTTACTAAAGTACTTTAAGATGTATAAATTTAGCCGTATATTAACATTATATAAATTTACTACTTAAAAAAATATATATTTCGCTGGAGCGTTGGGTTTATTCATTGGCGCCTTTATCGAGAGACTAAATTATTAGAATACACTTCAAATATGCTATGATAAAGGTTGGTGGTGATCGGTTGTGAATCGTACGATTTCTTTAGATCGACTTAGTTTTCGTCCACGTTTTATCACTGTACAAATAGTTGCCCCTGTCTGAAGTCATATTTATACATTGCTCGTACGGTGAAAAATACACAAAAATTATTGATATCTATATATATATATATTTATCGAACTAGTATAATTTCGTTTGACTGTCCAGTTACTTTATTTTCTTATTTTACATTTACACCTCGAGAATGTCTGTCTAGTTAATGTTATAACTTAAAAATCTTTAATGGATATCTTGATACATGAATACTCTCACTGCTTTAAAAAATTACTTATTTTTAAACACAAAATATATACATTAAAAGTACTAACTACGTATTGAATTGAAAAACTCTTCAATAAATACTTTACCCTGTTTACAACTCTGTATATATATTAGAAAGCCACAGAGAAAAATAATAAAAAAAAAGTCCGAATGAAAGCTCTTTAAGAAGGCCTTCTCTTTAACCGTTTAGTTTTTGCTTCTAGGTGGTTATATAAAATTATTTAAGAGAAATGGTCACTTACATATATGTTGTTCAAAACATTTCTGTAGCTATACGAACATGTCTATTCCATCATACGTCTGTGGACATAAAACGACGATTTACAAAAATTTTCTATACAGATTATCTAAACGTATTATACATCTACATTGGGTACGCTTACATACCTCTGTGGCGTTATATATAGAATTAAAATTAGTTGCTATTTTCTAATAGATGTAAGTACTAACCACTACGTTTTTTAAGTTGTTGTATACTAACCACGATGGACTTTTGTTCTGAAATAAATATTTATTCTTATTATTATGACAGTTTAATTGTAAATATATATATATCTATAGTATTATATAATTTAAGGTTGTGAACTTGATAAGATTAGTACAACAGGGTTAAATTACAAGGTCTAGCAACTCCTTTTTTGTCTTTTGATTTTACCCCACTGCCAATATTTTGGAGTGTTACTGTAAAAAAATTTTGTCCGACCTTCTTTTATACTTTATATGTAATCGTTTTGACCACAGTCTCATCTGATATTAAATTATGATGTGGTCTAAGATGGTAAGTCACGCTTAACCTAGAGGGAGACTGGTTCTCAAGTGCAGCTGCCGGAACACATCAACAGGTGCTTGGCGTCAGATTTTCAACTTGAGGTTGGTAGCTAGCCAGGCGGACTTAGAAAAGGCCCTACCACCATGCTATGGTTTCATCACGATGTTTTCCTTCACCGGAAAGCTCCGACTCAGTTGCTTGTATTCGAACCTACGTCCTTCGACGCTGTGTCCGAACACACTAACAACTGAACCATCATCGCTTCAATAAAGTCTAAGGCCTAGGTCAAATATAAATTGTTCGGTTAGGCATGTGCTCCACAATGCATAACGCTACAGTCTTAGAGTTGATAAAAGATCATATATCTTAGGACGCGTTCATAAGAAATTACACAATATTAGCATTCAACTGAAGAAACCTGACCGTGCAGTTATTATAATTTTGAATCATAAAATAAATACTTTACTGGCGTTATAAGAGAATTAACATGATGATGTCAGCAGTAAAAATCTTCTGTATTTTACATTGAAAACATAATCATTATAAACTGTGGTAGTGGAACCTCAGTAAATACTTATAGTCAATGTTTATACCAATAATACCCAGATAATGTGAAGGAACTTTGCTGGCTAGTGTATACCTATATTCTTACAGATTATTACTTTTATAAAATTGCAGAAATAAACAATTATTTGTCGCAATCGTTTGTCGGTAGCGTAATATTAACCATTATAAATAAAACCGTTCGAGGTTACGTAAAACATTCCTAAACTACTGCAAACTAATAGGACATTAATAGGTTCTCGTAAGACTGGTTCTTGGAGCCTGTGTTGGAGTGACGTCACCGATGTGACCTAAAACCAAGAACGAGCACAAAGGGCACTCAGAACAATTGCTACACAAATTCGTGTTGAGTCTGCTATATAGCTTTTTTATATTCCGGGTTGACACAATATAAATCATATTGTAAATTATATACAGGCTGCTCTGTTTTAGTATTTATTGACTTGTTATGTGACCGTACGAGTATATCATATATTTGAGACGGTTGTGGAAGTACTGGTATCTTATTAATTGTAACACCGAATTCTTTATATCACGACTCGTCGAATTTTCTAGCATCATTCGAAATTTCAATCAAATTGTTAGTGCAATTTGCACCAATTGAAGAATAAAGAAGAATATTTTGGTTGTTAATTCTATAAACTTATACAAGTGTAGTTGATTAATGTATTTACTGTTTTGATATCATTTTGGTTTAGCTCTCAGTTTAAGTTAGTGTCTATTTTTAACTGACTTAAAAAAGGAGGTTCTGTATTCGACCCGTATGTATGTTAGTTATGTTAGCAGGTTTTCACAAAAACTACTCGACCGATTGGGATGAAATTTTCGTTGTTGGATATGCTTCTTTTTAAAACATTACATTACTGTTTAATTTTTGTAATTGTATCTTCATTTTATTTTTCAATTAAGACAAGTATTATCTAATATGAAATGAATAAAACACTATTTTACAGTTTTAAGCGGTTCGTTTTTCTTTGCAAAAATTTTATCTTACACATTACGATTTCTATCAATACCGTTACTAAACTCCTAAAATACTATTTATAAATGTAGTCCAAGTGCTAGTATGATTACTAATAGAATTATTACTATGTAATAATATAAGCACTTCGAATACAAGATAATAAGGACAAATAAAACACTGTGAAAGCAAGCTAATATAGACATCTAAAATTGGCCTTTATTTATTCTTAAGTTGTCTCAATGTTATACATATAAATATAACAGGCAAAAATATCTACATTTGTGTCCTGCGCAGTTATATTCAGAACGATCATAAACTTACACTAGAATGTAGACCATATATTAAAAGGATAAAAATCCGTTCATCACTCATAATGACTGGAACGTTAAACGTTCATATGTTCTTAAGTAAGGGGAGAATTCTGTTTTGTACAATTTACCCCACTCTAATAATAGTTGTTAATGTTTTAGAGAACTAGTTTGCAGGTAAACCTTCTTAGTTTCCTGACGTTTGTATATTCAGTTTCTTTGAAACTTCTCGTAAGTATCTCTGAGTAGCTGCTTACTATATGTATAATAATTCGTTAGTATATATTTTTTAGCGTAGGTATTTCATTTTTAGAAGGGAGGGTTGAATCTCGTAAAAGGGCTTATGCCCTGCAGTGGGTTGAGATGAGCTGTCCATGATATATTTTTTCATATAAATAAGATCAAAATGACTATCGATGTTCGTGTTATTCTCTGTAATAGCTATACCAATTTTGACGACACTTTACTGACAAAGAAATACTCTTCAGAGTATTACGCTGTTGGGGCTCACAAGTAACTAATGATGAAATGTAAAGATAATTCGAATAGAGGGGTCAATTTGTAATAAAACACAAATGAATGGAATAAAATAGCCCAAATCCAGATATAACACGTACGATAGTTTGGAACAAAACCACTTTCATAAATAAATCGATAATATTGTAACGCGTTCTTAATTTTATGGAACCTTGAAATAATTCATTTCCTTATTGAACTGTAATAAATAAAAACGATAATGATGTTTTCTTTACAACTGAATTAACTAATAAATAATGCTATTAAAATAATACAATTAGGGTAATTACTGATAGGTCAAGTTGCCTTTTTTCTAATTTTTTAATTTTTATTGCCTTCTGGTTTTTTAGAACAAATTTCGTTAACACGGCTTGCCGTAGAAATAAACTCGAAGAAATCATTACGTAAGATATAAACGCTATGTGCTTATGCGCTATGTTTGCGCGTGGAAATATCATTAAAACTCTTCAATCAGGTATATCTTCAAAATGAAAACCTTGATTTGAAGTGAAACTTCCTGTGGGAGGGCACTGAAATTCTAATTCGCAACCTTTTTGTGTGACGAACAGTGGTGGTGATAAACACTATGTCCGATAATGTGTTGAAAACACTACTGAAATTGTCACTTTTTTAGTGTGGTCATAAGCACACAGACACAGACACACACACACTTTTCTAGTTTAAGATACTTATAATATTACTTACCATCTCATGATCAAATCTCTACCTCACTAACAATTGTAACGAAGATACAAAGAAGGAAATAATTTTATCCACTTTGTAGCTTTCTTTGTATTTCTTTGTAGCATCTTCCATTGATTTGTTTTATACATATTGTATTGTAATATTTATTAAAGATTAAGCTTAAGTCTTTTATAGGCTATTATATTCTAAAGCTAAGGTAAATAGGTAATACGGTACAATGATCAGTTGCTGTCATTTCGCGTTTCAAAGATTATGCTTAGGTAATTTTACGTATTGATATACTAGATATTCCGAAGCGTTTGAACACCTGAGGCAATTTCGATTCCATTCTTTTATCACAACACTTGTAGAAGAGAGTACGGTATAGAAAATACTATTCAACTAAAGACGAAGGGAATTCACTTGAAAAGAAACTTAATCGTTTTTTTTTATCTGTCAAAATCCATATATATATATTAGTAATATATTCTGTGTTTGCTTAATATAAGAAATGACAGTGATTTACAATACTATGGGTATTGAAATATCTTAAATAGTCCTTATGTTTATACATAAAAATCCAGTATGTTCGTAGCTGTTCTTGTCCTAAACGACTTGAACGATTCTGTTGAATTTTTTTTTGGGTTTACAGAGTTATGGTAGTTTAGGTGGACGTGAAAGATAACGATATTATCGAGAACTAGATTTTTAGTTTTTAATTTTCCGATCAAATTTTTTGTATATATATTTTTTTCTAAATTTCTCACATAAAATACAAGACCACAAATTTTCAGTCTACTGTCAAAAAAATATTATTCATATTTCGGAAATCAATTTATGGAATAAACTCATTTAAAACTAACTAAGAGGTCTTTGTAAATCGTTCAATTTCAAAGTGTTCAGAGAATGCAATAAAAATTACTAGCATCTCGGATACATCAGCGGTTCAAATTCACCCTACAGCTACAGCAACTCAAAATGAAATCCAGATATGTTAATAACAAACAAGACTATACTTATATCTGATGGTATCGAGCCGTGGGCGGTTTGGCACGGGACTGGCTTGTGTGTTAAAAATTACGAATTTAACTGCACGCGATCTGCAATTTTTCTTTAAAAACTTGAAATGCGTTCGAATATCTTAGATGAAGTACCGTTTACCAATATATATATATATATATATATACCTAATGAAAATAGAGTTCTTTCAGGTTCAATAACGTAAAAAGTACTGAGCATATCGGCATATTGTTACATATATAATATAAGTATATATTGGCATATTATTCGTAAATGGTATAAAGCTATTTTTATTTTTTTATTTGTTCGACTCATTGCCGTTTTGCTATCGCCCAACGAAGCAGTCAGAATAACAGAATAATTGTATGCAACTAGAAATAATACAAATGTATAGACAGGAGTTTATTTAAAAGCAATCTTTACTCATTTAGGGGAACACCTTTGCATAAGTGCTCTCAGCTTGTGACGTCTCAAACTGAAATTATTATCTTATGTTAAAAGGAATATGTTAAACGACACTTTCAACTTACCTCAATACGTTCGCTTGCCTCTATATTCGGATAATTGTAACAATACTTTATTAATTAAAAACTAAAAGAAATTTATAATGAACTATTGCTTCATGCCATTCATTCTTATACATAATTAATTAGCAGTTACTTCATAATCGAACGACCTTAAGTATTCCTAGATATTCCGGTTCAAAATTGGCAATTAGCAAGCGCAATAAGTTGACATAGTGGAAATCAAGATGGAATTAAAGCACTTCGTTATATCGACTTTCATGGTGACATGTAATATAGTATTGGTGTTTATTATACTCGAATTTCTATGTTACTAACATCTATTTCTGTATATGGATGGTGGAAAGGCAAATGAATTAACGAGGCATTTATTATAAGCATAATGTCACTAGTTCTATAATTAATATTTATTTCAATTTTAATCGGGATGTTTAACTCTTAAATATCTACCGGTATATAAAATAGATTGTTGTCTAACGATTGCACTTAACGGTCGTTTACGAAGTGTTTTATAATTTTTTATCAGTTTACCCACTTGGTTATCAGTGTCAACGACTCCACGTAATCTTAGCTCGACTATCATTATCTTACAAGATAAATATCGTTTAAATTACATTTTAGGTCATTATGTACTGTTTACATTATTGTACTACTTCTGAGTAAAGTCTGATGGAATTTATTACGTTACTATCTTCAAATATGAAATTTATACGTTTTTTTTTATTTGAAATAATAACAAGGTTAAATTAAAATATAAAAATTGAAGTATATTTTTATTTATGTAGGTATGTGTTCAAAATATCTGTCAAAGTAGTGGCTGAATGGCTTGCGTGTCTTTGCCGCATAGTAGACAATTGTTTTAGAGTCTATCCCGACTACCACACGAGGCGTCATACTTGTAGTAATAGTACGCTTAGATGCTTAGTAGTGATAGTAAGCTATTTACATACTCAACTTGTGTGCTAAAACCATGTAACATGAAAAATTAATATTTAAAAAATATATATTTTTGGTACACAAGCCTTTTTACAAATGCGTTAAAAAGCTTAAATGTTTTTTTTTACACAGGTATAGCGGCCATTTAGATCTTCAGCATTTTGTTTTCATTTCATTTTCGTGTATATTGGCATCAGATAAACAAACATGTAAAATTATAAAGTCTTAAGTAAAAAAAAGGAACTGGTTCTAATTCAGCTTGCAAGATTTAACCTAAGCAAACTAACGAATGTTACAAGCTAAATAAAAACTTTTAAAAAATAGAGCTGTTACAGTAACTCTCTATTAGTTTGTTACGTCTCCGGTTTGCCGGGAGGCTTGCAGGTTTACATGGCAGCGACGACTGCCGATGGATTGTAGATCTATCGGTAGAGTAATACATATACAATGCAGAAACTTTATCTTGCTTTGATAAAAAAAAGTATTATTATTAGTATTTCACGTACGTGTTTTAAATTATCTAAAATGGCATGAAATTAAAAGAGAAAAATATATCTAATAGTGGACTTTTTTCTCAGACTTACAAAATATATAAAAATCAGTACGCAGTGGCCTCACTCGTTACAATCTTTCTTTAGTTAGTTCAACATTTAAGGAGTAATAATATTAACCGCACAGGTATTTAGGGAACATTGTTTCTAAGAACTTCTGGTGGAGGCTGCGAACTGGAGATAGATATACTATATAACGACGAGTGCGCGCGAGACGGAATTAGATTCAATCCTCTATTATTAAATTGAAGCTGTTTGTATTTTGAATTGGATTTTAGAAGAGTAGTTAGGGTGGTTATACGGTTCACTTCATGTCGTGCTTCTAGACTGTATCCGTTGCATTTTAAACTACTATCATACTTAACTATGAATTCGCCGCGGCTTCGTCACAGGTGTGTTTCTATGTAGTAATTATTGTCGACTCTTTATCACTACATAATATAAAACAAAGTCGTCTGCCGCGTCTGTCTGTCTGTCTGTGTGTTCCCGATACTCTCGAAAATTACTGTACGGATTGTAATGTAGTCTTTACCAATATATAGAGTACTATATGAGGAAGGTTTAGGTATAAAATTTGGCAAGACAACGTCCACCGGACCAGTAGGTAGTTATATGTATATATATACATGATAAAAAACTGACAGACTGATGGAATAATGACGGATTTTATACAGACTTTCATAAGAAAAACCAAAGCGAAGTCAGGAACAGCTTTTTTACTATACAAATATAACCTAGTTATGATAATCATTTGTTGAAATTGTGTGTAGGTACCCTTATATAACAAAAATACACAAAGTAATATAACAATTTGAATTTATAAAAAACACTCATTAACGAATTCAATAGTGCACAACTCAACGGTCAAAACAGGGCGAGTACCATTCAAGGAAACGTTTTTTAATATTGTATATAAAAAAACACCTACATAAATATACGTTTTGACTAATTTTAGGCATGTTATATTGAAGATGTTTTATACTCAATTTGATATGATGTGTATGCAAAACTTGTGCGAGTGGGTATACGAAGGCGGCACACGACACAAGGACATCGCTGATAGTATTCAATAACTTTTTTGATTCTAATAAAAATGTAGTTAACTGTGTGCGACAGTTGCATCTGCACCCCGATTATAAACTTTTTTCTAATTTATCGCTTATCCGGATTATCCTGTATATATGTTACTTAGCTGATTCCCATGGCTTCATCTGCCTCGTTAATTATCTCAATTGTTTTGTTATATCTCAAAGAGATTAATTAGGCAGCATTTTCGACGAAAGCTCCCAGGCGGCTTGACTTTTTCTTATTCTTTCGACAATTATCATTATATTTAAACTAGTTTACACAAATCCTTGATAAATTATATATCTAAACCTTCCTCATGAAATTACTCTATGTATTAGTGAAGACCGCTTTTTCGAACTGTCTACACTGTGGACTTGGCAAGGCCTCTACAGTCTCACCGGACTACTAAGGGGAGCGCTTAAGGCATTCACCCGATTTTATATAGGCAACCAGTACAAGGGCGCACGGCGCGCCTCGGCTTCGACTGTCACCAAATAGCCCGGGTCTAAGTTAAGCTAAATTAAGCTAACTATTATTTCATATATATATATATGAATTCGTGTAACATACACGTGTACCAAGCATGTATATTTCACGAACTTATACATGTATTTTGAATCTGACTACTAACTTAATCAGGTGGTGAAGACCGCATTACAATCCCTTTAGTAGTTTTTGAGTTTACCGCGAACATACAGACAGACAGACGTGGAGGACGATTTTGTTTTATAATATGTAGTGATAGTGATGTAGTGATAGTAATTAATCAGGTCTCCATTAATACTGTCCGGGTAATATAAATACGGACAAGGCCAATTGGGCTATGTAATTTGACAGTTCTTTTTTTTCAACTTTGAGGTTATATTATTATTGGCAACAGAAAATGTGAAATGTAAATTTTCTCAGCTAATTTATGTCTAATATACTACGGCGAATTATAATAGCAGTTCCATCCTAAGATTATCAATTCAGTATACAGCGTACAAACGTCCGATAAGAATCACAACAACAAGCACTAGCACAAAAGCAATAAGAGGCTTGGAAAATCTGCTTGACATCGACGCCTGCTGATTGCTAGCCTTTCTTTCTAGCTATTCCTACTATTACCATAAAATACAATACCGTCATTATGATATGATAAAATGTGAGAATATATGAATGAATAATAAGTGTGGTAAAAAAAAATATTCCTTAGGTTAAGATTATCGGATAAATCGTTAGACGTTGTGATAAACATTATTATCAGTTCCTTTCTCGATAATTTTACATCGAAAATATTTATATTAATTTTTGTTTACGTAAACGAATTGTAAGCAATTTATCAGAGTATCACATTTTTTTTTATATTATAGGGGGCAAACGAACAGGTGGGTCAACTGATGGTAAGTGATCACCGCCGTCCATAGACACTAGCAACACCATGGGAGTTGCAAGTGCGTTGCCGGCCTTTTAAATATGTGGGCCTCCGGCGCTCTCACTGTCCGAACGAAACGCAACAGTGCAAGCACTGTTACTTCACGTCGGTTTTCTGTGAGAGGGTGGTACTACCCCGGGCGAGCCGACCCATTCATACTGAAACCAGTAATAGCTTCAGTGTAGCTCTACCACCTACAAAAAGTAAATACTAATACATAAATACTATTCAAAAAACACAATTAAACAAAGAAGAAAACCTCTCTTAAAGTTAAGTGCTTTGAAAAACACATAAATCACCTGTGTATGTTTGTATAATGAAAACACCCGCAAAATACTATAAAACTTGCGATTGTGCACACCTGAACTATAAAACAGCGTCTCTAATCTAGAAAATTACAAAATCACTCTTATCATAAGCCTTTGTTGAAAGGTTTTATGGGACTCGTTTGTTGGGTGACGTCAGTATCCTTCCCACGTGGTTAACAGTTGCAAATGATTTTAGCTCAAATAATACGTTGCAAGTCACATAGATCCTAGACTGGCTAAATTATTTCTAATTGTAACACCGATAAAGTTTATTATACAATTACGAAGCAACAAATAATTGTATATTATATTGTCTGTAGCTCTAAGTGTTTGCAAAATCTTTAATGAGACAGTACCGTTTTGAATATGCTATAATATTATGTAAATATTATTGTTTATGGTTTATTGGTACCATAGATTGTTGGTGTTCTGAATATGTATACTTAGTACATTTTAATCTATACATATAATAAAAATGAAGTGTCTGTATGTAATATCAAAATAACGACTTTTTACTAATTGGATATGAACGTATACACGATACTGATAACAGAAACAATTTTTAAAATTTTTATCTGTCTGTATGTTCCGGGTAATCTCCGAAACGGCTGGACCGATTTTGGCAGAAATTTTACTGACGGATAGTTAAAATTACAGCGGGTGACATAGGCTACTTAATTTTAGAGTAGCTGTCATCTGTGGCTTCGTCTATAATACTATCTCCAAAACGATTGGACCTATTTTCATGGGACTTTCATTGACAGATAGCTAACGTTATAAAAAGTAATTAAAGCTTTTTTATTTTGGACTAGCTTTTACCCATGGCTTTGTTTGCAGTACTATCTCCAAAACGTTAGAACCATTTTTCACAAAACTTTCACTAACAGATAGCTGATCTTATAAGAAGTCATTTACAATTATAAAAAACGTATGCGGAGCTGCGGGTAACAGCTAGTCAATAATATAAATAAAACTTACGGGCCTGTTATTTGTAGAAGTTAATCTCTGAAACGGCTGAAATGCTTATGGCAATTTTTACTGGTGGAGGTACTTTCCTAAGTATTAACTAGGCTACATGTCATCACGATTATTTGTAGAGACTAAACACTAATGATAAATTTCAATAGGCAGCTGAAAATCGCTAAGTAGTAATGTGGTTATGTGTACTAATGTCAAAATTTCAGTAAAAAAAAATGGAAATGCAGCTCATAATTAACCAGAATAAGATGTGTAATCCCCATGAAATAATGAAACCATTTTAATGATTCGTATCATTTACATATATTTGTGTAAAATGTGGTCGAAACTTAATACAAAATTTTAATGTACATTATAACTGCAACACAGTTATGCACTTAATCAATTTAAACCTTTCCCATGTACTATTTATATTTCTGAAACAGAACTGTTTTGTGTTTCAACAAAACAGACCAAAGAGATCGAACCTCATTCTACTGCTTTGGAATACAAAAATCTGAACGCACCTGTAAATATTTGACAAACGAATGACAATTTTTTAATTTGACAAAAGCCATCTAATATTTCATAGCTAGGAACATTTTGTACTATTTGCCTCAGACAGCGATCTCTCTGTATCTACATGACATTAGCGGGATTGTGTATTATCTACACACGATACCATATTAAAGAAGAAGAACATTTTGTATTTGAAAATTAAATAGCCTTTTTTAGGATTTTTCTATACGTATTAATTATGTATGTAACCGTTTAAACCGTCCCTGAACTTCTACTAATATTTCAAGATCAAAATTATTCAAGTCGGGCCAGCCTTTCTCAAGTTTTGAGCGAGACAAACGAACAGCAATTCATTTTTAGTATGTATCGCGGTCACGTTCTCGTGCTTTTATTTTTTTCAAGAAATGAAACCTTATAATATCTCGAACCCTTCGAAAAGTACTGAAGTTGCCAAATGATATCGCTGTTTTCAGATATCCGACAAACAGATCTGAGGAATATGATAAATTAAAACAGAAAAAAAGCAATATCATTTTATGCGGGTAAAACTGAGAGAACGACTATTATAGACGAAATAAAATTTGCGGTGCGCCCTGTTTATAAACAGCGCAAATAAGAAGCATAAATTTAAAGTTGAGTTGTGATGCACCATTTCTGACGGTTTATACGACACTGTAATAGACTGTAGGTGTATTAATTCAATATTTAAAGTCTTTCTGACATTGCGCGGGGGCGACGACGCTTTGATAGTGCAACTGTGTCAAAGGCTTATTCGACGCTTGGCTATAAAGACATCCGCTCTTTATTATTGCCAATCGTGTCTTAATGGATTGAACATGTATATACAATTGTCAAGTTATCTTGCAACAGACACACACACACGCACACACATATATTTATTTTTTATTTGCATTGATTGCAACCACTCCACTCCTTAGCTTATCGCCATTTATGTTCTTCAGTTTACTTTATGTCTATTTAACGTTATCTCAATGGATACATATCTGTATTTTCAACCGTGAAAAAAAATGATGAAAATTTTGTCGAATAAATCTCTCATTTATTCTGTCATTTCAAAATATTATCGTGTAAAGAACTCGTAGAATAATTTATGATATTCTGTTTATGCAATGCAAGAAGGACGCTGATCTAAAAATTGTATAGTAAATAAAAAGGTCCTTCCTATTCGAAGGCAATCGACAGACGAACATTTGAAAAACGTATTTTTCAAACTTCAAAATGAAATGATTTGCGCACCACAAGTTAGTGATTCAAAAACTTTCAAAGACGTGTCCACATGATATGTACATTATAGAAATAACATTAATGCTTAGTATAAAGTAGCTCCACACGCGTTTTATTATTATTTGTTATAATCTGTTATTGTGGTAATAAATACTTGAGTTATATAAAAATAGGTGTTGTATACATATTCATACAATACATGTAATTTGTATATTCATACGTTGTAACGCCATCTATTAGTGGGTTAGAAGAAAATAAATAGTGCGAAAATATTGTCAGTCTTTAAAATATCAACGCATATTAATTTTAAAGCGTATAGAGACAAACAATCAAGAGATAGGGTTTTGATTTTTTGTTTGTAACGGATAAACGCGAGATATTAACCGATTTTAAATATTCTCACACGTATAGAAAGCTACGTTATCAGCGTGCGACTTGGAGTATATTTTATATCCAAAATCTACATTAACATCAGCAAAGCAGCGAGTAAAAGCTAGTTTATAATAAAATCGATGACACAAAAACAACGTGATAAATGCTCACGGTGATCGGTCAAACGGCTTTGGAATTTATCAATCATCAGCATCCTGCCAACAAATATTAATGTAATAAATTAAATGTTATATAGATACTCGAGTTTCAAAAGTGTATTTGTCCTATTGACTGTGCTATTAGATGCCCAGTGAGAAACATCCAACAGTTACATAACGTCACTGATTCTATTCAGTTAGGTTATAACGTGTGATCGGAAACCACTTTGTATAGTATTAAATATGTTTAATATGACGTAATATTTATTTAGCTTCTTTTTCTGCCAACGAATCTTCTAAATGAATACTGCCATTATCGAGTAGGTAATAATAATACTAGTGTCTTGTGATTATTACAATGTCCTAAGAAGAGAGTCGCTTCCTTGTTAGAGACCTGTCCAGGAAGTTTTTGTGCCATTTAAGGAACTTATGTTTCTTCACTTGTGCACAATAACAGAACTATATAACGTAAAATGCCGCGAAAATTACAAAATATGAAATAATACAAAATTAGGAATGAAATATAAAAAACACCAAATGACAGTTTCAGAAACACTTTCATTTTGAATTAATTACTAATTATAAAATCTAGATACAAATTAAAAAAAATAGTTTATTGTTGGATCATAAACAATGTATAAATACACAAGTATAATATATAGAGATAGAAATATCCAATAACTGACAACCCCATTCAGCAACATGCTGAAGTATAAAGCAATACTGTAGCGCTGTCTTTGAATTGAAGCCCAAAAACAGACAGACGTGCAGTAAAGTAATAGTAGCAAGTAGTGAAGTCTAAATATAAGCTTTTTTCTAAATGGATGTGAATGTATATAGGGTAGGTACTAATGACAAAATGATAATTTAAAAAAAATGATCTATCTATTTTTTCCGGTTAATCTCGGTGTTATAGCTGTTATATCATATAGCTGATGCTATATGGTGAAACCTAGGCTACTATTTTTTATTTGCGAAAAAAAAAATGAGTACCGTGTAAATATGACAAAGTAAACGCGCTGTGTCCAGTAGCGCTGGTGCCCTACACTAACATTTTCAAGAAACATAAATTTTCTGAGATATTTCGCGCTAACGAAGTCGCGGATAACATCTAGTTATCAAACAGTAGTTAACAAATTCGTTGGTTCTATACAATTTTTATTACTTAAAACACATTATTTTAACAGATTAAGCAAACGTACGATTTATATTACTTGATTATCCCCACGATGACACGAAGTGTATAACGCGTTTTTTTGTTTTCGTTTAATATATGTATATTTGTATGGTATTTATTAAGTTGCTTTCGTAAGACGGCACGCGCCTCGGCCCACGTGATTCTTTCTTTACAACATTTATAATCCGGTCCTACTCTGACCCTACCCAATCGGGTACTAAGAACTGCCGTTGTGGAGTAAATGTTAAAAGACTACTATTTTATTTTTACATATCCTTAGCCTCGTACGAAATAAGTTATATTGAGTTTGGCCGAACGGGCTATTCTAATTGAATAAACATATTAATTTTAAAAGAGTCTAAATTGTCCATAAGAAATAAAACAAAATCGCCTTTATTGGATTGTTTACAAAGTCGTTTGATTATTACTAACTGCAGATAAAATAACCGCCACCCATATATTCAGATCGCCCTGGGTTATTTGTGTTACTTATTTTAGTAAACCAGGAAATAAGGCAAACTTAAAAAAAATTATTTCTATTAATTAGAAAACAAATATTTTACAATAATAATGATAACCTACAAATTATATGTCTGAAATCTTATTCCTAAGAATTAAAAAAGAATAGTTCACAATATGTCTATCACAATAAGTTACCTATGGTAGTAAATGTTAGTCATATATGTATATAGAAAAATATATATTTTTACACCTATTAGATAAAAAAAACTTGGTTGTCTGTAAAGTCGGTTTATGGGCGATAATTTTACGTGATAACTTCATAAGAAAACATTGATGAATTAGTGCATACTTTTATGAATTTAATTGAATTATTATCACTGAATTACCGATGGAGTGGAACAGAGATAGATGCGTTACAAGCCGAACGCTTACGCCGATCGCAGTTCTCTGTCGTTTGTTCCGCGCTCTTGCTTGCACGCTCGGTTCAGGCGGAACGTGACAATGAGTCATGTTTTTTAGTACGTGCAGACGGCATTCATCCATTTATAAGACATTATCACGTCAAAAACTTACAGTATACAAAATATGTACATGCAAAAGGATCCAGTTAAATATAGTATTTGTAAGAAATTGTTTTGATCCCGTCACGGTAATTTGATGAAATATTTTATATAAGCGAATTATTAAAAAACTTACAAAATACAATTTTTTCATACTAGTATGTAGTATGGTAATAAATGATCTCAATTAATATTACATATTGTCTCCCACAACATTATATTAATAAGTCATTATAAACACCTTAGCAACCGTTACAATGCAACTTCAAAGCTTTATGATCGAGCAAGGTTCTCGCGATTTCCTATGACGTAAGCCATAATGCACTGCGCCTACGCAGGTCGAAAGACTGCTAGTAACGGCCGCGATCGGTTCGCTGTGTTATTAAGTTCAGTTATATTTATTTCTCGTTACATACCGCATCTAGAAGTCCGTACATCTTTCTCATTGATATATAAAAAAAAAACTACTCTCGTTTACTTAAATTTGGAGATGTTTTTCGACAATTTTATTTATTTAATAATTGATGACTATTCCGATTTCTATTCTATTTCCTTTTCTTTTCATAAAAGCTTCATGCATTTGTAGAGGTCATTATCGTCCAATGGAAATTTGACTCGTGGTAACACAGAGTCGCCCCATTCATGATTCAGTTATGTTAAGTCTTCCACCACCATTTTAATGGAGTTGAACTTCGCTTACAGGTTTATTTTTGTATGATTTTAAAATAATATCAACGATTAAGGCATTTCGTCACTTTGTAAATGCTCATCATCGCCGTAAGTCAGCATATTTTAATAAACACATCAACCTACAACATGATGGCTATAACACAGTAAAATCGTTATTTTTTTTTCAGTTGAATGTCAATATATTTCTAGAAGTTTCTCCTAGATAGTTTTACAGTCAGTTGGCTTTATTACTTACTAACTTTTGCTCGCAGCTTCGCTCGTGTTTATATAGGTCTGATATGTCCCTCGATAAGCTAACCGATAACCTTTTTGTGTGTGGAAGGTACATTATGTCCTTTTCTGTACCTCTGTCAACGTGTGTGCAGAATGTTATGGTTGTCGGTGGAAAAGTTAAAGCGTGAAAGCGTAGCAAGCAAATAAATTTACTTGCGTATTTATAATATTAGTTAGGATAGGAACACATTCAAATAAACTCAAATAAAAAAAAACTGAAAAACATAGATACGACGATGAAAAGCAATGATGGCTTAGTTGATAGCGTACTCATACACAGCGTCGAAGGATGTAGGTTCGAAATCTAGTCACTGAGTCGGAGTATACCGACCATAGCCGAGTAAACCATAGCATGCTTGTAGGTAGGCCTTTTTCTAAGTCCACCTGGCTAGCTACACTCTCAAGTTGAAAATTTGTCGTCCAGTGTGTTCCGGTAGTTGCATTTGAGAGTCAGTCTCCCTCTAAGTTTAGCGTTATCATTTAGATCAGATGAGATTGTGGTCAAACCCTAAACTAAGGAAAAAAGCAAAAACTCAACTATAATCGTAAGTAATTCTTTTGTATTGTGTAAATGAACGAGTTGCTTAGGTGAGTATAGGTAAGTAATCAATCTGTATTTAACCTTTCTTTCTTTCACGGAGTTATTATTCAGTTTATCTCGCTCCCACAATTAAGATGAATCTAACCCCACACCCCATATTAATATCCATGTTACTGTGCTAAAGAAATATACAGACATACGAGTACACACATTGGAAAAATATTGTACACTTTCTACGGCGCAGTCGCATAAACACTTTGTAAAACATGTAGGCACATTAAGTCAGAGGAGAACAACAGTTGCTCAACATTCCACGGTTCTAACTACCCGATTAATTATTGTATATTATGAGACATATTTATAAACTCGATTTATAAATTAATAAACTTGATCTATTTATTTTATTTTTTTATTGACAAATACGTAATTAGAAAACTAGTTGTTACAAGGACCTAACATAAAATTTATGCCGACAGTTACAACATTTATTACATGTAGGTATGTATGTGATTGCTGAAAATGTTATATTAGATAATTCTAGAAATTAAATATGTATGAGGGAATGAATTCGACAAAAATTCTATAAATCAATTACAACAAGTAATAATGATTCGATAAATGTATAAAGATTAGAAGGTAAGAAATTCGAATGATTTAAATTACAAATGTGCGCCTTCTAAATGAGATTGACCCGTTAAGATCACCGGTATATTTCCACTGTATCCAATGTTTACTATGGTCATCTTTTCACTTCCAGACATAATATGTAGGTCTATTATTCGGTAATATATTAAACTTTAAATTAGCCGATTATATTGAAGAACAGATTACGAATTATTATTCCGGACTTGGTGTGTATAAAAAGAGTCATTCTCATAATCGACGTTTTGTTGAGAACAGACTCGGCTTGTCGATATTATTATTTTTAATAAAGTGAGAACAGTCGTATCACTATTTAACCGGTATTTGAATTTCGACGAAATCTCGATTGAATACGTTATACAATACAAAGCAATGTTTGTCATACTGGCCTTGGAAATCTGGAGCAAATTGAATTCAAAATATCGATTTTTAACATCGATAATAGATATGAGTTATATATGTAATTTCCTTAACATAATCGTATATTAAACACATCGAACAAGACCTACACAAATGAAGATTTGTTTAAGCTCTTCTGATTATTTGCACGCTAGCTAAATCTACGTCACGCACGTCTTTGTAGTTTTTCGTCCGGATTTCATATCCAAAACGGTAGAACCTGCAACTTCGTGGGAAATTTCACTGGTAAGTACAAGAATTTTTCAAGAATAATGAAGACCACATATCATTATGCATTTTGTAAATTTTTCGAAAGTAATTTGCGTTAATGTGTACTGTTTCTGTGACTTTTTTTATATATTATAGGCGGCAAACGAACAGGTGAGTCACCTGATGGTAAGTGATCACCGCCATCCATAGACACTAGCAACACCACGGGAGTCGCAAGTGCGTTGCCGGCCTTTTAAATATGTGGGCCTCCGGCGCTCTCACTGACCGAACGAAACGCAACAGTGCAACCACTGTTACTTCACGTCGGTTTTCTGTGAGATGGTGGTACTACGCCGGGCGAGCCGACCCATTCATGCTGAAACCAGTAATAGATTCAGCGTAGCTCTACCACCTACCAATTTAACAAGGTTTAACAATTTAACAAGGTGCGTAATAAAATGGAAATGGTAGCTTTGAAATTCATAAGCGCCTTCACAGGGCCTGAACGGAATAAAGTATTTTTGACTTTGAATATACCCGAAGCTTTGTTAGAACATAATAATCATTCATTATGTTACCCAAGCGTTAGGAATCGCAAGCGTAGCTGGTTTCTAATAAAACTTATTACAAAGTCATAATTATCTATATATTAATTAATATAATCTGAAGTACTTCGTAACCATGTTTGGATCAGAATTGTATATTCATATAATTAGTACATTATACAGTTTATAGTCAATATGTTGATATCTAATTAACATCTTCATTGTTTGACTTAAACAAATCGTTGCCAAAGAAATCTCCTTTACAGAAATAAAGATGAAAACGATTATAAAAAAAGTCCCTGACCAGGTAAGACCGAATACAAATAGGTGCTAACGGGATTGGAACTCACGATCTTGGTAACTTGAATCAAACGCCTTGACCGTCTTACAGAGACCGCGAAGGCGGTGCACTCTTTTCTCGTACGTACATAAAATATTAATGTATTTAAATATATCTTTAAATAAATGCATTATATTAATTTAAATTTAAGATCGAACTATCGATACCTACTACCATATACGGAACCCCTAGATTTGCAATCATATTGATATCTTTAAGTAAATGGGACACGGGAAACGGAAAGGTCAGAGTAACTTAAATAAACACTTTATTGACTTGTCGTCGTCCACCTTTTTGAATATCAACTGGAACGAGTATTATGAAGGTTTTACAATTAATTCACGAGCTGTGCTACAGTTCTTAGATTCCTTTTAGTTCTTTAAAATTCATCTAAAATCTTAAATTCACAATTTCTATATTTTGGAAAATTTAATACGATAACTGATTCAGATTATCAACTGTCTTCGAGTTAAAGTTTCTATTCTATAAATAGAATGTAGCCGCATAATAGCTATAGTTTACGTTTTAGCATAATGTTAACATATATTTATCATTTTCTGTGTCAATTTTAGTATAACACGCAGTTCATTGTATACCTACATACTGTATAAGTGTATATAAACAGACTCTCGCCGGCTTCGGAAAACTTACTTTTATCTAATCTTTATAAAAAGCATCCTATATCAGATCAGGTTTCAGGCAACTTTAGTGCCAGAGTTCCGCTAAAATCGAATAACTTTCGTGTTTATGACATTAGTAGCTGTGTCCGCCGCGGCTTTGTATGCGTTATGCATTACTTGTTGCTATTCCAATTTGTCGTAATAAATAGTTGAGTTATTGCAAAACAAATACTATCTATGTCGAAATATATATATATATTTTTATATATTATAGGGGGCAAACGAACAGGTTGGTTGGAACAGGTTGGAACAGGTCACCTGATGGTAAGTGATCACCGCCGTCCATAGACACTAGCAACACCAGGGGAGTCGCAAGTGCGCTGCCGGCCTTTTAATATATGTGGGCCTCCGGCGCTCTCACTGACCGAACGAAACGCAACACTGCAAGCACTGTTACTTCACGTCGGCTTTCTGTGAGAGGGTGGTACTACTCCGGGCGAGCCGATCCATTCATTCTGAAACCAGTAATAGTTTCAGCGTAGCTCTACCACTTACAAAAATCTACGCATATGCAGTTTCATAACGACCGATTGAACGGAACAGAAGTTAATATAGTACAGCATCATAATAAGATTCATAATAAAATAGACCAGTCTAGAAACTTCTCCACAAAAAATATGCCAAGTTAAGTCATATAATTTCGCAGTGAATTAACAATTTAGACATTATATATAATCAATATGAAAAATATTTTCAGAATTCCTTCTCGAATACTAAACAGTGCCATATTTTTTTTTCAAACTATGTACCTACGTTATGTATTCAAATATCGTATGTTACATCAGGGCCAAATCCACGCCTAGGCTAGGTCGATATTATTTTTTAATGTCTCATGTAGGCTGCGCCCACATATTAGCGGTTACCTCGTAGCGTTAAAAAAACGTGGGCCAGTTGTAAACATCACATTATAAATTAATTCGCGAAGTGAGTGCATCTTATGCGGACGACATAAGGTATAAAATCGTATGGCACATCGTAGAATTATTTTTCATTGTAAGCAGCCCACGCAACCCCTCGGAAACTTTTTATTTCACAATTAACACGAAGGATAGCTGCTTTCACTTTGCTTTGACAAATAACTAAATACATATATACACGCTAAACACTTTTAATCACTCGCCATATTATAATGAGCTCTATATAACTTATTGATACTTCTTTTGTAGTAAGTATAACGAGAATAAGTTATATTTGAATTTGTTTCGATGTTGTGGTTTCCATAATATTGTACTGGTTCTAATTAAAACTATATTATAAGTAACTAACAGGACCGGCGGATATTGTCCTGCCCTGATAATAAAAAAATATGTATATACTTATATGCATGAAAAGCTTAAGGCAGCTTGACTTTTTCCGATTCTTTCAACAATTATCATTATATTTCAACCAATTTACAAAATAAAAACCTTAAGAAATTATATACCTAAACCATCCCCGTGAATTACTATATCTATTGTTGAAGTCCGCATTACAATCCGTTTTGTAGTTTTTGAGTTTATCGCGAACATCCAGACAGACAGACAGACAGACGCGGCGGACAACTTTGTTTTATAATTTGTAGTGATGATATAACTTATTACTAAAAGTAATTATTGTTTCTTGATTTTATTACTTTGATTCCATTACCAAGTACAATAATCCTTCACTGCCACGAAACCATTGCAAATTTACTTACTATTAAAAAATGAAAAAAAAAAACCTACGAAAACCATAATTTTCGTCATAAAACCAAAATCTATTTATATAATATTTAGTGAATGCAGATAAATAAAACGAGAAATTATTCCTTTCGCGCCAAACACGTCAGCAATATTACGAAATAGCCGTAACGTATTTATAGCCCGCGGTAAGAAATCACGTTCACATCAAGTATGCAAGTACGTACAAGAGGCAAAAGTGTAAAACACGGTGTCAAACCCGCCTCCCCGGGACGAATTACTGGGAATTTTAACGACCAGTCGGACCAGTTTTGTTGCTTAATGCATGTACCCAAAAGGTCTAAATGAGAGTCGCCACTCACGGCCGTGGATCCGAATTTTATTAATTGATAGGGCTTGTGGATGGATAATTTATAATTTCTCGAAGGGAAGGTTATTCGATCGACACGATTGGAGTAGTAGTGGCCACGTTACATATTGCATATTTTATAACATATTGAAATAAGCGCGGGAACTTTACTCATGTCACTATTATATGATTTATATTCTGAACAGAAGTCATGTTTATTCTAGAAATGAATTTGATAGGTAATTTTATGACATCTCTTTGATAAGTCATTACTTGAATTTCGTATAGACAAAATATATTTTTTTAAACTTTTAAAATACAATAGGCCTTCATTTATCTTTTACCTGTTCAATTGCAGTTAAAAACTTTGAAATAGCAGTAATAACATTTAAGTTCTCTTCTATATAATTATATAGCTGTTATTATTATTCATGTGTTCTGATGTTAGAGATATATAAAAGCCACATATTTAAAAGGCCGGCAACGCACTTGCGACTCCCCTGGTGTTGCTAGTGTCTATGGACGGCGGTGATCACTTATCATCAGGTGACCCACATGTTCGCTTGCCCTCTATAATATAAGAAAAAAAAAACCCATGTATTAGATTATTTATCTGAAAAGCAACAAATTATTATCTGTTGTTGTATTTTATTTCTAACTATATGCCGTAATATGAAACATTAATAAAAAAAAATATTTCTCCCACGAATTACAACTCTCAAATCATGCTAAAAAATTCAGTGTCTATTCAAAAATTAATAAACGCCATGTTACACTTCATTTCAGAGATTCTAAAGATATAGTAGGACTAAGGCATAAATAAAATGTGCTTTCTTATGATTTTATACAAAACTGTCAGCTAAACAGTAATTGAATGCTGGTGAGATTATTGATGTAAGTCGGTAGATTATATAATTATAAATGATATACAATAACGTCAACTAATTGTTTACAAAAGGCTACAATATCGACATAATATGCATTAGTTGAAGTAACTGATACCTACATTAGTAAATATGCAAAGCATAGAGTATAATATATAATTGCAAAACAGGTTCGAATATATTAGGATTAAACAAATTTACTATGGATTATATTATTTAATTTTATGTTTTTTTTATTTCAGGTAAGCTCGCATTGTATCGAGTTTTCAAGGACCTCGTTTATATACATTCAGAACGTTTAAAGGTAAATATTATGCATCTGTAAGCGTTCCGACTGAAACAATAGGTCGACATTGTGTCTGGGGCACGAGCCTTACTGTTTGTTTTCTTCATCTAAATGAAATGGAGGTCATAATAATGCTATTGGCCAGCTCGAGCCCGAAATTTCGTTCTCTTAAAAATATTTTTGGTTTCTCATTAGAACTGTGTGCTTAATATCGACCGATTGTTATACTTTTATTGTAAACTAGCTGTTACCGGCGACTTCGTCTGCGTTGTTTATTGTCTTAACAAGACATTTTATCTACAGGTGAATAACATAAACGAAATTAAAAGCAGTAATATGCATTGACCACAATAATAATTTGTAAACAATGTTATCCGTTTAGTTCCTTCGTCCTGCGTATGCGCCTACACCGCTTACCCCACTTCAAACATCGCTGAACGCCTAGTGCTTATAAAAATCGTATTTATATCAAATGAAGATAACGTGATAATTCGTTTTTTAGTTAAGCACTAAATGCCTGATAAATAAAAACTAAAAAAAAGTTGACCGAAACCTATCCAGTAGTTTTTGTGTGATGCGCGTCCAACAGCAGGCCTCTCTATTATTTGATTTAAATACAAAATATTTTGTTGTGACTACTACACCCCAATAACCCCTTATTTATTTATTACTTTATTGAAACATCAACGACACTCTCACAAATTATTATATAAATCTAATAATACAAAAGTTCAGGACAGTGTGAAGCGTCATTACAGATGCGCACATCTTGCGCCATATTTTATTATAACACTATCTCAGCAAAAGAAATTAAAGGCAATCACAATTTAGAAGAAATTAAAGGCAATTACAATTAAACTTTAAATATAAATCAACATGCGTATAACTTAAATAGCTCGGACCGATATTTTCTGAAAGAGCAGTGAAAGATGTCAATATCAGCAGCATTTCCACTAACATCGTTATACAACTGTTTAAAGCGATTAAGAGGCGAACAGATGTTTGTACGTAAAAACACTTTGGAAAATACAGTCTGAATGGGATATCGTGGAACCTTTCTAGGAACGTTTAAATTTAGCTCATTTAATACATCCGGTACTACAATAATACCATTAACTAGCTTATATAGTAAAAGAAGATCCAAAATCTTTCGCCGATTTTCTAAGGACATTAATTTAAAGTGTTTCAATCGAGTATTATAATTCGCACGGTAAGGACAATTGTGGTCTCGGCGCGCAACAGATTTAGTGAAATTACGTTGGATACGCTCTATTCGATTGACATGAATATTATAATAAGGATTCCAAATGCTTGATGCGTATTCTAGAACGCTTCTTACCAAGGTTTTATAAAAATGTATTATTGTTTTAATATTACGGAAATCTTTGCACATACGCTTAATAAATCCGCATATTTTCCAGGCTTTAGATATTGTTATATTTATGTGCTGAGTAAATTGTAGCTTTTTATCTATCTCTATTCCTAAATCTCTAGTACTTGTTTTAGTCTGCAAAACTTTGGCATCTATCGAGTAACTGGAAGGAATGACATTTATATTTTTTGTAAATTGAATATGTATACACTTCATTGCATTAAGTTCCATTTTATTATCGGTGCACCAGGTTTCAAGAGATCTCAAATCGCTTTGAAGTAAAAGTGAGTCGTCTAAATGTTTTATTACTCTATATAACTTTAAATCATCTGCAAATAGTAAGCATTTGGTGTGTTTTGTATAATTCGATATATCGTTTATGAATATTAAGAAAAGAAGCGGTCCTAAATGAGAGCCTTGTGGAACTCCTGAAGATGCGGAATAAGAACTAGACGTGTATCCATGCACCGTTACCCTTTGCACCCGATGTTCTAAATAGGATTGTAACCAGACTAAGATAGGACCATGTATGCCAAACTGTTTTAGCTTGAAAATAAGTATGTTATGGTTAACTTTGTCAAACGCACTACTAAAGTCGGTGTATACTGCATCTACCTGAAACCGAGCATCAACTAGTTTAGATATGTCATTTACATATTCAAGTAGGTTAGTCACTGTAGATTTGTTTTTGCTGAACCCATGTTGATTACTACTTATCATGTTTTTAGAGTATGATGCTAATGATGACAGTACAATACTTTCAAATATTTTAGAGAATATATTTAGAATTGATACAGGCCGATAGTTGTTGATAATATTTTTTTCTCCTTTTTTGAAAATCGGAACTACATTAGCTTCTTTCCATAAAGTTGGAAAAATATTTGTTTTAAGAGATAAATTAAATATGATTTTTAAAGGTAACGTTAAGAATTTAGAGGTTTTTTTAATAAAAAGTGGAGGAATACCATCTGGTCCTGCTCCTTTGCTAGCGTCAATTCTCTTTATAGCTTTTAGAATGCATCCTTCACTTATTGAAACGTTACTGAATGAATTTTGAGGAAAAATTGTTGTCTTAGTTGACGTATTAACATTGGTCCAAGTTCGATCAGAGTAAACCGAAGAGAAGTGCTCAGCAAATAGATTACAGATAGATTCACCAGTGTTAGCTATTCTATCGTCTAATTTCATTTCAGTTGGTATTTCAGAAATTCCTTTTCTTCGTGTTTTCACAAAAGACCAAATTTTTTTCGGATTATGTGGGGTGTGTGGGTATAACAATATTATGTCACCTCCACTATATTTTATCATAATTTCGTATTACCTATAGAGGACTTATTATTATGTAATCAAGATAACACCTAAATATATTATGAAAGTGCATATTTTTGTCAAAATCAGTTTAACTCGGACAAATAACTGCCACTACAATTTTATTTATACGTATGTATTTTTGGATTAAACTGTATCAATATTGATATAATAAGCAAATAAATGTTATGGAACATTATTATATCTACTTCTATATATTGTGCTTAATCTGACAAGTCTCGCAAATTTCCTTTGCTTCTGACAAATGGAAGATTTGTATTTTGAAATATTAAAATAATATCCACGACCAAATAATTTCAAATGAATCTAAAATTCTATAAAAGAATGCATATAAATACGTTCGGAATTTATTTTTTATTGTTCTAACGTTCATGTGATGTGAATTGACGGTACTGTTGAAGATACTTTAGCCTAAAAAGTGTAGCTAGAATAGGCTTGCCGATCCTCCTGTTTTTCCGAAACTTGTACTAAGTTTTGGGATATCCTGGACAGTATCTAAGTAATGTCCTATATTTCAAAATACGCATGTCACCGCTACTACATTCAACTTTATGCTTTATCAATCGGTCTCGCAATTGCTTAATTTTTTTTTAAACCATAGTATCCCTTAGTATGTCCATCTTTAAATCCTGTTTTGTCAAAATTTGTAAATGGTAATCCTGAGGTAGGTCGAGGAGTTAGAGGAATGATTTTGAAATTGGGAATTTTAGTAAACCAAGACGGCAATTGAAAGTTCGTTACTTCTATGTTGACACCATCATAATTTTTTCTTTCATGCAATGTAGAATGTAGAAGATAAATCATATAGATTTTATATAATATTAAACCTTACAAGCCCACTCACGGTTTCTACATATGCAACCAAAATCTACAATATGTTAGCATCAAAAACAACTTTATATAAGCATGTTTCTGCGATACTATAAATTATTAAGCAATAACCATGTGGGACGTGATCAATTCATATTCTCTAATGAACACCCACTAATGTCTACTTTGGGTATATAAGTAAATAACATATGCACATTGAGTATACATCTATAATGACGCAAATATTAAGGGCTTCCTAATTAGATCGATCAGAGATTCGGTTACGTTAGGTGTGATGTAACATTAGATTTGCTTATGAATTTTAGATTTTATAACATCTTTATTACTCTCTATTTGTTACGTCGTAACGATGATAGAACAGGTGTACAATATTACAGATAATACTAACAATACAATGCTCAATTACGTTTAATGTTAGATAGATACATTAGGCCATGTTTGTACGGCTTTATAGCAGTCTGTAGGATTTATTTCGGCAAACCAGATTTGCATTCGAACCGACCTAATTTAGTTCTAAGAGGTGACGTCAGAAATCAGTAACTGTCTCTGCCATAGTTGTAGTTGTATAAATCTTTCCTTATATCGTAATTTCAGTCAACATTAGGTTTAATGTATGTTAACAATGTAGAGTTTGTAAAAGTGGACAAAACAATCATTTGTCATCATTTTTAAATGCATCATCGATAAAATTAGTAACTGAAGTAAAACGTTACAAAATTAGCGGCCTTAACAAGCCAACAGTGTAGTCAGTTCGAAAATGAAAATAAAAAAAGTTACAAAAATATTATATATGTTTCTTATTTAAGTAATAGTATGGAATCCTACGTACAACCGCATAATATATATATATACTCTTGTTCCTCGTTGAATTATAAGAAACATTTTTATCTTCATGATATCTTATTTGAACTGACCATATTTTATATAGACATATCAGGTTTTCTGATGGCTATCTTCGATGTTACCGAGGTATTATAACGCTTCAAACGATACGATCTGACAAGTCATAGGATATGTAAAACTGGAAAAACGACAGAAACACTTTTATATAAATATGCGCTGGAGTTGTAACATTAGCAGGTCAAGTTCCATTAAATAGCGTGATATTAAAAATAGTATATAATACCCAGTACTTATTTATTCAATATTAAAACGAGGTAAATAAACATTTATGTTTAAATGTAAAGATATATTTCTGTATATTTGCAATAGCAATATATATAAATAATTTATTTGCATTTATTTTTCTTTTTTTATATATTATGGGGGGCAAACGAACAGGTGGGTCACCTGATGGTAAGTGATCACCGCCGTCCATAGACACTAGGGACACCAGGGGAGTCGCAAGTGCGTTGCCGGCCTTTTAAATATGTGGGCCTCCGGCACTCTCACTGACCGAACGAAACGCAACAGTGCAACCACTGTTACTTCACGTCGGTTTTCTGTGAGAGGGTGGTACTTCCCCGTACGAGCCGACCCATTCATGCTGAAACCAGTAATAGCTTCAGCGTAGCTCTACCACCTACTAAAAACCTAAAAGCAATAGCAATTTATTTGGTGTATGAAAAATACCAAGAACAAAAAACACATATTAATCACACAGTTGAATTCATTTTTCTTATTTATAAGTATAAGTCTTTGAACTGAAACAACTACGATTTATTACTGTCCGAAACCTACGTTTATATTAAGTGACAATATATTACAGGTGTACGGCATTCTTCAATGACCGTCTACCACCCTAAAGTTGAAAATCTGTCACTAATTTGTATGTTGGTGTATATATATGTTAATTACTATACTAAGCTTCGCCGTCTCTTAAAATCAGCAGAAAGTTTGATAAAATGATAATGTACAAAGAAAATAAAAAAAAAGCTTAAATTAAATTGTAAAGTATCAATTCTTCCATTAAAACAATCATGAAAGTATTTGCCGTCATCAGAAAACTAGATGAATACGAACCTTTTCAAGACAGATATTTAACACTCAATATCAAATATTACACAACATTCCGGAGACATCGACACAGGTGTCGAGTTTGCACAAGCCATCGAGAACAAACTGTGAACCTCTAATGTTTTGTTCTCGACTTTTCGACAGAACAGATCACAAATAAGCTTGTCGTTACAAACCTTTTAGATAAACGTTAAGAGCTTCGTGATGGCACTAGTGTGACAATATTTCCTTTT
Organism: Antheraea assamensis; assembly: GCA_035772565.1. Lineage (NCBI taxonomy): Eukaryota > Metazoa > Arthropoda > Insecta > Lepidoptera > Saturniidae > Antheraea > Antheraea assamensis. The sequence goes on from JAQQSE010000086.1 coordinate 1,569,068, forward strand.
AAATAAAGAATGTCTTTATTTAAGACTAGCTTTTGTTCGCGTTCCTATAGATTGATCTATTACACGGGAACAGAATCGTTTTTTTAATACCCTTTTGCTGACAATTTATATGCAAAATTTCATTATGTTCGTTTGAGTGCTTTAGACATAAAATCGACTCATTTTTACATTTATTATATTAGTTAGGATATCTATATGAAAGCTCTTTAGCAACTTTGGTATAATTTCTTATCTGAGTGGGTACCTAAGTACGAAGTAAGATTAAACCTGGGTAGATATTCCAACCAGTAGCAGAGTTATAATGCTTGAGTTTCCCTTTAAATGGATGTTGACGTTATTTGCTCCAGGTAACATTTTTCATTTTGGGGCCTTATATTTATATTACTATAAATATCTTTGTAATACTATATAAAAACATTACATAATGTCAGCCTATATGTGCACCACTGCTGGGCAAAACTTTCTGCCTGGAGGAATCAATTAATAAAGTCATCTCTTCGGCACAGGTCATTGAAGTTAATGAAGAATAACCAACAGTTACATGTTTTTACCAGATATAGTGGTACTAGAAAATAATCCCAAGGAGGGTTGATATGAGGCGCGTACGACCGATCGTCAAAATTAAGCCGAATATGACAAACATGTTGTACCGACCCTACATAGATGGGATAAGGTTAAGAGAAATATCTTTCCGGTTTAGATGTGCGTACTTCAATTACGATCGGGCAGCGAATGGATTTCATTGAAGTTCGGCAATGTAAATCGACTATATCATAAAATAACGTACAGGGTAATTTTTATAACACTATACAACATTTTCAAGGACATCTGGACTTTCAAGAACTGGTCACTTGGTTAAATGTAATAACGGCGTATGGACAAGGTACCAGATGGAGTGGTGACTAAGAAAAGACTGGCAAAGTATAAGAAGACCTATGGCGAGAAGGGTCAACAACGGTCACAAACCTGGACAAGGCTAGCAAATATTAGGAATGAACACCATAAAAGGGAGTGAAAACGTATGTCCTGTAGTAGCTTAAAAAACTTACATATGATGATAATGACGACATAGAAGGTGTATTTAGATTATAGCTAAAGGTTTATTTAAACAAGCTGTCGGCTAACATCTAGTGTATAAAATATTGTTTTAACCATCACAATATCTACCAGAATGTACGGAGTTTTGTAAAAGAATAAGCTAGTTTTATAATTTGCAATTGTTTACATAATCACTACTTATATATTTTATAAAACAAAGTCGTCTGCCGCGTCTGTCTGTTCGTCTGGATGTTCGCGATAAACTTAAAAACTACTTAACAGATTGTAATGCGCTCTCCATTAATAGATAGAGTAATTCACGGGAAAGGTTTAGGTATTTAATTTGTCAAGGTGTTTTTTTTTTTGTAAATTGGTTGAAATATAATAATAACTGTTGAAAAGGATCGGAAAAAATCAAGCCGCCTGGGAGCTTTCGTCGAAAACGCTGCCTAATCCCTTTGAGATATAACAAAACAATTCATACTGAGATATTCCTCTTTTATAGATCTATAAAAATGTCTACGATGGCATATACCTGTCTTTTAAACATAGCTCACTATACACATCTATCTCCTAAAAATGGTTACATATAATGAGGTAATTGGAAGGCTATTTAAACGGATACAGTATTTATTAATCCTTATCAAATTAAATACATTAGTTACCTTAAGCATTTCATGTACATACGTATATATTTTTTATTATCAGTGCAGGACAACGTCCGCCGGGCCTGCTAGTATTCTAATAAAGAAATACTAAAAGATATATAGATGGGTTATGTGAAGAATGACTATTGTATGTTTGTATTATAAAGTGGAAGCATGAAAACATGTCGTACCCCTAATAGCCACGATTACTTTTTTATTATCGTTGTTAATATATATATTTATGTATATACTTTATTTAACTACTTATGATAATATTAAAAAGTGTGTGTGTGTACTTATGTACATGCGTTAGAAGTTATACTTCTTTGGCGTAACAAGATAAATCAATCCTTTCAAAAATTTTATCTTTCGCCTTATTCTACGTTTGTAGAGAAAACGACATTAACAATAGCAAAACGATATTAAATAGACACATACTTTTTTTTAAATAAAATGTTGACTATAGCTAACTTCAGGGTGTCGGTTTTTCGTGACGGTGTGCGCGCGCATCGTAAAAATTTACTCTCATCATTTTTCCTTAACGCGCCAAAAGAAGTATAACTTCAAAAAGTATTACGCGAAAATCCAATACTGTCTTTATTTATATTAATCCTATTCGAATATCGGTAAAAATAAACGGTCTCTTTCTTTTGATTTCACGGCTTGATTGTACAATCTATACACGCTTGTACTCATACATGGCTAAGTACCTCAGTACTTAGCCATGTATGTGTTTCAAAATATACTAAAATTCTTTTTGCGTTCGACATACACTTACCTATCCATCCATTTTTACTATGAAATATGATATCATTCGATTCCATTTCTTTATAAGTGTTTCGAAACGTAGGAATGCAAGCGAAGTCACTGGCAGAACCTAGTTATTAATATTATTGTCTTCAACAATATCTTTTGAGGAAAAAAGATCATTGTGTTTAGGTGTCTAATGAATCACCTTCAAGTTTAACGCGCGTGGGTGGAAGACAGCATGAATTATTTTAATGTAGGTAGGTTCAGTAGAAGTATGATGTATAAGGTAAATATAATTCGGGGATTAAGTCAAAATACCTACGTATTTATTCTTGCTATCAAAAGCTTTCAATCTATATATATATATATATATATATATATAAATAAAACTGTACATAATGTCTCTTGTTTTATGGACTACGCACAGTAACGTAGAACCGATTTTAACGAGAATTTCACTGATACACAGAACTTTCTAGAACATTTTGTAGATTTTTTTTCTTTATAGGTTAGCATTTGATCACAATCTTGTCTGATGTTAAATTGTGATGCGGTCTAAGATGGTAGTCGCGCTAAACCTAGAGGGAGATTAGCTCTCAAGGTCAGCTGCCGGAACACAGCAACAGGTGCTTGGCGACAGATTTTCAACTTAAGGGTGGTAGCTAGCCAGGCAGACTTAGAAAACGCCCTACCACCATGCTATGGTTTCATCAAGATGTTTTCCTTCACCAAAGCTCCGAGTCAGTTGCTAGGATTCGAACCAACGTCCTTCGACACTGTCTCCGAACACAATACCAACTGAGTTATCATCGCTTCACCACATCACTAAGCTCTTCCTTAGAGGTTAAGCAGTAATTATAGAATATAACAAAGCTATTTTTAAATTTATAATATGTTTTAATAAAAAGAAATCAAATAGAAGATTTTTACCTGCTTGTCGTAAGGTTGTGGTAGCGGACGAATTCAATGGGATTCACGTACAATTTTTAATATTGTTTTAATTAACATTTACTATAATTCGACGTGAAAATAAACTATCGTAGTAAAACCTGAATGATTGTAAACAATTGTATCAGTATTAACATGAACTTTAGACACAAAGATATCTCGCCGTTTATAGTCGCTAATATGTCATAGACTATAAGAGTAATGATTGAAGCCCATAGCTTCTTAAGAAACCTTTGCCCAATTGGAAAAATATTACCAGGCATGGTTTTATTACTATTGATAAATAAGCATAGTTATATTAAGTACATAATCAACAAATCCCACATATATTTCTATTGCAACTCAACACTGGTCACTGTATTATATGCCTTATCCAAAACGATAAAATAAATCCGTCTTTTGCCAAGCCATAGGATAAGCCCTTTAAAATACAGCAGCTTATCATTTATCACCTGCTAAATAGCAGTGAGAAAAAATATTTCACTGCTATACAGTTAATTTAACAAATATTTATAAGTTCTACGCCTACTATATGCTCGTACACTGATTTATTGGAAGAGTTTCGTTGGCATAACTATGGCCGTATGTGGAACCTTTAAAGGAATTCCCATATTTCCTTAATCGCCATTTAATTATACTTACATTTTTATATATCATCTAGTAAAGTGAACATATTTCACAGAGTTCATATAAAAAAATAAATCTGTCTGCTCTTTTAAGAAGTATGACGTAACAATTTAACCTTTTTTATACTCTATAGGTTAGCGTTTGACCACAATCTCATCTGATATTAAATAATAATGTGGTCTAAGATCGTATTCACGCTAAGCCTAGAGGGAGACTGGCTCTCGAGTGCAGCTGCCGGAACACACCAACAGGTGCTTGCCGACATATTTTCAACTTGAGGGTGGTAGTTAGCCATGCGGACTTAGAAAAAGCCCTACCACCATGCTATGGTTTCATCAAGATGTTTTCCTTCACCGAAAACTCCGACTCTGTTGCTAGGATTCGAACCTACGTCATTCGACGCTGTGTCCGAACACACTACGAACTGAGCCATCATCGCTTAAACAGTAAGGTAATTAATGTGATATATTCGTGAGAACTGAACAAAAAAAAACGGTGTAAAAGTGTAGTGTAGTGAATATGATATGCGAATTATAAAAACGCTACAAACCGACGCGCGACATCAAATTTACTGAGCAGTAAACGGTAATGGATAAAAATATTATTATAATTACCAAAGATGTTTCGAGACACCTGACCTTTGAGGCTTTTGGAGCAAATTGAACGTAATCATTTATATGTTCATGAGGTTTTTTATTACCTTCAAAAGTAGTGGTCGAAATTGTATTGCAAATTGGCAGCCGGTACCAAGCAAACCCTTACATCGTTTTATGGCCTTTACTGAGGATACTCTGTGAAGTAGCGATGACTAATCCCAGATATTTTGTAACGGTGCTAAGAGTGTACTAACTTATTTCTCTTCCTCTTTGATGGAATTATCGATATTCATTTGGATTATTTGACATCGTTGTCTTTATGAATCGCGCGATACAGCTGAATCGAGCATTTCATTTACTGCCGACAGTTACGAAATAGCATTTCTCGCATATCATCATTCATTTTAATATTTGTATTATAAATTTAGATAAAATCTACCGCTCTGTAAAAATGTAATAATCTGGTGGATTTTAATAAGTAATTAGAAAGTAGAAAAGTGAAATATTTGAAATCAATCAGTACATTTTATATATATTTATGTACTGTCTTACTTAAGAGAATATTTACTTTAATAGGAGTACAAGTAATAACAGAAACCATATTATTCGGTAATTTGATTTTATATATAACTAACTCCAATTGTAATATGAACTCGTATCTTAGTGCCAACTTATACAACACGAACTTCTGTGAAAAATTTCTTTGTTCTTATCTCATCTCACTTCAAGCTGTGCGTTATTTTTGCAGTATTAATTTTTATCATATATATTTCATGGGTTCCCATAGTTTCTTTTCATGGTACACAACTTCGCGAATTGCAATCGATCGTTTTCGATTACCAGAAAGAACATTCTAGAATGAATGTAACTTTTATGATTAAAATTGACTTTGAAAGAAAGGCGTTCGTTCCAATCATACAAATATAACTGAGATGACGATTATGAAGGGACAAGTTACACTTTAATGATTTTTACAGTATTATTACACCGTTATCATTATTATATAGGAGCTAAGCAGTAATGATACAGATTAACAGAAGTAGGTAACGTACGTAAAAATTATGTGGGTTTTATGAAACCACGATGCAAATGAAATTTTTTTACAGATGGTACCAATTTCTGAATGCACCTTTAAATATTTGACAAATGTATGACAATTTTTTATTTCAGAAATGACATAAGACATCAAATCTTTCAAAGCTAAGAGCATTTTGTGTTTTAAAATCAAATTGTCTTTTTTAGTATTTAATATTATTTATATTTCTCACCGTTTAAACCTTCTCTGAACTTCCACAAATATTTCAAAATCAAAATTAGCCAAATTGGTTCGAGTTTTAGCGAGACAAACAAACAGCAATTCATCTGTATACATATAATAAATTGAAGTGTCTGTATTTAATATCAAAACAACGACTTTTTACTGATTGGATATGAACGTATACAGGGTCCTGATAACAAAAACACAAATTTTAAAATTTTTGTCTGTTTGTTTCGGGTAATCTCCGAAACGGCTGGACCGATTTTGACAGAAATTTCACTGACGGATAGTTAAAATTACAGCAGGTGACACAGGGTACTGTATTTTAGACTAGCTATCATCCGTGGCTTCGTCTATAGTACTATCTCCAAAACGATTGAACCTATTTTCATGGGACTTTCACTGACAAATAGCTAACGTTATAAACAGTAATTAAAGCTTTTTATTTTTAATATCATAAGGTAGTTATACCTAATAAAGCCCAAATATGTTATTTTAAAACTATTGTCTGTTTGTTTATTTGTCGGAAGTTATCGAGCTGTCGGAACTTCCGTTGATAGATACAGAATCTTTCAAAAAGTAATAACAGAAAAATACATATCACTACCTACGCTTTTATACAAATGCTAAGCAATAGTGATAAGCATACAATTTATAAAAAAGTAAGAAGCCCGCTGTTTGTAGTCCAGATAGGACACGTTTCCGTCGAAAATCATATCTAAATATAAATTCAAAAACAATGTTTAAACCTAGTTAACGTGGAAGCAAGCTTTGAGGCACGATATAATCTGTGGGCCATTAGATGAGTGAACGAACACAAACCGCTTGGTGTGGATTTGAATTTTATTTATATTAAATATTACAAATAATAAACATTATAAATATTCAATGATTAAAAAAAATTATAGGTATGATAAAGAAGACTGAAATTAAATATAAATTTTATATTAAAAATAATTTAATATGTAAACGAAGAAATATAATTCCACATATTTAATTCTACGTACCTAAAATGATAATTATTTGTAAATTTACATGGAAATTAACAAGCACCACGCGGATACAACTCAAACGGGAGTAAAATAAAAAGCGAAGACATCACGGGCGGGCTCTTAAAACTGTCAGAGGGCACTTTTAAAAAAAAGATAACACACTTTTTACATATGACAAAAAAAATAAATAATGTGGAGAACATTTTGTAAACAGGTTGTTAATGACTGTTTGCCGCGTTCTACCGAAAAATGGTGAACGACATATTTTTGTGTTCGTCAAACGTTCTAGAAGTTTCTTGGTAAGAATACAATCGTCTTATAATACAATTTGAATGTTATTACAATTATCTCCGTTTCTCGAAAGAGTTCTGACAACACATCGTCTTCAAAAACGTCAATATAAAATCATTATATATTGACGGTTAACGATCTCAGGTGATTACACCGACATCCAGTTATACATATTGTCATTATATGTACAATTCTGGTGTAAATGTTTTCGTAATTATTCCACCTTACATGTTTTGATGTTTTTTTTTTTGTATTTATGGAATCACCAGGATGGTTTTTACCTATAGTTAAAATCGGTAGGAAGCGTTGTTATTGTCGAGATCTAGATTTTTTTATTTATTTTGCTGAATCGTTTGTTTTTTTGTATTTATTTTTGGATTTTTCATCTATAAAAAAACATTTAATCTAATTTTTTTTTGCGGCTCAGAACCTCTTTAATATTCACTCTTATTATGATTGATTTAATATGTTTGATCATTCATTTGCTTCAATAACATCTACCGGATCCGCTATATATATAGACGCTTCTTTTTTAAATTCAGTTTATTGAGTTTTGAAATGATTTTTACAGTGTGTGTATTGTTAATGATAGCGTTTTGTATGACGAGAAGGTTTAAATAATATACAGACGTATTCCTAAATATTACATTTCTGTTACATTTCCACAGGTAAAAGTTGATTTTCAATCTAATTATATTTACCCGGTAGGCTTAGAAACTACGTTAAACATACCAAAAAGTGCTGATGAGAGCTATCTAGTTGAAAGAATTAGGTAATATTAGGGTTTTTTCAAAGAAACATTATATTGGATAAAAGCTACTTACATTTAGTCTTGCTTAGGTAACTAATTTGATTTACTTCCAATTGAGTGCAGAATTATGATTCTATAAACATTACCTTGTCACATAGACAGCAGATCGTCAGACGTAAAGCATGTGCTAACCGATAATAAAAATAGTATATACAAAGTTAAAAGCCTCAATGTTTGTCAGACAAACAAATATAAATCAATTCACACTTTTACACGCTTTCTATTTATACTATTTTGCCAATTCCGTACGTAACTACACTGGAATGCCGGTGACTTGTTTAATAGAAGATGTACTTATTAATTCGCTTGTTACGTTTATTTATTTGTTTATTGATAACTATAGCTAATATAATAGTCAGCGTGCTGATAAAGATAAAATAGAGAAATAAAGAGGGAATAGCTTGACTGAATCCCAAATATGTGTTTACACGTTGATGGGTCTTACACTAATTGCTCATAATATAAAAAGGTTAATTGAAGTAAAATAAAGTTAATTTAATGTAAAAAGTTTAAGTAAAATGAATCTATATAAATAAAATGATAGCGGTTTGTCATTTTGTGTAAATCATACAAAAACTACTTCATAGATTTTAATAATTTTTTTTTAGTATTACTTTATAAACACTTGATCCTTATCTAAAATAAAAATTATCACGATATCTTCGTTTACAATAAAGTTATAGGAAATTGCGTTTAGCGAATGTGTGAAGTGGAGTAAACGGTGTAGAGCGCATGCGTAGGAGAGGAGAAGTAAAAGAATAACGTTGTTTACAAAAAAAAATTCGAACAAAGTATATTTTGCTTTCTATATATATATTTTTTGTGATTTTTCCTGTGTAGATAAAACATATTGACGAGATAATAAACAATGTGGACGAAGTTACGTATATCAATTCGTCAAATAATAAAAACTAGAATTAAACCGTGAACGAGAAAATAAAATGTTAAAGTGTAATCTCTATTTATTATGAGTACTTAAAGAAGTCGTCAATATAAAATGCATGTAACTGTGCTTTTGGCTTTAAGAGCTTTATTATCAAATATGTCCAATGAGGTATGTTTGGATGCGAGTTATTGTACAAACGAGTCATACGTACAACAGGATTTGCTCGTATGTTCTTTATACACATAACGCTTGACTATAATCTCACTCGACCGTTAAGTGACGAAACGCCAAGAGATGTCTCGAAGCGCTGGTTCTCAAGCGCAGGTAGCCAGAATACATAGGTGTTCAGTGACAGACTTTCAAATTGAAGCTTGTAGCTAGCCAGAGAGGCTTTACAAAATGATCTAGCAAACAGTTACAGTTTTATCAACATGAAACATGAAGTATAATAGTCTATAAAAGTGTAAGATACCACTTTATAACTACGTATACTAGTTAGTGTAATGCATTTTAAAATCAATATAAAAAACGATGTATTGCTAATAATATTAATACACATATAAACGAAACTTTTATTCAAACAAACGAATATTCCTTGTAAATTTTCTATAGTATGGCTCTAAATAAATAAAAATACTTTTTTTAAACAATCACTTAAATATATATGAAAAATTATTGTTAAGTAGAAGTCGTCAATTCTATATATTGTATACGTATTTTATAAAAATCGTTTCTACAAACTGTACGTACACAAACAATTTAAACACTTGTAATTGTCGTTGGTTTTTTCGAATGGTACCACGAATGACAAATAGTGTCAAGCAGCAAATACTTGTAAGGAATGTACACATCAATAAAGAAATTCGCTTGAGCAGTTTCTTAATAACCAAGTAATAACGTGAATCCCGTTTTCGTCTCGTTAATTACCAAAACAGCTTCTTCGAAAATATTTATATATTGAATGACATGATCTAAAATCCAAAAATTAAATTAAAAATAAAAATAAGATTATTTGTGTTTTTTTTTCTCATATAAATACCGTGTATTGATAAATGTAGAGATTAGTAGAGTTATCGAGAATTCGAAATACATGTAACAAATATATTGGTTGTACACGAGTTGAAAGCCTTCGGTCGGTTATTCTAAGTGGTCGGTTAACGCGTCGACATCGCCGCGATAATTAGTTTTCGGCTGTCTAGCGGTCACGAGTCCGTACATTCCGATGTACTGTCGACTCATCTACAGGCTTATCTGTGTTCAGATACAGGTGTTTTTGTATGTTGTTTCTATACAAATCAGTTTGCGGGGCCGTTGCTGCTTCATAGATAATTTCCACTTTAGCTGTTACGTTAACATTAATGTTTATTGGATAATAAGCGTTTTATATAAAAGAAGTCAATAACTGATATAGATAAATTAATATAAGTATATAAAAATGTATACAGAGATGTCCTTAAAATATAGACAAATAAGTATTAATTCATTTGTAAATAAATAGGTAAACAAAAATCCATTTTAACAATAAATAGCAACTTTATTTGATTAATACACAATTATGTAAATACAACTTTATGACAATTATTATGTAGTACAAAATATTAATAATATGTCCCTATATAAACGATATACAATATGATTCTTTTTTATGTTTTCCCATAATTATCTATAAGAGTCTTGTAATAATAATGTTATTAAATTAATTCAGTATCCACTGCGATTCGGACAGCATTCACCAAACGCATTTTAACCTCTTTCGATGTTATAGGTGTTAATGGCCAAAGTTTTTCCAATGGTATTTTATCCAACCCAGAAAACTTTGCTTCAAACTCTTCTAATGTATCACACCGTTGACCGGCCAGTAACGGTATCGACGTCAAGCATGCCAGTATACCAAATTTGCCATAAATTTTTAATTCGTTATTTAAATCTTGACGAGTGAACACGTCTTCTGCTTCCATTCCCATATCCCTTAAATAATATTGCAGAAAATTGTAATATGTATCAACAGCGATCATAAAATCGGTCTTGTTACAACATAAATTGCTACATAGAAATATAAAATAAGCCAAATCAGTAGCCGGTGATGCACATCTTACAAATTGAAAGTCGATAGCCGCAGCCCTGTCTTCAGAACAAAGAAAATTTGGACACCAAGCATCCCCGTGACAGAATACTGGATGGTCGCCACGCGTCGAACATATGTTGACGAGCTGTTTGTATAGATCGCCTTTCACCAAATCGTCAAACTTTCTATAGTAAATGCTCAAAACATCTACACACTGACTCATCACTTCACTGTCTATTTTCACAGCGTTCTGCAGAAACGGTGTATACCAGTTGCAATTCTCTTCAATATAATAAATTTCGGGTATTAAATTTGATATCTTAATAAAAGTATGAGGACTTTTGACACGTAAGGCTAGAGATATCGCATGCAAATGTGCGAGTACTTTCAAAGTGAAATCTCTTTCATTTTTAGTCGGGTTTTCCGATATTGGTTTGAAGTTATTTTCAGACAAGTCCTCCATTAAAATGTAATCATTTGAACCGTCGAGATGACAACCGTAGCATTTTGGTACACTGCGCTGTATATCTTCCTTCGCTCCTAACGCTTTCTGAAATTCGATAAGAAGCGGTAAAATTTTCGAAAAGAATACGACTTCTCGCTTAAAGTATTTCGTACTGTTGAGCGATTTTCTTAACAAGAGGTCGTTAACTAGTCCTTTTGCAATAAACGAAGCAGTGTGTTTGTTACCGACAACAGTAATTCTATACACAGCACTTATAATACCTTCCCCAGCCGGAGCCGCTCTAGTAATAATGACAGATTGAACATCGTCTTCACGTTTTATTCGTAACTTGAATGCTTTATCAATTACATTAAATGTAAGATGCTTAGATACATCAGACAATGTTAACTCAACCATACTTTCCACTGAAATAATTGCTTAGTTCCATAACGTGAATGTATTTAAAAGTTCTGCAACTTTGTTAGCTGACATAAAATACGTCTCGCGATATCATATTTGCTGATATCATAAGTAAATATCATCACCTAATATTGTTTCGGTACATACTATTGTTGCTTTAGATTGAAGAACACGCATCTTACGTTATTTTAATTTTACTGATGATTTTTCACATGATATATGTTTCGTTTTAAATACGTTCGTTGTATACGAAATCAAATGCGGTAAAATATTCAGATAAAAAAAATTAATTTACTATTTCTCATTTGTCATGTAAAAAACTTTTCATCAAGCAGCTAAACAAGAACAAATTGAAAGCAGAAGTGATAAAATATCAGCTCAAAAAGAGTAAAAATTCTGATTAGGTAAATTAAATATACAGTTTCTGTAGACTTATCCGAAAGAAAATTTTAATATTGTTTTGTTAAGACTTAGAAATAATCTGAATTAGCTATTTCTATATCGGTATTCTCCGATTTATGACATCACTTTGTCCTTGGGAAATACATAATTAATTGATTAAGAGGTGAGTTTCTCTTTTTACTAACGATCTGCCGATTAATTGCGCTTAAACGAGGGTCTCATTGTAGTTTGCTCGTATCCAGTTGAAAGCATCTAATAGAAAGAAGATCTTGACTTAGAACAAAGGCTAAGCCCATGACCAAGTTTTCTTGAACTCCTTTGAGGAAAAGTCTCTCTATTACATCAGAGCTCTTTCTACACGATAAACATTTTCTGTTCAGCTTGAGAAATACTATATGAATTTATTCAAGTCTAGTTTGATAAAATTGCTCAACAATATTCATACTTTCCTAGCTGAAATAGCATATGAAAATAACCGACGAAAATTCTAAGGTTTAATTAAAAAATCGAACGTCTTCTTCCTTTACTGGAATCTCAGATACATATAGGGATTGTGCATATGTTTTTGTACAAACAATGTTAGTTATTACTCTTCAAACAATGTGCTTAAAATAATTCCTACGAGATTGTGTACTCAACAAGACTTGTATTTAGATAAATGTTTCTATTTGTACTATAAATTATACATTAAATATATTCATTTGTTACGTAAATATTCACAGGCATAGAGATCTTAAAATAGGTAACTATTGCTATGTATGTAAATTATAAACAAGCGGCTGATATTTGTTTTTTCTTGTATTAATATTGGATTTTCGGGATTTTTATAACCTGATAATTGTAACTCGGCTTCATATACAATTGAAATGCACCGTTAACTACATCTTTAATTTAAATGATTTAAGAATAATAAAATGTAAATAGTTGAGAGTTTTTATTCGCTAAAAATTGCCAATATAATATATTTTTTTTTCTATTCTGAGTTAGTATAATGTTATGGAAATTAGCTAATCATAGCCTAGATTATAGGAACAAAGAGCTCGACATCGAACCCCGCTATTGGTTCGCGACGTATCTAGTGTTGTAAGTAATTTCTTATTATTAACGAAATGTCGATAACTTTATTCATTATAAATAGTCATATTATCTTACATAAATGCTAAAATTTTCTAATATACATCGGATATACTAGCAACTTTTTAAATATTAACCCTAAAAATGAGTACTCTAGTATTTTTTTCTCTGTTTTGATTCACCATTGTCGTACTGCTGACTTGATCAAAGACACATAGTAAGTAAAAACTACATAAATCGGATAAGTAGTGATAGACAACAAGGCGTGGTATTTTATAACATAAGGACAAACTTCAATGTATTTACATAAGTATCTATATCAGAAACAGTGCCAAATTGATCGTCCCATGCTTCAGACTCAATAAGGCCAGTAATATTTTTAAGTAATGGTGGGTTAGGTCCTATAACAAAATATCAAATACGGGGTTATTGATGTCAAAATACTTATTATACGGCAGATCAATATGTGAACGATGGTGATATTTTAAAATAACATCCCTCGCTGTGCACCTAAAACTCTACCAAAAACGAATGCAATTGTAATGACGACTGAGTTATTTTTTGAACCGGTGGTAATTTTAACGTTCTCGGGTGCCATCTCAGGGTCTAAATTGAATAAAGTATTTTTGATTCTGATCTGAAAACAATGATTACCCAGTAACTTTGCAGATCGATAGCATGGTAGTTGGCGTTGTTCACATGAGCAGAGCTTTCGTTAAAGAAAAACGTCATGGGGAAAATATAACATATTGTTAATGCATTTTTTACTACTCTTCTAGATAGGTATTTATTTTAAGTTGAAAATATGCCTCTAAGCAACTACAGTAATGCCCCATAAGCGCATATTTATAGGAATTTAAAATTCATTCTAAGATATCGTTTTATGATAAAAGATTTAGCTTACGCTGTTATTAGCATGTTCTTATTTACAGATTTAAACAAAAATATGAAAAAGATTATGAACAAAGTCAAGTCAAAGGGAAGTCGATAAAGAAAGAACTGTAATCAAAATAGATAGTCGATAAACCGACTTATGTACATCACTAGAGCAATGGTAGCACTTAAGGTGATTACTCTTAGCAAAGGAGCGCGCAGTAAAAATAATTTGACGTTAACTACTATGCATATGGGCCGCGATAAAAATTACTTCCAATTCCAACAACTCAGTAATGGTTAAGATGGAACGTTACAAGCAAACTTCTCAGCAAAATTAGATGTTGGAAACTTAGTCGTTATGGTTATTTTACATATTGTATGCGATAAGCTATTTTTGTATTGCAGGTATTATACTCAACAGTAAGAGTAACTTTCTTCATCCAAATTCGTACTTCGAGTACAGAGGATATTTTTTTCTATATCGTCCTTAATTGTCACGTAATATGATAGAGTATAACTCGAAAATTCATTATTAACGTCTCGTCCACTATATCGGTCCATAACATGACAGTAGCAGTACCGTAACTAACATGCGTGAAATATTATTTACATACATTAATTTGAATACGACTAGAACGTTCTGTTATCGACCAATATTGTGTAGTGTCATGACTGTACTGGCAACGAATTTCCGATGATCATATTTGGCAGGTATCGACACCCTTCGTGCATGGCACGAAACGTTGTGTGTAAGCAAACAATCGCGTTGTATATGCGTATGCTGACCGTATTAAACGCGTTGTCGCTTCGTTCTTACTTCTATGAGAGACGTGTATGTCTTGATGTACTTATAGATAATGTTAAAAAGCAAGTTCTTGTATACAGTTAACACATCTATATGTTACATTAATGAAACGAGAATGATACAGGCATTAAAAGCGTTTTATACGGGGATGATACGACAATTAAAAGCGTTGTAAATAAGTAATCTAACCTTCATAGTGAAAATAGGTTCCGACATTTTTAATCTCAATAGAGTCTTATCGTGATTTTGATTAATTTCTTTTAAGAATTTAACATTCATAAAATTTTAAATAACATTTATAAAGTCTGAGTATCGACAATCGTCTGTATACAGTGTTAGTAACCCTTCTGTTGATTTGAGATATACTTGTTTACATAAGATGACCTTTTGTGTCCCAAACATTGTTGTTAGTTCTACTTTAACATGTCATATCTACATTCTAGCAACAACCATCGACTTCATCTAACTAACATGATAGGTGAGTTTCGTTGTTTATCTGTTACGCTTTCACGTCTTAAACCCTGAAGTGTCCGTTTTAAAAATTAAATTCAGTTTCATAGACAAAATAAAAAAAAACGAAACGAATGTAGACGTCACAAGACACAGGTCAACAGACTGTTGGCAGCATGATCTTAAAAAAATCATTGAATGATAGAGAACGAATTACGTATTGTAAAATTATAATTTGTATGTAAAATGTATTTAAAAATTATTTTTTCATTTTATACGAACTTTCTGTTTTTACTAAACTATGAAATTTACAATGTACGATATCGTGAAAGTAAAAAACAAAATTATTATCTGTTGAGGCGGCTTATAGACGATAATTTTATGTGATAACGTCATAAGAAAACATAGATGAAAAATTGCATACTTTTTGCCACGAGCCATATATGCGTCACACAAAACTCTCGATCGCTTGTTCCGCACTCTCGCTAGCACACTCGGCTCAGGGGGAACGTGACAATGAGTCATGCTTTTACATGCGTGCAACCGGCGTTCATCGATCTATATGACAAATGACAATAGGGTAGCTTAAATCTAGAAAGAAAGTTAAATATACATTAACACAAGCGAAATCAAGGGCATAAGCTAGTGACAATATAAAACTTAATAACAATAAATATACGATAAATAGCCCTAACGCTACATAAAGATGAACGATAGTGCAGTGAAATGCACATAAAACCTTCATAGACAACACTGAACAGTGCAAACTGTCTTAATAATTAGTCCGACGTTGTTCAGGTTAATCGATGCCAGATATACCAACATAATTTTTATACGTATAAGTAATATTGGTCTCATATTATATAGTATAAGTCATATATAATTTGAAATAAAATAATATTATCTTGTAAAACTTAGAAAGTTGTATTTTTCTTTCACTTGTATTTCTTTAACTTGTAGGTTTTATCATTCCACCACAATACTATCTGACATTAAAAACGTCGGTTATTGTAATGGTTAAAGTTAACTATAACAATGACAAGAGCCACCAACAGCTACATTTACCAGAACTAGTTGCACCATGAAACGTTTTGTAATAGTTAAAGTTATTAAGGTTACAACGTAAATAAAGCAATTAGACCTTAAAATCGAAGAGGATAATATTTTTTAACCATTGTTAACTGGTGTAACCTATTTATCGCCTAACAATTACTTTAACCGAACTTTTGACGTTAACATTGACTGGTGCAACTCAGCCTAAATGATGATTCTGTCTAAGATAGTAAACATGCATAAACATAGTAGAGGGTTAAGTTTCAAGTAAGCGCAGCTGCTGGAACACATCTATTGGTGTTGGGTGTCAGAATTTTAAATCAGGATTTGCTAGCTACCTAGCCGAGCCTAGAAAAAACTCTACTACAATGCATACATTTTATTTATTTGTAGTTTTTTTATTTTAAACCAGTTCAGCCAAAATGACTGCACAACACCTGATGGGAAGTAAGTACAATCCAAAAGCAACAGTTGTCGGTGTTTATAACAACGGTAGTCGTCGCCAGGAGGTGATTCCACATCTTCACAGCGCGACAGAGATAAATAAAAATATTTTTGCGGACGATGTAATTGATTGATTGTTTTAGTGAACTGTTAATGAGGAGTCATCCATTAATTACGTGAGGGGCTCAAGGGAGGTAGGGACTCAAACCGAATCACACTAAATCTCACGCGTTTCGTGGTCACGGGGGATTTCGGCAAATATAACGTAATTATTTTTCGGGCAAAAATAGAGTAATCACTTGATGAAATCAGATTAATTTAAAGTAAAAAATATTTCTATAGTAAAATATTCTGAAATCTGACACAATTCTTCTATATGTTTAGTAGGTCCCATTTATGACTACAATGTAAACAATCTCAAATACTAGTCTTAATAAAAATAATAGAGCAAATTGTGTTTTCTTGACCAAATCGAACGCATTTATTGGTCGAATAATACAAATTTTGAAAGATTACGGGCAGGGGAGGGGACAGACAAACCTCACGACATCTCACCAATGGGAAAGAGGGATCATAGAATTCTTAAATACGCTGCACTTAATTAATGGAAGCCCCTTAAGAACTTCAATTGAGAAACTAAAGGTTTATAGTGACCACGAAAATCGGTATTTCTGTGCACTCGGCTTCATATTAAAATCTTCTATATATAAAGAATAAGAGATACAAACGATGAAGTCAAGTTTCGGAATTTTTATATATTCATTGGAACACAGGAAATTATCAATTATATATGTAATAAAATAAATTAGATTTTTTACATGTTTCATTTGCATATAAAAACATCATAGATATATGTATATACTTATATGTATTGAGTAGGTAGGTAGGTAGTAGGTTGCCATGTTTCCTGTGTATCAAACTCCGATGCGTTCTACAATAAATGTTTCGACACGTAGAAACAGCTTAGATGATTACCCACCATGTTCGGTAGTGTCTAGTAATGAATCACACATATTATCTAGGATTTTAAAGACTTTGTTAATAAATAATTAAAAAAAACACACACACACGCATTGCTACTGGTGTGTTTGCACTGTTGTAATTAGTAGCATGAACAGCGTAACAAATTAACGAAACAAGCAAAATAAAAAAACTGGCAAATTATTGAAAAATAATAATAAAAAGGTGAAACAAAATGGTCGAGTTACCTGCGCGCGCTACGTTACCCCCGCCATGTTTTTTTTTTCTTTAATCCAAAGGACGGGCCGTGGCGTCCAAAAGATAAAGCATGTTGTAGACACGAGTAAAACAAAAGCATGCCGTGTTGTAGTTTTATTTTTGATTTTATTCGTCCATTTTCGTCGTTGTGGTGCCCGTGTGGTAGGTTTTTACATCGGAGATTTATGTGTTTCGACCTGAGAGTCATGTCGATTATAGTAGCTTGTACGATACATGTCACACATAGTAGTACCCTGTTCATCATCGTCGTTTATATTATTATGGTGATTTATTTTGTATTTACATGTGTTTTGAAGTCGTAAACATTTATTGAATCAGCCTAAAATTGTATATTTATATTTCAAATTTATCTTACTTATCTGTCTTAATTTTAAATTTTAAAATAAAATTTGGATACACATTATTCATATATTTAAATTACATTTTTTTATATACATATGTAAAGTATATTCGTTATAAAGTTGTCCTGAATTTTAAAAAGCATATGTGAACATAAAACCGTCCACCGGTTCTAAAAACATCCATGTCGCCGAGAAGAACCGGAAACTTGACCAGATATAACTTTTTTCTGATATATTGTAATAAGGACATTCGCCTTAAAGGCGTCAAGCTATTCGCTTACGAAAGTTTCTAAATTTGACCTCAAAGTGAAGGTCCTCGCACAACAGTTATTCGCATCTGCCGTCTAATTTGGTAACTCAAATCACTACGTGGCGAAATAAACAATATTTTTATTAAAAAAGTTAGTTTTATTATTTTATTTAAATCGTTCATTATAATACTTATAGTTTAAATCATTGGCTGCATAATTAAAAAGATATCAGAAAAAAAAACCTAAAATTTTGAAAAACGAATGCCCGCTCCCACACTGTTATTCGAGTTTAGATTCCGTTCGGAATCTGTCGACGAAAAAAATCTTTTGTAGTTGGCGTGCGAACATCACCGAACCATTATATCCCATTCGTACATTAAAATGCTTCGCCTGAATCGCATCGGTCTGAATTAATATAATTTCAGGGACGAATAATGCTCGAATCTTTATCTGTGGAGCTCCTTCTTATAATATAAAGAAAACGTATAGTTCCAAATAAAATCGGTGTTGAGACTTGAGAAGAAGAAGAATCATAGAATAAATATCACGTGTGTAAGGTAATGCATGTGTTCATTGTCGTACCTATTTCTAATATAAAATATTTGTATTTTTCGATCTAAGGCACGCATCGGTAAACGAGTCCTTTTAACTCCTCAGTCTTCAGAAAGGAGCAATATGTTTGGTGACGATAATTAATGTTAGCTTGATAAAACATAAATACATCGCTGCTTAGAACGAAGTGTAATTAGTGTAATAACGCTTACTACGTTCCGACTCAACTCCATGTTCCATAGCTTAATTAAATTTAAGCCGGATTATTCTATTGTGAAGAAGGATACCATTTCACGGGCTATCACTCGAATAGCGTACCATAGCGTTGCGTCTAATGCATTGACCTCACTCGTTTGATCAGACATTAATGATCCACCAACAAGGTAATACGTAACGGAAGGCTTTCACAGTATCTTTAGTTACAGATAATTGTCCATGCATTATTGTACACATATCTGTAAAAGAGGTTATGTAAAGCTCATATCATGCACTAGTATTAGGTACCAAATCGATTTTCGATTACTCTTCTTATCAGTAAAAGAATGTAGTTTTAAACCCATCACACAGGATATTTTGAATGATCCAACTCAAAAACTCCAATGATTACCACGTTGAAACAATCAAAACATTAAATATAAATATATACTTTATTAAACAAGTGATAGTTACTTTGTATTTTTTATATAATTTTCAATAGTGGTTTTATAACTGCGTAGATAAAAATATTATTGGCACGGAAGGAAACGTGATCAAACATATATGTTGAATATATTGTATTCGATAACATTCTGTAATCATACAAAACTATGGCTCTTCATTTATATTATTTCTGTGACATTTACACGTGTATAAATACAATATATTAACGACAATCGTAATTTATTTAATAACATATAAGTATTCTAATGTTAGCTTCTTTATACGTCTAATGACGTCTTTGTTATGTAAAGGACTAACTGGTACCGATGTCTGCGTTCTGTAAAATTGGATTTGCTATTTCATAGAAATTAGGTATATTGTATTTGAATCTAATGTATGAACTCTATACTCCCTACAACTGTATTACCGATTTTAACTTAAACGAATTAATGCCTTTCAGTTTATCATTACTGCGCAGCCTTTGTGAAAAAAAGCGTAATGCATGCTTAGATAGTATTGTAAAAAGTTCTCTATTCGCCAGTAAAAATCTTGTCAAAATCGGTTTATCCGTTTCAGAGTTCATCCCGAATAAACAAAAGCCACTTGTTTTTGTTTGTATGTGTAGACTTATTGTTTTTCCATAGAGGTTTACTTTAGTTACAAAAAATCAATTGATTTTTTGGACAAAATGTTTTATTACATATTTTACATACATATTTTGTCTAATCGTTGTAACATCAATTAATCGAATTCTATTCGAAACTTATTGATACCATTAAAACTAGCTGTCGGGGGTGCCATCTGCCGTGTTCTTTGATTTCTTACCAATACCTTAAAATCTAAAGGTATCCTTTATTATTAACACCGCATACTTTAAAATAAATATAATATTATTCCAAATGAAATTCGACTTTAAGTAAGAATATTAAAGCTGATTTTCAGTTGAAGAAACCAAAGGTGTTTTATATGACCGTATATCATAAAACTTGAATCACCCAAACTCCGTCACAGTGGGATACTAGCCGAAACCCGTGATAGGTTTTTTTTTCTCTATTAACTGTCATTTTATAATCTGCCGCAATTATTAAGTTTCTACTTTTAGTATTAATGACAGTAACATCGTTTTTTTGTTTTTTTTCTTATTGTGGACACTGTGGCTTCATTCCAAGCGTGTTTTATATTCCCCGTATCAGATATTTTCATGATATTTGATTGTGATTGGGTATTAAAATGTCATTGCCACGTTTCTAGTAAGGTAAAGAGTGAATAATTGTTAGAAATAAATTCGTCTTGACTGACCTATTATTGCATTATTGCACATTATTGTAATAAAAATAAATTGCATTTTCAAATATTTTAAATTTAATTAACATGAAATACGTCGCTTCTTGTTACGTCAAATAATACTTTTTCATAATTTCTATAAGTCGAACTCGAATTATATTTAACCTATTCGTTCCTCATTTATGTCCATTGTGTCAAAATCACTAATTCAAAAATATTCGCAAATCAGCACCTAAAAATAATTACTACTAATTTGATAAATTTTATCTTTTTGACTTTTTTACACAACTTCATTAAAATTGATAAAGCTGTTTATGAGCTACGTGCAGACTTAGATACAGAAAACGATCAAATTCGAAATTGAAATGGCCTATAAGAAAAAATATCTATATCAAAATTCTGAAAAAAGAAAGTTACACATACGTTACTAATATAAATAAAAAATATACAACAATTACTCATTTAACTTAATTTTGATTTCAAAGGTTATTTTCGTAACCTCTGGTGATCGACGATATTTGAAATTATTGATATTTGAATAAGCGGTAAACTTGTCTACTAAAAATCTATACATCCATTGATATACCATTGAATATTTTCAATATTTTATTATATCTTTTAATAAGATTTTCGTTTTCATTAGTATCATTGAACGACATATATTTATATACTCTGTATTATGATTCGCAGAAGTACTAATGATCCGCGAACAGGATTATCACTACATATTATAAAACAAAGTCGTCCACTGAGTCTGTCTGTCTGTATGTTCGCGATAAACTCAAAAACTACTGAACGGATTGTAATGTGATCATCACCAATAGATAGAGTAATACATGAGGAAGATTTAGGTATATCATTTATCAAGGCTTAGTGTAAATTGGTTGAAGTATAATGATAAGTTGTTGAAAGTGTTGGAAAAAGACAAGCCGCCTATATTTTATAGATAGCTCACTGTACTCGTTTATCAACTTAGAAATGGTCACATATCATGAGGTAACTGGAAGGCTATATAGACGGATACAGGTATTAATCCTTATCAAATTAAATATATTAGTTACCTTGAGAATTTCATGCACATAAGTATATATATTTTTATCATCAGTGCAGGACAACGTCCGCCGGCCAGCTAGTGTTATTTAATTTATATGTAAAAATCTTGTATGGAATGTCGTTAATTAAGTCATATATAGTGAACAATAAATAAAACTTCTTACGCCGAGGCGAGTATTCTTTAAGAGCGAATGGAAACTTTTTACAAGTGTAGCAAAACATTACTATGTTTAGCACAGACTTCTTTTGTTTATCTTAATTTAACAAATGATATATAATTACTAAGCAGAATATATTTATAAAAGTATATAGACTTTGTGATATTTTTTACTTTTTCTCTGTTTGGTAATCCCTAGAAACGTGAATACAGGGACCGCTTCGTTTCATGACGTATAAAGGTGATGATACTTATAATTGAATAGTTCTTTTAAATCTTTCGCTTTTTCGTAAAAGTAAATTGATTTCGAAGAAACAAGACGTTGAAGGTGTCTATTGATATCGGGAGTACATTGATGGTCAGAAAATAATAAAAAATAACTTAGAAATTATGAGAAAAACAATGTTTATACTATGTTATCGACCCGAATAAAACTCTTTATATTGATTTTAAATACTAATGTCATTATACAAAATAAAATTAAAAAAAAAAACATCTACCGCTTTTTATATATCCATTGGTCATTAAAATTATCTAACGATTTTCGGAGTCGATAAAAAACCCAGACATACATCAGCGGTGCTTAAACACACAGAGAACACATCCTATATACTAATATACTGGACACAGTTCAAACACGACCAAATCAACATAGCTCGTGTGTTCTCTATGTAAATGTATTATTATCCATCACTCAATCACCGGTTTCCTATTCGGTGTTAACGCAAACGTATATTTTACAGTTGCATATTAGTGGTTAAGTGCTAATTTGTTTACAAAATTCACCCCGATACTTAGTAGTGTCGTTTCACGTTCCTAAGCAACTTGCAGTTAAGTCGTTATATACAGGTTTTACTAAGGAATTCAAAGTATAACTTTCAATATTCAATTTTTGTAGCTAGACAGAGTATTGGATTTTACAATTATTTTTTTAATGTCGTTTCATTTATTAATACTAATTATTTTAACTACTAATTTATATGTCTTTTTCGTGGATTCTTGTTCTGTGTAAAAACTGTCTCTGTACAACTTACAATACAACACTAGATTACTTTTTTGTGAAGTGTTACCATTTTAACATATAACAAATATAATTTGCAAAATAAAGAAAGTATAATAAGGTATATAAAAGTAATCTAAAAATAAAACCATCTTCACATAAGGGTGCAAAGTGAAGAGTGGTGGCTGCGTAACCGGTGGCCGTTACCTGCTCGCACAATAGAAGGAATCAAAGCGCCCATTGTGAGGCCACAATGCAGTCAAGTGGCCCGGGGAGGCTTTGTTGACTCGCTACCAGGGCTGTCATCTTAGAATCACTATTCAGGGATTCACCTACAGTCGTTCCGATTTAACGTTTTAAAGTCTTCAAATATTGTTATTTCATAGGTGCAATAACCAAGTATAATATATACTTATATATATAATAAGTATTGTTTATTTAACAATAACTTTGATACATTTTTTTATTACAACAAAACGACAGAAACTATCGATCACAAAATATATGACAGCATTAAATCTGTTATTTCCTATCTACGTAAAACGGCTGGAACTAATTATTATTCTGAAATACGAAATTAGTATGAATATGTCGTGAAATACGATATAGGATACTTTTTAATGGTCGGTGAAGCCGGTGAGAAGTGATTAGTATAACAAACCTAGTGTTTTGTTGTTCAAGCAGGTGCAACTTTTACCACATTTGATATGAATAGTATAGAGTGATGACTCTCGACCGAGTTATGTACTATAGTTACTTAATTCATTGTTCAACTCAAATTTGTAATTATTTTATTTACATATATTATTATTATAAAAACATTTATAATTATTCAACAATATTAAATTCCATTTCATTTAATTTCAATTCGGAAATTTATAATAAGTAAATTCTTTGAACAATAAATTGCAAAAAGAATCACGCTGTAGCATTTAACATACAATGTATTTCATTAATTAATTAATTACGTTTTTGATAACAGTGTCAATTATTTATTTAATTACGAAAAAAGTATTCAAGTGATAACCCTATCTTAAACGAGTTCGTCTTACTGACGCGACGACGCGACGCTAGATTTCTGGAAGCACTGACATATATATACCATATGATAACAGTTTTCATAATACATTATATTTAAAATGAAATATTAAATAACGTTATTTTGAAAGGTTTTTTTTAAGTTTGTTACTATTCTTATAATTTAATTTGTTAATTACACAAGCTATGAGATATGTATTTAGAGTGAAAAATTGTTACTACTTTATTATAAAAAAAATGGTTTGGACCTTTGTTATGTTAATAAATCATGTTAATTAATTAATTCTATTTAAATAATAATCAACAGTTAAATAACAAAATAGTAACGCTAAGTAAATTTAACAAAGTATCATTGTTTGTAAACGGTATTATCATTGTAATTCGGTATTAAAATACATAAGTCTCATAATTAGCGGCCGAATGGTTTTTTTATTGCTTCTATAATGCAAACCGCGTGATAGGATGAATGCCGAATTCTTTAATTTGTCGTATTTGTATTCTCGTGTTATCGCTTTAGAGTTGGAATAACGTATAATGAGTAACTCACATGTATGACACGGGTGGCCTTTGATTTTCAACCACTTCTTGTACTTACTATGATTGTGGTACAGTGTGTTCTGTGTAATTTGTTATTACATTACTTCTTGCTGGTTACTTCATCTTTTCTTTAAGTAAAACATCCTTTAAGTAAACAGGTTTTAGAGCAAAAAGTAAATATTTCCAGTACGTAATAGTTGTGTAATATACACCAACCTTTATATAACACACAATATAATTTATTATATCATTATCTATGCATATAAATAATATTGAAGTAGCTGTCGCTGGTCTCTAGTTCATCTCCGAAATGATTGAACTAATTTTGACAAGGCTTTTTCTAACAGCTACAGTCATCATCATCTTACCCTTATCCCACCTAAGTAGGGTCGGCACAACATGTTTTCCTTTTCCACTCTCCTCTGTCAAAATTCATCTCAGTATTCACACCTTTTATACAAATATCATTTTCCACACCATCCATCCACAACTTTTTCGGTCTTCCTCTACCTCTATATCCGTCCACTTTCAAACTGAAAACTTTAAAGAAAAAACAACAACAGATATAGTATTTTTCGTAATATTGTATGAGCAACTTTTTTATCGAACTGACTAACAATATTGGCCAGATGGACCTTCACAGCTTCACTGAACTAATGGGGTGAGCCATTTAGGGGTGATCAACCGCTTGTCAAAAATCTCTAGGGTGTCAAAGTAGCCGAACCTCAAAATGAGTTGTTGCCTTGAATGCAACAACATGAATTTTACTAAACTAGCTTACCTAATCATACATATAAGAATTAGTGAGGTTCACACGTGTACCAGCATATATGTGCCCCACGAAATCATATATGTATTTTGTATCAGTCAACTCTGCTAAAGTAAGCCAAAACAAGTAAAAATAAGAAGGGAAATATATAAAACCTTTCCACCATATTTGTGTTTGTTTGTGGGCACGTATGTTGAGGTAATCTATGTTATGTGTATGTTAAGCTAGTGATTGAAGTTTTTTTGTGTCTCTGTATCGCCCTAGCAAGATGAGCTACATATATTTACGCTTTTCTGTAGAAACTGAGCAGTAATGATAAAATTTAATAGAGATGCCTTAAAATCAATAAAAGGGTAGTAGTGGAATTGAAACCATAAAAAATCATATAAAAATATTATAGACTAAAAATTTTGAAACCAAATATTCTTCTTAACTAAACAAAAGTTATGATTTTTTGTAAGGTGCTGTAGTTTTGTGGATATGTCAGTAAATTTTCCATAGGTAGCGTTGTTGTAAAATAATTGATTTTCTCTTGTTACCGAGATATTTGATAAAGTCATTTGCTGTTGCGAATAAATTATTGGAGTCTATATATATTCAACGCGGTTGTGAGTTGCGTTTAAAATTAGAATTGCGTTTTGTTCCCTTTCAAACTGTTAGTGTAAAATTTCATGGTTAGTGTTATTATTTTAATTGTAAATATATTCACTAAATATAATTAGCGTAGGTTAATATTAGAGAATTTTATATAATAAAGTATAACTGTACCAGAAAATGTACCTGTGATACAAATATCATTCAGATATCACTTTATAATTTCTCTTCAGTTTTCTTCGGTCCACGCCATTGTAGTAAATGAGGTGAAATCAATAGGTACATAGTTTCTCCACATATAGTGGTACTTGGTACTACAAAATAATCCCAAGGGGGGTTGATGACAGGCGCCTGCGGCCGGTTGTAAAAATGAAGCCAAATCACACAACAAAACAAATATGTTGTACCAACCCTACTTAGGTGAGATAAGAGTAAGAAGTAGAAGATATCACGTTATAATAGACAAGCATTTGTCTACGGCTTCGTTCGCGGTAGTATAAATTTAACATTCCTCGGAAATAGTACATTTTTCTGGATAAAAGACACCTTGTTTCCCTTTTCTATTCTATAGACAACATATATGTAACATTTAATAACGATCGGTGGTGCGTTCGTAATCTGTGAAAGTGTAACAAATATACTCGCATTCGTGTTTATAATATTAGTTAAGGTTTTTTAATTTAACTATAAAACACATTTAAACGGTGAATTCTCAGTGATTAGCCGATTCGGAAACGGCATCGATCGACCCATGTAGAATTCCTTGCGAATAAGTAGGGGGAGGGGGGGGGGGGGCTTGTGCTGAAGAAAAACATCTTAAAGTGATTATAGTGTTGTCGTAGGGCTACACCCGCCTGGTTGGCTACCCTAATCAAGTTTTTTTTCGAACTGACCTACACTGTTAGCCTGGCAAGGCCTCTACAATTCCACCGGACTGCATCCCTAATCAAGTTGGAAAACATGTTGCTAAGTACCTATAGGTGTGTACCGTCAGCTACCCTGGAATGCCAATCTCTCTCTAGATTTAGGGCGTATATTGCCTTAGACTACATCGTTATTTAACATCAGAGATTGCAGACAAAGGGTTAAAACCTACGAAGTATAAAAAACATGACAACAATTACTACATAAATATTCACATATATAAATGTATGCTACTGGCCGTTTTCGGTCACAGCAACTGCTTTAACTTCGACGCTCGTGTGCTTTCGTATGGCTAATATAGGCTATTTTTTTTCGAAAAGTTTTTCACATTGTGCACAAATGAGAACACCATTCTCATAGATATAAATGATTACCGCTGGTGGTTGGGCTCTCAATTCATTGCGTCTAATATCGAGTGTGACACGTCGATGATCTTTTTAAACATGCACTCTAGACATGACTTCTCCATTCTGGACGTTTAGCTGCTAGTTTCTCCCAATGCAAAAGTACTATGTGACACTTTTTCATGTGACACATTAGCACATCTTGGTATTTGAGTAGTTGACCGCCCTTATTACGCTTGCCTTCCTCGAATTCAGAAAAAAAGATGCGCTTTACTAGTCGCTCCACCACCATGGGTACACCACTGAAGCTGTCGACGCGTCAAATACCCCTCAATGCCACATACATTGGCTCGCCGTAACACTTCGATGTTTCGAACATGATCAGACCAATAAATCTTTAATATACATTTTATTGTTTGCTAGTCGCTCCTCCGTCATGTGTGACAACACCGAAACTGTCGACGCATCAAATACCCCTCAATGCCACATACATTGGCTCGCCGTAACACTACGGTGTTTCGAACATGATAAAACCAATGAATCTTTAATACACATTTTGCTAGTCGCTCCTCTATTATGCGTGACACATAGGCGTACCACCGAAGCTGTCGATGTATCAAATACGCCTCAATGCGTATACATTCGGTGTTTCGCACATGATTAGTCTAATGAATTTTTAATATACATTTTCTTACATACAACGAAATTGACATATAGATATCGGATTGAATTGTTTCGTACACTTGACGTAATTAACTTAGATCTGTTTTCGGAATATGTAGCGTAATTATATAGTAAAGTTTATGGGAAGAAAATGAGGAACTATAATTATCATTCCGGATAAACAAAGGAGTTCGGTAAATGTATACTATACTTGTCTGATTTTACACATCGAATGAAGCGTATCGTGGACGTAGGCGGAACAAGGGCCAACGATCAATACCTACCTATTCATTGCAAAACAAGATAATTACATGCGCTGTGTGTGTAACAATATACAACAGCTGGTCGAATTGAGCAACATTTATTAAAAAGTTAAAAGTATTTAATTTGTGATAAAAAAACTAATTTGTAAATCAAATGTTTTATTAATTCGTATATTATTTTCCAGTTAATTATGATCTTTCCTTAATTATCCTACTACGTGTTTTTCGTATACTTCATATGTGTTATACGGTATTTTATACAAAAGGAATATTAAAAAATAGTCAAATTAAGGCTTATTCTGCGAATTTAATGTCATTTATAAATGTAAAAATCTGGGACAAGAGTTTGCAACTTGGACTTAACAATCTGTCTAATCAAATATTCTGTATAACGCTGGCTTAAAATAGTGAAGCTTAACGCATCAAGCTATGGGTATATTATAATAAAGCGATGTATCAAAGATAAATCATATCGGAGTACTTCGACCGAAGTTGACTTGTATAAAGAGTTCAACGCGCGCGTGCATACGACATCGATTGATTTACATACTATTTAACACACCACGGTATGTCCGCCCTTTCAGACTCGTTACCATTAGCTATAAAAGTAATAACTATTATTATTTTTTTAATTCCTCATAAAATAGAATCGCCATACAAATGGGTTAATTTACACAGTCATTCGTTTTGATGTATCGTGTATTGACACTAACCAATATAATATATTAATAGAACAATATGAAATCTATTATTTCAATATTTATTAATGTTCACAAATGAGGGATTTATTTGTTACTTATGATGGAAAGGTAAATCCAATGTTTGCGACTCCAGGACAAACGAACAAGGTTCTTTCAAGAAAATTTATCTTTCCATGCAAAACAACCAATCCTATATTAATAACTATCTATTTGGTCATATAAAATCTCTTTACTTCATGTTTTTTCTTCCCGTAAACTCCTCTGAGCTGTACATTCCTCTATTTTTCTTTCTACGTTCTTAAGAACCTCTGAATTTATAGGGCAACAAGAATATGTTGCCTTGCTTATATTAATCTCATAGTCATTAGTTGTAGCCATACTCTTTTATCAATTTTTCATAGAAGCGCATTAACATTTCTAAAGTCAAGAGTATTTTAAGAACTGTTGCTAATTCAATAACGAAAATTATTATTAATGAGAATTAACCCCAGGCTGATTTTTTGGCACCCAGATCTCAAAACGGCAGATTATGTTTTTAATTTTTTTTTTTATTTCACGTCATCCTACATTGTGAATTTCATGATTTAGTAAAGAATAGATCGTACAAAAAAAAATTACAATACATTATTTGTTATTTATCAAAGTTTTGCGATAAAGAAAGTATTTTTGAGCTAACGCTGCCAACAGCCTGTTGCCCTGTGCCGCATGAGGTCTACATTTATTTGTATGCAACTTAAACCTATATAGTTTTCGACAGTTCAGGGGTTAATAAAAGAGTATAAATATGACTATGCGATTGATATAAACAGTCACAACAAAAAAAAACACGAAAGCTTAAAACAGTTATATTCGACTATAATAAAACGTTAGCTTAGTGTAATATTTGATTGTTTACAGTGAATAAAAGATAATATCGATACAATCCTAACGGATTTTAACTAGCCATCTATCTACCTTTATGAATATTAACGAATGGCGTTAAACACCATTCATTAAATTGTTAAAAAACAAATCAGTAGGTAGAACTCTCAAGACTTTATGTTTGTCATTTACATATGTAATTTTGAGGTACGGTTCATATCAACCGCACCGCCGTAACGTAACTGGATACGTAGGAATGGAATGCTGCGATATCTTCTGTAACTCTGTGCCGGTTACACACACAATTTTCATAATCATTAGAAATATAAAACCTATTTACCAAAACTGAGTTTCACTTGATCTATATCACACTTATGGGTATAATATTGAAGATGACATAAAACCGAATAGGCTGTCATATTTTTATTAACTCTTGGCCTGATAAAGTTAATGGATATGCTAGAATAAAATTTAATTGGTACATTATTTATAGTTATATCACTACATATTATAAAACAAAGTCGTGCACCGCAACTGTCTGTCTGTATATTCGCGATAAACTCAAAAACTACTGAACGGATTGTAAAAAGGTTTAGGTATGTAATTTGTAAAGTTTTCATATAAATTAGTTGATAAATAACGATATTTGTTAGAAGTGTTTAAAAAAGTCACGCTGCTTGAGAGCTTTCATCGAAAATGCTACCTAATTCTTTTGAGATATAACAAAACAATGCATGGTTAGATATTCCTCTTTTAAAGATAGCTTACTATACCCATCTATCTTCTAAAAAAATGGTCATATACAATGAGACAATTGGAAGGCTATTTAGACGGATAAAGTATTAATCCTTATCAAATTGAATACATTAGTTACCTTAAGCATTCCATGCACATAAGTTTTTTTTTATCAGGGCAGAACAACGTCCACCGGACCTCCTAGTATACATGTAAAACTATTAACACACGCCCGCGACTTTGTCTGTGTTCGTACTTTTGATATGGAATAAGTGATGACACCATACGTTGTCATCCTATAACTTTAAAAGTTTATGTAGCGCAATCCAAAACATCTCTCAGGTATCAGACTTTTTCAAACATACTTTACACTTATTGTTAAGTTTTGATAATTTTAAAGAATATTTCAATAAATCCGTTACTAAGTTTTTCGTGAAATAGTAACTTTTGATAATTTTAAAGAATATTTCAATAAATCCGTTGCTAAGTTTTTCGTGAAATAGTAACTAACATCCATTCGCACTTACAAACTATCTAGTTTGTACTATTAATAAAATTATAGTGTTGTATGTAACGAGTTAGTACGCCTTGTGTTGTGTACAGTTGAGCGTTGCCAATCCGCAAACTTCATACAGGAAATCGATATCCCGTTGATTTTATCTGTACTATGATATTATAAATTTCAAGAGATTGTGTGTATTTTTTCATATTTGTTTAAACGCAATCATTTTTAGAGCTACTCCAGTCGGATTTACAAAATTATTTTATTGCCTATTTATTGAGGAAGGGTACCCATATAGGCTATCTAACATAATGTTATGATTCTTAATAACGGTGCAATTACCATACAAAGTGTAGGTCAGAAAGAACGCTAAGCGCGAACAAAGTAATATAGCAAGCGGACCGTGAGGCTCTTTAAAGAGAGTCGGGTGACGAGGGTGTGTTTGCTCTATGAGAACCGAGCATTACCGATAAAATACGAACTGTAAATGGCTATGTCAACGGAGTCTCGTTCGAGCAGCGGTCGAGTGCACACGTGCGCTTGCTCGCAGCTCTGACCGTCCGTTCGGTTCGCCGCGCTCGGCTATCTTCGGTCATTTCCGGCTCGCCGCGCTCGCCTACCTGCGCACCAGATGTTGGCATTCCAACGATTTCGTCGCTGCCCGACCCGCATTGTTGCCGAGTGAGTCATCGCCGGTGCTATTGTACTCGAGCTTGTGAAATTCGAAGAAAGAAAACATCTGCTGCGAAGCCGCACTTTAGTGTGTTTACTCGGCTATTGTCAATCAACACGCTCTTTTCAGAGCGACGGTGCACCTCCTTTAGTGTACCACATAAACCGCACTTTTCGGTGCGAAGCCGTACACACCGTGCAGTGCGTCGTTTCGCCGTGCTACGCGTCGTGCTTCGTGCTGCGCTTCGAGAGTCGTGCAGCGCGTCGTGTGCCGTGCAGAGCGTCGTTCTTCGCGCCGCGCCGTGTGCACATACGAAGAGAGAAGATTTCGCGTCGCGTCTCCCTTTGGCCCGGACACGGATTGTCCGTTAGATTCGAATTAGGCGCACCCCCCTGCCCCTCAGGCAGGGAGGTTAGTCATGTCCACCCCCGCGATCCCGCCGCCCCTTCAGGCCCCTAAGGCCCTAGATGACACCGTCCAACTCGAGGACCTTATTAGGTTCCATATGTTCGCGCGTCAGCAAAACCCGTTGCTTGTATCCGAGTTCGATAGACTCCGACGTAATTACGCGCGCAATGGGAGCGATTTTAAAATCCCGCGTTGTTTCCGCGACGACCCGTTCGCGCCGTCCGACTGCGACTCCGACGATGACTCCGACATGGAGCTTGACGCGCCTCGCGCGGCCGCGACCGCGCCCGCGACGTCGTCCACCGATAAAGACGGTTTTACAACCGTCACGCGCCGCGGTAAACGCCCACGTGCCGCGAATCAGACCGACAGCGACTCAGCTACGGGACGCTCAGTCCCAAAGCAGTCGAACATAGGTGGCGCTCGGGTGCCCCGAGCCTCTCCCACGCCCTCTGCCGCGATTTCGGCTGAAGCTTCGGCTGCGGAACCCGCGGTCGCGGCTAAGAAGCCACGCCCACCGCCTCCCGTCACCTTCCGTGACAAAGCCCGCTGGGTAGATGTTTCTAACGACCTTAAGTCGAAAGAAATCGTCTACCAATCCGCCGTCAACACTGTTGCCGGCATTTCTATTCGTGTGTCGACCCCCGATGAGCATCGCAAGCTCACGAGATACTTCAGGGAGCGTCAGCTCCCTTTCTTCACTTACGCTCTCGAGGAAGAGCGTCTCCTCCGTGTCGTCATTCGAGGAGTTCCCTCTGAACTCACCGAATACGACATCTCCGATTGCCTGAACGGTCAGGACTTCCCGGTCCGGAGCGTGCAGCGCATGCGCCACCCCCGCACGAAGGCCCCCTTCAACTTGGTGATGGTCACACTGGACCGCACCTCGGAAGGCAAGGCTATTTTCAGCCTCAACTCGGTTTGCGGCCTGTCCCCAGTCTTCGTCGAGCCTCCTCGCAAGTCCCAGATACCCTCGCAGTGTCACAACTGCCAGGTGTATGGTCATTCCGCCCGACACTGCCACCTGCGTCCCAGGTGTGTGAAGTGTCTCGGGGATCACTCCACTAGGGAGTGCCCCCGCACTCCCGAATCCATCGAGCCTCCGAGCTGCGTCCTCTGCGAGCAAACGGGTCATACCGCGAATTATCGCGGGTGTCCCCGTGCGCCTCGCTCGACCCGTCCCCGCCGCGGCGGTCGTGCGACCCGGTCCAGGGCGCACGGCCCGCCGGCTCGGACGAAGCGGCCTCCGCCTCCGCCCATACAAAGCCAGAAGGCTTTCCCCGACCTGCCGGGCACCTCCAGTGCGCCGGCAGCATCCGCTCCTGCGCCGAGCGCGCTCTCCTGGCGCGTAAGGCCTTCCCCGCCAGCTCCCTCGGCTCCTCAAGCCAAGCCCCAGCCTCAAAAGGCTCTGTCCACTCCTGCGCCACCTATCGCGGCTTCAGTATCGACCTCCGGTATAGACTGGATAGCTCGTCTTCTTTTGGTACACGATGTACAAGAGATAATCGCATTTAACGCGTTAGTTAATAGTACGTCTGAGCTCGGGCTCTTAAATGCTATCTCCGCTTTCCCGGCCGTCGCGACCACGGTACAACAATTAACCCGCGCCGCGCATAAATAAATTCGCGTAAATCAAAATATCAGTTCGAACCCGCGTGTTCATATACAATAGACCGATACATTAGGATTTGTTACGTAATTATTTAGTTAAATCGGCACCGTGCCATTGTACTTTATTTTTTAGCTCGATCCACTCTGAAAAGACGCGTGTTTGCGCCCACGCCCGCGACTCTCTCTGTTCACGCCGCCGTGAGCGGGGGGTGAAGATTCGATCCCGCACACTCGTCGCGATTTTTCTTGTAACAGCTCGAGCCTAGGTAGTCCCTCGGTGTGGAGCCCTCGAGTACGTTACTCGCGCGAATACAGTGGTTTACACATGTTCTACACTTACACGATCACCCCACACTCTTGCACACCTAGGCACTCAGTGGTGGGCTGTTTTTTTGCCCTTTTCGGACTGAAATAGGTCACATAACACAGTAGTCAGATACCAAATACACATATACACTCGTGAAACATGCATGGTCACACATGCATTTTTCACGAATTCATATATGTGTATTGTATGGATAGATAGCTTAGCTAGCTTAGTTAGGTCGGGAATCCGGCGACAGCTCAAGCCGAGGTGCACCGAGTGCCCTTGAGATGTTTCGCCTAAAAATCAATCGGGTGAGTGCCCTAAGCGCTCCCCTTAGTAGTCCGGTGAAACTGTAGCAGCCGCCAGGCTAACAGTGTAGGTCAGTTCGAAAAAAAGAAAAAAAAAAAAAAAAAAAAAAAAAAAAAAAGGCTATGTCAACGAGCTACTACGATAGCCAGATCAGTCGTGTGATGGACTTCCTGTACATCATGCTCTTTATAGAATACGTTAAAGCTTACCTAACTTCGTAGACAGTGCTTAATATTTTTTTTAATTCAACGCGCTCTAATCTCAGTCTTCCAGCTGGTCAGAAAATATGAATGTAAATAAAATAATTAGTCATAGCAGGAAAAAAGACGCTAGGAACCACAGGCACAGATAATTATTAAGGTTATAAAATTAATTATATGTTTTGTTTACTTTGTTAACAATTTAAGTTCCTCCGCGTTGACATAGACATTTTTTTTCCGACTGGCTACACTGTTGACCTGGCAAGGCCTCTACAGTTTCACCAGACTACTAAGGGGAGCGCTTAAGGCACTCACCCGATGTTATATAGGCATGTTGACATAGACACGGTAATAGTAGTTATATGAAGTACAGTCTCATTCAAAAACTATAGAAACGTAGTACACTCCTTGATCCCATCACAAATCGGACCTTTTTGAAATATTACAAAAATGTTATTGTCGATAAAAATGAACATTCTTATCATTAATATATTGCTAAGGCTCGGTTGAATTTTATAAATTAAAATCTGTACTGTAAATTGAAAAAGTGAGTTAGAATTTCTGTGAAAGTCTTCATTGCCATGACTATTACATATTGCTAAGTTTATTTATGCGACAATGTAAATAGGTCTGACGTAGGTTAATCACCTTTTTATCTGTGCATGTGTTAGTACAACCGAAGTACATATCTGCTTCTAAAATACTTACAGAGTCTTTATACAATATATTTTTATCATTAATATTTGTTAATCTCATCAGATGTAATGTCACTCGTAAAGTATAATACTACCAATCTCCGGTAACTTCGTCCGCATTAAACTACGGCATAAAACTTGATAATAATAAAATATAGCCTAGAGCTTACAACTAACTAATAGCGAGTTGTATGTAGTAAACTTGATATCATGGAAATATACAGACGTGCCTATTCTGATGGTGATCATTCAAAATTCTTTTTCTAAGTCTGCCTGGCTAGCTACCACGCTCAAGTTGAAAATCTGTCGCCAAACATCTATTGGTGTGTTCCGGCAGCTGCACTTGAGAGCCAGTCTCGCTCTAGGCTTAGCGTGACTACCATCTTAAACCACATCATCATTTAACATCAGATGAGGTTGTGGTCAAACGTTAACCTATAAAGTATAAAAGAAATATATATCTTCGGCTTAGTTACTGCCGTGGTCGGACACAGCGGCGTTGGACGTAGGTTCGAATCCGTGTAACTGCGTCGGAGCTGTCGGTGAAGGATGGCATCCCGACGAGATCATAGTATAATGGTAGGGACTTTAGTAAGACCGCCTAGCTAACTAACATCTTTAAGTTGTAAATATATCGCCAAACAACTCTTGGTGTGTTCCAGCAGCTATACTTGAGAGCAGATTTAGCTCTAGATTTGACGTGGTTGCTATATTACACCGCAACATCTTTAACATCAAATGAGATTCTGATTAAACGCTAAAACCTATGGAGTATTAAAAAAAAACATTGTATTATACACTTTACTGGATATCTTTCTGCTCTATAAACTTGTTATCGATTCCAGTAAAATTATGATTACCGAAAATATACATTTCACTAACTACCATCGTTATCACGAACAGCTATAAAAATAAACAAGAATTTAATAGGTACCACCATTGCGTCTATAAAATCTTCTATATGCCTTTTAAATAAATAAAAAGCTATAGTGTTATGGAAGTATTATTCAGTAATAAGCTTTATAATAGTGGAAAACTTAAATGCTAAGATAGATACCAGCGACTAAAAAGAGTTCTTACTTACAATATTATTTTATTCTGTAATGTCAAGTGCTTTTTATTTTTAAAATACAAATTTTGGTGTCATTCTGAGAGAAAATGAGACAACCATCTGGCAACACTGATTTTAGTAATAGTGATATATTATAGTAAAAAAAAAATGTAGTGAATATTTATGCATTTAATAATATTATACTCAAATATCATGCAATATATTCATATCTATATGCAGATACGTTATACTATAATCGAAATATTGCTTTTATAAGTTAGTAACAGTTCCGACGTAGATTTCTATATTTTAAAAGTCAAATGTAACGGATTTTTATTCGTTTTATATATCATAAGTGGTACAGATAACATACAACCTTCAATTGATTTGTTTATTTTTTATTCAATAAAAACGTATTAGTTTATTTTGATACAGAAAAATCATATTATAAAAGTAGATTTAGTTACTCACTGATTACGAATATATTTTAAATGCATGTGTACACCACGAGTATGAAATAAAACTCGATATTTAGGAAATTTGATTCCCAAGCCCATTACAATTTTACTTTCCCGAATTCTCAAAACCAAGTTCTAATCAGTTCAGCCGTAAAAATAGCTTACTATTGTAGATAAGCAATGCAGAAAAAAATATCCATCAGTAGTATCCCAGTAGACACCTCGAGGGTGCTTTCGTCCACTCGAGTCTAAAACAGTTCATCATTACCAGCACGGGCCACAATGAGTGGTTATTAAATCTTTTGTTACGTGTCTTTTTTCACTTCGTACCGGCTCTGGCGCGCGTACCTGCGTCCTTCTCGACGTTTACCTGTGCTTGTAAGAGGGAGCTTGGGTCTACAGAATTAAAAATGTTTAGACACGTTATTTTTAAATAAATTAACAAATAGTTTTATCATTTCGATTTCGTCAGCATAATATTATTAAAACCTACAATTCTTTTTTTAACTCTGTCGATTGCGATAATGTATCAGAAAAGTTTATCGTAGACATTTTTTTTTTTTTCTGATTTAATTCATCATTAGTTATGGCACTTGACAAAAGGGAATATTTATAATAATGTACTTGTGAATTAATAAATTCTTTTAGAATTACTAGCCTGCTAAATAACGATAAAAACATAAGGAATGTTTTGCATTTACTAAAACATAGGCTTGTTATTTGCGTGTTTATTCTCATGACATTACAGATAAGTGTCAAAATTTATACAGATATTTGTAATTATAGAAATATCCAATAAGAGGAAATACCATGAGGGTGATAACATGATAGCAATGTTTACGCTGTATATTCGATGATCTTCGAAATTGTGCGCTTTCATGTTCCAATCGTCATAATATCGACCACTACACAATTGAAATATAATTTGAACACTTATTTATTTATATGTAAGATAATATGTAAGTAGTATAAGGTGTAGAAGCCAATTTCTGAATTGGAGAAAATATGAACAGAAATAATCTTTGAAAGAATTAAATTATTTTTTTTAACAAATTGGCACCTGTAGGATAAAAATGTACCATATAAAAAACAATGAATGTACCAATTTTCACGAGAAGTATTCAAACGGTGTTGGAGTTTAACGATCTAATATTTCGACATAAACATCCATATTTATCTATATAAATATAGATACTAAACACTAGTAACCTTCTTAATTAAAAAAAAATAAAAATTAGAGAAAAAATTCCCGCCCAAGTGTTCAAGTGTAAAGGTACCGCTCTGTAAAGGCTTAGGTCTGTGGCTGCGCCCGCGCAACGCAAGGCTTCGCCAACCGGCCGCGCTAGTATACGATGGAAGTCTGTGCCGACCGCTCGTGTCTTAGGCAACGTCGCGAGTGATGTCGCAGCATGATCGCTGCTCGTATCTTGTTGTGGTGCCTTTGCCTCACCGCTCTCTGGACTGTGGCGTCTACCGCCCGTCGCCAACATCACCCTCAAGCACGACACAAACACTCGGAATTCGTTAAAGGAAAGAGTAAGTACCGCCCACGGTACTCTCGTGTGACCACCATCAATTTGGTATTCTGTGACACCCTGATAGCTATGTGACCTTAATCTAGCATTACATGTGTTGTAATCATAAAATAAAATCATAAAACTGTAAAAAATAAAGATTCCGTACGAGCTAATCGCTTGTATAAAATAAACAAAGCTTATCTTGTACCAACAGACGTAGCCTTATATAGCTCGGAAAGCTGTACCGGGTCGGGTAAGGCTGTGTGCACTGTGGACAAAACAATTCAATCACATTCTGTTTGTGACAATGTCTCCCGTGAATATGAAAAGGATGGTGTGTACAATAAATCTTCTTTGCTAACGGACTTTGTTTAAATAGGCAAGGTGCACTCTCGTCGACGTCTTTCGGTTTTCGTTTATTGTTTCCTCAAAATTACAAAAAAATTATATACGCGCAGAAAAATAAAAAGCTATGGATATATCAACTAATATTTATACGAAATAATTTGTAGAAGTGTGTTTACAACAGACGTTATAACGAATTTGCATAGATTCCGAATTCATTATTACCTAAAAAAATAGCTTTATTGATTCGTCAGAACAGAACATCAATTACCATGTATGCAGAATTAGATCACGTTTAGTGTGTAATAATTCTTTGGAACATACGTGGTCGACGTCACGAAAGGTTTGTGATAATTTTAGACTTATATACTAGAAGTACTAAGTCCGTTAGTGTAACTAAATTAGCATTGAAAATCCCTTGATATGTATTATATTTACCTCATCATAAATAAACAAACAAAGTTTAAATTATAGTAGATAAAATAATTGATATCTAAAGATATACCTAATGCTTATACCTGCGACTTCCTTATGGTGGAAATGACGTTATGTCCGGGGTACTAAGTGACTTTTTTTTACTGTAATTTTACCTTCACCATTAACCCTTACACACATTTTACCGATTTTAAGTGACCTTTGTTAAATTGTATTATTGTTGCGTAGACCCTACGCAAAATCGTAATGATATGTAATTCTATCTACTAGTAAAAGTCTAAAACCAAAATCAAATTAACCAATAGCAAAATTCAAAACGGAATATTTTAATTTCACTTATATTTATAGATTCATATTTTTGTTTACGTAGAAGCATTTTATCTCTTTCTAGATAAAAAATAACAAGAATGATAATTAAAAAGTATATGCAAACTTTTACAATGCTTGTTATTACAGAATATTTACCTATTCCTCTTAGAACCCATAAAAGTGTGTAGATAAGTTGCATTATTAATTTTCCACACTTTATAGTATAATCCAGACTTAATATATAATATAATACAATGTATAACAAGCAATAAACTCGATGTCCGTGCGCACCCGTGACTGACGACTAGTTTAGGAATAAATTAAAACTTTCGTATTCAGTACATACATTCACATACGTTTAAAATATGTGTAACTGTTTGTCACCATTTCGAAATTATTCGTATGTTAAAAATAAACCGGCACCGAGTCTTTTGTTGTGCAAATTAGAGGTGTTTGCCCACCACTGGGGCATTTGTCATTTATATTTAATTTGTAAACAATAGTTACTCTAAATTGTATCCACCGTTTACGCGTTATACCTATCTATACATTTATTGTATGTTAAAATATGAACAATAATATCCTTGGTCTTGTGACGTTTATAATGTTTATGTTATGACCATGTTAATAACAATTGGTACGAGCTTAGTAATATCATTCATTAAACAGAGAACAATTTCGTGTATTATAAATGTTACTCTACATATTGAATCAAAATATATTATTATAAATATTATATTGTTTGTCCGCGCTAATATCCAAAACGGTTTGATCGATTTTGATGAAACACCAACTGGTAGATAGAGAATTTATCAAAGTATATTTACTACGTACGCTTCTCATAAAGGTTAAATAGTAAAAACAAAATTACAATAAAAAAAAATTAAAAGCAACACACACACGCACCCGAACACAGCACTGGTTCCATTAAAATAACCAAGTAATTTCTAAGGAAACACAGAGGCGGTGTTGTTAATTTTATTTGATTCACTGACATGATCTTATATTATTCCTTTTTGACTACTTACTGACATTAATTGAAAATAATGCATAATAGCTGACTAGTACGAATTTGTTTACATTATAAATATATATTTGTAATATATAGGCATACAATTATGAAAGACTGCTCGTAGTTTTGTTACTCTATGTACTCGTATGTAGGTGTACAGCGGCGCTCGGACATCGCATCCACCGACTTAGAATCGAATTCCTAAAATGAGCATAAACTTTTGGTAAAGGAAACCATCGTCATAAAATTAGAGCACAATGGTGGATCTTTTTGTAATGTCCAATAACAATGTTATACCCAAAATCTAAGCATCTGTAGCTCTCTCTAGGCTTTAATATTTTGTTACAGTCTTGGAGTTCAATTATTCATTGAGAAAGTAAAATATTGTAACAGCATTTCGGTTACGTTCTGTGCATTTGCCAGTTAATACATTTATTTTCATGATGGGTAAAGCTAAGTCTCCTAATTGTACCGCTTGGGTTACTTTCGAGGACATATACTATTACTAGATATAATAGAGCATATTAGCATTTCAGCATAGCACATTAGCATATTTTTAGATATTCTGAAAGACACGTTCAATATTGGCTATTGTAATAGTTTGCTGTCTTCTCCAATGTCAAACGATGCGATTGAAATATATAAAACGGTTTAACTCTTTAAATATAGATTAAAAAAAAACTGACAACATCAACTGAGATTGCAAACAAACGCTAAAAGCAATAACCGAATAACGATTTTTTTTTACTTTATATTAATAAGCATACATAGTTCATTGGCGATTACAGTTGCTATGGGCGTTACACCCTATTCCTCTCAAAAGCATGAGACGAACAAAATGCATTCGCTTCATTACACCATTGTCACAAATCGCAGTACGATACAAGACTGCAAATAACCCGACAGCAGAATAATTGTTAATAGTTTATAACAACGATTGTTGTAAAATAGCACAACAGCGTAAATATATTATTGGTATATAGCCGCTGTTGCTATCTGTGTTTACTAGTGTTTTACGGCAACTGCAATGGAGAGCTTATTGAAGCACATATATTGGCCGGATAGTCGCAACCGGTGATTTTGCCTAACATCTTTGACCACGTCGTCGTTTAGTTAGGCATCGGATGAAATTATGATCAAATATAAGCCCAAAAAAAAAAAAATTGTGAGCACTTATGTACACACGTTAGCATCTCTAAAACAAAACCTTTTCAAAAATGTTATCTTTCGCCTTATTCTGCGTTTGTAGAAAAAACGACACTAACAATAGAAAAAAGGTATTTAATACATACATACTTTTTTTAAATAAAATGTTGACTGTAGCTAACTTCAAGGTGTCGGTTTCTCGTGACGGTGTGCGCGTGCATCGTAAAAATTTACTCTCATCATTTTTCCCTAACGCGCCATAAGAAGTATAACTTCATAAACACGACACCCACAATTACAAAACGAGTTAACATTATCAAGTAATTTCGAAATAAAATCTACACTACTATATATGAATGGGGGCTAAAGTTTGTTTGTTTTAGATATCCCAAGGAAGAACTACTCAAATTGAAAAAATAAAAACTGATAGAAACCTCCTTTAACGCTGACGGTTATATACAATATTTGATTATTATTAAGATTTATGTTATAACTAAAGATTTCCTGTGATTTGATTCGCATTCATTTACAATATAAAACTGAACAATAAAAGCAGTATTCTAACACCATACAGTATGGTAGTTTATCGTAAGTGAATAGTATGAAAACGTTCTCCACGATAAAATATTAAGATGTGCCAAGTTCTATACATTCTTTTATATTTTAATTTAAACCAATCTCTAATATATTAAAGGATTACAGCATTAGCTATTACAACGTATATTGAATTTATGGAAAAATATAATACTATATATATATATATTAATTTGTTGTGTTTAAGAATTAAATTTTTTTTATATTATAGAGGGCAAACGAACAGGTGGGTCACCTGATGATAACTGATCACCGCCGTCCATAGACACTAGCAACACCAGGGGAGTTACAAGTGCGTTGCCGGCCTTTTAATATATGTGGGCCTCCGGCGCTCTCACTGACCGAACGAAACGCAACAGTGCAAGCACTGTTACTTCACGTCGGTTTTCTGTGAGAGGGTGGTACTACCCCGGACGAGCCGACCCATTCATGCTGAAACCACTAATAGCTACAGCGTAGCTCTACCACCTACAAATAAATAATTACACATAAAGGTT
Source organism: Antheraea assamensis (assembly GCA_035772565.1). Classification (NCBI taxonomy): domain Eukaryota; kingdom Metazoa; phylum Arthropoda; class Insecta; order Lepidoptera; family Saturniidae; genus Antheraea; species Antheraea assamensis. Next base: position 1,611,960 of record JAQQSE010000086.1, read on the forward strand.
CAAAATTTTAAAATTAAATCCACTGCAATGAGTTAATGTTCTTATTTATTAATCGCACCGATGTGTCGTGTAAATAATTACTTCTTTTCGGATTCAAAAGTATTATTTTATTATATAGACGAACGATTTAACGAGTTTTTTTATCTTTTGTAAACACTGGTGAAAATAACTGTATGACAGAATGCATGGTTGTAAAAACCACCGATTAACATTCTTACATTCCACTTTAAAACACGCGATTCTTAACAATCTGTCTATTTTCGTTGAATACTTGGAAACTTTTAATTTCTTTTTAAACAAGTCACGAAGAAATTATGGTCGAATCGATATATTAAAATAAAAATTGCACACCATACATAAACGAACATGACCATGTGAATCGTCATTTAAATTCAATATTTTAATATGTTGAAAAATTAAGTATTGATAGAAATCTAAATTAAGAATTATCGTTATAGAAGAACAGGTTCACATTTATAGATTCAAATTAGTATATTTCCTGTGCTATCCGATACTATAGATAAAGGTATTTTTTATACCCGTTCCGTAGAACTACAATTTACCGTTGTTCAGGAGTCAAACCCCTAATCTTCCATATGTCCGATCTGATAATAACTTAAAGAAAAAATTACTGCGTATCACTGAAATTCTTAATGAGTATATATGACATCTCAAAAAATATTACATAATAATGAAAACTTTTATAATTATTATATTTAATAAATCAAGTACAAATTAATATTACACGAACAGTAAATAAATTAATTCGCCATTCGTGGCCAAGGAGAACTTGTATTGTGTGATAAATACACACATACAGGGCCGCCTATAAGCTAAGTTTCCATGTATATTTTCCATCATCTAACAATATAGCTTTAGGTGGTAGAGCTACGCTGAAACTATTACTGGTTTCAGAACGAATGGGTCGTCTCGCCCGACGCCCGGGGTAGTACCACCCTCTCACAGAAAACCGACGTGAAGTAAAAGTGCTTGCACTGTTGCGTTTCGTTCGCTGTAGTTATTTAAAATACAGTCTATGTCGCTTCTAAGAAGAAGAACCTCCGAAAGCTACTTGATTATCAGCAGAGCCCACAATAATAATATCATATATAATAGATCCTGATGTTGCGTAAAAATACATACTTTCCAAGTTTTAATACACATTTTTTATTAAGTTCTTTTCGTTATATTATATGGATACTAATAAAAAATATTTCCACAATTATGTTTAAAAAATGTGTTATATGGTTTATCTATACACGAAATTAACTTGAAAAACGAAAGAACCGTTTGAATCGAGAATATTTCGTTTATAATCTATGCAAAAAGCCATGTTACGGGCTAAATAGAGATTTAATCGCCCCTGAAACATCATCGGTCAACATAAAGAAATACTTTGAACTTTTAACGCAATTTATAGCTTCGTCATCACCCATTAGACGCGGAACGGATTCATAACGCCGCTTAATAACAAATCTGTGCAATCATTTAAAAAAATCTCGCATGATATGTAACTTCTTTGACATAACCATAACAAAGACGATCACACGCAACTTTGTTAACTTAATTCGCATCTCCGGATAACACGAAGGTATTCTTTCTGTACAAAATTATTCCCATTAAAAGTTATAGATTAATTTATAATGAAATTATCAAAATGTGAATGGATTTTTTTTAAGCAGTCCCAATCAACCGACTCATTCAATGAAAGTTAAAACTACTAAATCGTTATATTAAAGTTTTTTCTGATGCCCGTTTGGCTAAATGCCATTATCCAGTTGAAAATCTAGCGCCAAGCACATACATGTAGATATGTTCCTAGATTTACACATTATAAGTCGGTATTCTCTAGACTTAACTAGTTACAATTTGTAATTTGATTTTACCTTTATTTTAATCTTTGCTTTTAGATGTAATATCCCTTAATGACTCGTCCAACAATTAACAATCTACAAAACAAATTTTGACGTCACATATATCTAAATCTAACACTTTCTTAAATGACCCTTAATTCAACATAATTATTTTATAAAAAAAAGTGCTTACTGATGTTACAATGTATAAAACATTGTTTTCGTATTATTATTTTTTTATAACTTAACATTTCGCACACTAGTTCTATTTGTATAACCAATAACTTACGCGCATAAATTAACAATATTAAGGAGCTGTCTAAGTTGTAGATACATGTTTTATGGCGTTTTATTGGTGTGCTTGTTAATTTGAGATGACCAGTTTTTTTAACGACATCAAACATGTAATTCGTCTATCCTTCACTGTTTCATAAATAATGTTTATGATTCCTATCTTTAAAAAAAAAACTGGTTAGTAGTCCTGCCTAACCACGGTTGTCAATCGATCGATTAGTGTATATTAGTACAGTATGAAAGTCCAAGACATTTTTTGTACCCAGATGTGGGCATCCAAACTCCCCAGATAGATTTAAATGTCCTATGATTAAGTAGTATTCAATTATTTTAATTATAACGTATTTACAATTAACTTATACTCTGATAAAATTCTTATTAATCATATATCAGTTTTGGGAAAATAAAATAGCCTATATCAAAAATGAACGACAGCTCTATTGAAGCAATTTTAAAAGCGCTATAAATGTATTTTCACTGACAATTTAGAGTTATTTTTTTATGATTATTTAGTTGTTTTTTTTTAATTTTAGTCAATCAAACGGTTAAATCCTAGGATGCATTCCTAATTCAATAATATACCGAAATTTGGACATATACATGATTATAATAAAAAATAAAAAAATGTATTGGTAGTAAGTAAGTTGATGCTTAATAGATGTCACAGTCTAACTAAAATATAGCTTACTTGATTCAGATTAATATCTAAACTTAAAGTAGCTGAAATGAACTACATAGCTATAGAAACTACTAGAGTCGACGGCATACGATACAAATTACATACATAGGCATCAACCGGTGCATATCTCTGGATTCCGGAAAACCATAAAACCAATCATCATATGCTTCGGAAGTTTTGCGCGTACATAATATACGTGGTACATTTATTTAATGTGCAGTATATTTCAATAGCTTATTCACTCGGCGTACATCTCTTCAAGGCGTTTAATAATTATCCGCGATACCTAGAAACAATTATCATTTCAATCTTCTTATAACATACATGGAGGAATTGACATCCAGTTCTACCAAGTTAGAAAATTCTTAATTTCCTTTTAATTGTTTTCAAGTCTCTCTCTCTCATTCTCTTTGATTATCTTATCACAATAATTCATGTTATTTAAAAGTGGTTTTACATATATCTTATTTTAAATCAGTTCCCCATGATCAGATCTCTTAAAAACGACTACATTTTCAGTGACATTGGGTTGTTTTTCTGAGCGAGGCATTCATCATTGCATCGCATGGCGGTAGGGCTTTTTCTAAGTCCACCTGGCTAGCTACCACCCTCAAGTTGAAAATCTGTCGTCAAGCACCTTGGTGTGTTCAGGCGGCTGCACTTGAGAGCCAGTCTCCCTCTGGGCTTAGCGTAACTACCATCTTAGACCACATCATCATTTAACATCAGATGAGATCGTGTTCAAACATTAGCTTATAAAGAATAAAAAAATAAAATCCTCCGAAGGTTTACCATCGTCGTCCATGCCATAGCTTAATTTTGTGAGGTACAGATTTTATGATTACAGATAAATCATACCCTACATATAGCTAGTTGGAAATATATAATTAATTATGTTTCATTAGATAGAAAACACTTTTACATAGTAGAAAACTAAAGTGTCTGCTTTTGGTCCGAGTTAAACTCCGAAATGTTTGAAACGATTTTGTCATTTTTCTTAATATGCAAATGCGTGCCTTTGTAGAGTATTTTATAGGTTGCGTGATGGTCTTCGGTATATCCTTGCTGTTCAGTAGCGATTTAAATTTTACAAAAGTAAATTCATATAAAACTAGCAGGACCGGCGGACGTTGTCCTGCCCTGATAATAAAAAATATATACTTATGTGCATGAAATGCTTAAGGTAACTAATGTATTTAATTTGATTTCATTTAATACTGTATCCGTTTAAATAACCTTCCAATTACCTCATTTTATGTGACTAATTTTAGGTAGATATATGGGTATAGTAGCTTACCTTTAAAAGATAGGTATATATACCATCGCAGACTTTTTTGTAGATTTATAAAAGAGAAATATCTTACTATGAATTATTTATTATATCTCAAAAGAATTAGACTGCGTTTTCAATGAATCCTCCCAGGCGGCTTGACTTTTTTCCAACACTTCCAACAATTATCGTTATATTTCAACCAATTTACACAAAACCTTGACAAAAGATATACATAAACCTTCTTCACGTGTTACTCTATCTATTAGTGATGACTACATTACAATCCGTTCAGTAGTTATCGCGAACAGACAGACAGACACGCGGCGGACGACTTTGTTTTATAATATGTAGTGAAGTATAGTTTTCATGAAATAAGAAAACTTTTTTTCATGACAAAAGAAATCACGAGCACCAGCTAGTACTCATCTCTATCGATTTAATATTAGCACTCGATTGATACCGCAGTAACAAAACAAATATAGTCGCCCGTAACAAAATATTGTAAACTCTAACAGAGACTGTTAAAACGGTATGTCACGAATTCATGAAAGAATCGGTTGATAGTGTTTTTTTTTCTCCTCAAATTCGAAATGCGGATTAACGGCTTCCTAATCAAGTTATAATGATATTCAAGAATCGAGTGACCGCCGAGTTTCTTGACCCGCGGCCGATATCTACTGACAAACACGACTATCATAACCGGAATTTAACATCCAAATTATTTGAATTCTTTCGTAGATTATATGCTCGAAATGAGGAAAACTGCTAAGCAGCCACCGTTTTTATTAGAACTTTTCATTAATTTTAATTCGATATATTATTATTACCAGGACTTGGGAAATAATCCGTCAATATTTATATAAACACTAGCCGTGGGACGAAAGTATAGCTAATATAATATCAATGGAAAGGTAATATATTTTAAATATGTATCATCGACGAAAAATATAATGAAACGGCATCAACCAACTATTTAAATAAGTATGTATGTTATTATAAGAAAGTGGATAACATTCTAGATATTTTTTTAAATGGTTTCTAATTATTATAGTACACGTGTACAGAATCAAACTATTAGCGGAAACTTATATAATTGAGTTTAATTATTACATGTATACATTTGGACCATATATAATAAACAGATTAACCGAATGACTGTGATAACCGCGTCACGCAAATAACTGAACACACACACATTGAAAACTTCAAGGGAATGTTGTATCGATCTATAAGTAAGATTTTCACGAAATACTATCTTTAAAATGACGGAAAGAAATACCAAATTTTATACAGAAAATAATATTCCTACGAGTTAGATTAATACAAATTTTAGTATTAGTACGATCTCTACTACAAAATTAATTAAATACGTATTCCGGCGTTTAAAAAATATATCAACTCCTAATTGAAGAAAGGCGGTAAGCACTTGGATATTTTGAATATTATAAAAATTATGAATGTTAGTCGCGAGTGATAATCTATCGAATAAATAACATATGTCTAAGTTATCATTTTCACCGGCCTACAAGAGAGTTCAACGCGCAAAATATTATGTCATAAATAGCATATAATAAAAGTATTGGAAATGCAAATAATATCGATCAATTCTGTTACTTTTATATTTATTGGTTTCAGTTTTAATTATAACCACAGTTTCGCAATATATAATGAAGGCGATTAATATTAATTAATAATGGTGTAGTATCTATTATTATCCTAAATTATAGCACAATTAATAATATATAGTTTTCGATAATCGTGAATAAGTTCTTTACATAATGATTTTCAATGTTTACTTGCGTCAATGGTTTCGTATATACATTTGTATTCAATAGGAGTTTGCTACGTTTCCACGATTTGTAAATGACGTTCTTTTGTCCCGGAGGGTCAAGGATTACAATTTCAAATTACATTAACATTGTATAATTTTATTGTGACTCCTGATGTAGTTTTATTTTATTTTTGTTGTTATACATTTGGTATCTATGTATAAAACTTATTTCACTTTCGTGGAATTCTTGTCCGGTTTTCGAAACTGTGCTCGTTTACAACTTATTCTGTGGCGGCGAAACTTTACGTGTCCAATGCCTCATATCGTCGTAAGCATAAAAGCAATCTGTAATCGGCCGCGGCAAGGCTCGCAGTACAACAAGGGACTATAGTGAAAGGTCGAGCAAGAACGAAATGGTCGAGTGAAACTGGTTCCAATGCCTCAGAATGCAAGTAACTGGATAAAAACATCGCCCTGCGACAAACCAGTCGGCGAAGCAAGCGCCGTGCACACAAGTGAGCGATTGCTTAACAGAATGACGCCTCCCAAACTTGGTCGAATTGCTGTCACTTGAAAAAGCCAAAGATATTTTCGGGTTGAAAGTTGTTTTTATAGGCATGTAAACACTATAAAAACTTTTATACACAATTATTTTACATTAAAAAAAAACATATGGTATTTATTTACACTACATCTAGTTATTCTTTTACCTAAAAATAAAATAAAATATATATTAAATATGCAGTATAATAATCAACGTAACACATTGATCTATATTCTTGGACAGATTTGTTTTAGTGGACAAATGTATACTATGAAATTCTATAAAATCATATTCTAATAACACCTATCAGAAATAGCAATCATATCGATGGGTTTTTTGCACACACGTAAACACTATCGCGGATGTCATCGTTAACATCTGGGTCGACCGGACAGATCTCTGCTACCCACACTATATACCACCAAATCGAAACAACCATAAATGACATTCAGCCGACCATATTATTCGGCGACACCACAAATCAGTTGTTTACACGTAGGTGGCACATCGAATGAATACTATTAGGTCTGCAGTCTCCATGATTTTGAATTTCTAGTTTAGCGTTATGTTTTTCTTGCATGCATATATAATAGCGTTTTGGAGAGTTTGTTACTCTAGTGATACGTACATTTTTATATAACTTTTCTAGTATTTACTTATCAATAAAGTAGATATAAGGTAATTTAGACTAACAAAAAAAAAAATGTTTGTCATTTCGAACACAAAATAATCGAAAACCATGGCTATGTCTATCATAAAATTTCAAACAAAAACATCAGCTTTCCAGAGCCATAACTCTCATCACGCTTAAAATATATCATATAACCGAACGTAACACTAGACTTTTCGATTTAAAAAAAAATCCATTTGTTATTTAGACGAGCAGGTAAATTTTACCTTGCCACTTGAATACCTTTACATTTAACTATACAGTTCTATGACAAAAACTGTACTCTTTGTGCGCGGACATATTCTTAACCTCGCAGAGCACGATGGGTCAATTACAATCTTAAGCCTTGAGAATATTACATATATTTGAGTGTCGTTTTGGAGACATATATAATGTATTTTCGGGGCGTAACTAATGACTTCGGTAACGAAAACGTAATATTGTAACAAAATTACAGAGAACTGGTTAACATATAGTAATTCTATTAATATAAAATTATTTAGTATTGGTATTATATTTTCTATCTCTATTCAATTTAATATACATTTAAAATACATCGTCATCAACTACGATGGATGGATTGTAACAATTCACATAAGTCAGCTTCGATAAAAACTATCGGATATAAACAAATAGTATAACGAACGTTTTCCAAATATTTACTTTTAAAACATTTGAATGTTAACATTCAGGGATTCGTAACCAGGCCATGTATTATTATCAACCATTCTCGCATGGAGGTAGTAAAATTAGAGAAACAACGGTATACATTAAACTTTACATTAGAATTAGCTTCGATCGATCAGCCTTACACGACCGTTCCGATCGTCAATAACAATTCCATACGACATAGCAAAACGGCATTGTAAAACTACTCTTTGCTTAATCACGCATAGCGGTGTTACTTGTAACGTAGTCGAAGAGACTGGCTTCAGATCCCGCCTACACGGGGCCGCCTCTTCGTTCGACGCTCTCTGTTCCTAACTTGTCGAACGTCGACTTAATATAAATATATTATTTTTATTATTGGATGTATCGTTACGCAGTCGTTGAGTAGAATAATATAAAGTTTTGGGAAATATAGGACTATGTCTAATGTAAAAATTATTTCTATTTTCAGTATGCATCGGAACGAACGGACGAATGTCTGTTCCGTCAAACCGCGAGACTCACTACAGGAATCTTCGCGATCGTTTCACAAACTGCACGTACGTCGATGGAAATCTTGAGCTGACATGGCTAGAGAATGAAACTATGGATCTGTCTTTTCTCAAATACATAAGAGAAGTAACTGGATACGTACTCATATCGCATGTGAAGGTCCGTCAGATCATTTTACCGCAGCTTCAAATTATTCGCGGGCGTACCCTATTCAAGCTAAACGTAAGAGATGAAGAATTCGCTCTGATAATTACCATGTCATCAGCTTTCACACTTGAGCTGCCAGCATTTGCGTGACGTCCTTCGCGGCAGCGTCGGGATTATAATAATTTCAATCTCTGCCATATAAAGACTATCAATTGGGATGAGATAATAACAGGAGTCAATGCGACATATGTATATGTGTATAAATTTGCGGCACCTGAACGTAAGTGTTCACGGTGTCATCCCAGCTGTGAAATGGGCTGTTGGGGTGAAGGTCCAGAAAATTGTCAGAAATTTTCTAAAATAAACTGCAGTCCCCAGTGTGCCCAAGGCCGATGCTTTGGTCCGAACCCACGTGATTGTTGTAACACTTTTTGTGCCGGAGGGTGCACGGGTCCACTTCCAAGCCAATGTCTTGCATGTCGAAACTTTTATGATGAAGGAACATGCTCGCAGGAATGTCCGCAAATGCAAATATATAACCCTACGTCATATTCCTGGGAACCTAATCCTAATGGAAAATATGCTTATGGTGCAACATGTGTTAGAAATTGTCCAGAACATCTTTTGAAAGACAATGGTGCCTGCGTAAGAAGTTGCCCTCCTAATAAGACGGCAGTGAATGGAGAATGTATACCGTGTAATGTAACCTGCCCTAAAACTTGCCGAGCGGAGAAACCAATACATTCAGGAAATATTGCCAGCTTTAAAGACTGTACTATAATAGATGGATCGATTGAAATATTAGAAATGACTTTTACGGGATTCCAAGATGTAAATCCGGACTTTTCGTTTGGTGAACACTATACAAAAATGGAACCGGATGCTTTAGAAGTATTCAGCACGGTCCGTGAAGTAACTGGTTACTTAAATGTTCAAGCACATCATCCCAACTTTACTAGTCTCTCTTACTTCCGAAATTTGGAAGTAATAGGAGGTCGGCAAGTGGTCGAAAATCTCTTCGCCTCTCTGTACGTTGTCAAGACTTCGCTGAAATCTTTGGGTTTAAAGTCATTAAAAAGAGTGAATTCAGGAGCAATAGCAATAATGGAGAATAGATACCTTTGTTATGCAGAAAAAATTGCTTGGAATAAATTAGTTAAATCAAAGGATCATAAACAAATCATTCAGAAGAATGGCGATCCTAGGACGTGTGGTAAGTTCGCTTTGCGTTACTATTACTTTTTTTGAGGATCCTCAATTATTAATTTATAAATTCAATACAATTAAAGCAACTGCGACAATCACCTTTTATAATTGTTATATTTGCAAGCGAATTTATTCCCATAGGTAATCTTGTACAACAAACACTTTCTGTATCCTATAAATGGCTAATGCTTACAAAAGCTGCGCGATAATTTATTAATATGATAAATTAGTCCATCTTTTTATTTCTTTCTGGATAGCAACTATTATTTTATATATGGAAAAAATGTACTGTGTCCTAACATTAACCGTGCATTGTTGTTATCTAACAAATTAAAATTCTACAGAGAAAGCGAATTTGGTGTGTGATCCTCAATGTTCGACCGATGGCTGTTGGGGCCCTGGACCCGATCAGTGTCTATCATGTCAAAACTTCAAATTCGGCGAAACATGCATACAAAACTGCAGCATTCGTCCTGGGTGGGTAATTTAATAGTCTCATATGAACTAGTTAAAATTAAATAATATTTTATGTTGCTAGATAAACTGCTCAGCGAATGATGCCATACATTTATGGTGCATTATATTTTGACTTTAAAATATACGAGACATAAACAGACTATACGAATGTCCATTTAAATTGTATTTTTTTTTAATATGTATTTATCATAGCTATATAAATGTGCTATTTTGCCTATTTTGATCAAAATATTTTTTTTTAATTTCAGGTTATACAAAGCTGAACAAAAAATTTGTAAACAATGCAGTTCAGAATGCCTAGACGGATGTACTGGACCAAGCAGAGCAAATTGCACTAGATGTCGAAACGTGCGTGACGGGCCTTACTGCGTTGCGCAATGTCCTGACTCCAGATATGCATCTGAAAATGGAACTTGTCAATCTTGTCATTATAACTGTTATAATGGCTGTACCGGCCCTGCCAACACTGTAGGCGAAGGAGGATGCAATTCTTGCAAAAAGGCTATCATCACTGTAGAAGCTACTGTTGAAAGCTGTCTTAAGGAAAACGAACCATGTCCAGACGGATATTACAATGAATGGGTTGATAATGTGAAGCCACTTGAAGGTAAGGTAAAAGTAGCTTGCAGAAAATGCCATCCATTATGCATAAAATGCACTGGATTTGGTATTCATGAGCAAATATGTCAAGTTTGCAATGGATTTAAAAGAGGTGATCAGTGTGAAGATGAATGTCCCGCTGATCACTACACTGATGAAATAGGAAAAGTTTGTACACCTTGTCATCCTGAATGCAAAGGTTGCACGGGGCCGGAATCCACTGATTGTGTAAAATGTCAAAACTTAAAAATATTCCTTAATGAATTAGATCCTGTTGATCAAAATTCAGCTTTCAATTGTACTGACACATGCCCTGATAATATTCCACACAAAATATACTTCGACGAACTACTACAAGGCCCGATTGAAGAGCCGTATTGTTCACAACATGCGAATGGTATACCGATTCCGGAAGCTGCTGGAACACCAACGGTACTAGTAATAATATTAGCGTTAGCGATATTAATGCTGGTAATACTGGGAATCATCGGCTATATGTGCAGACAAAGAGCTAAAGCAAAGAAAGAAGCAGTAAAAATGACGCTAGTACTAACTGGATGCGAAGATAATGAACCCCTTAGACCGACTAATGTCAGGCCTAATTTAGCTAAGTTACGAATAGTCAAAGAAGCAGAGCTTCGTAGAGGAGGTATGCTTGGTTACGGGGCGTTTGGCAAAGTATATAAAGGTGTTTGGGTACCCGAAGGAGAAAACGTTAAGATTCCAGTAGCCATTAAACTGCTAAAGGAGGGGACAGGGGCTAACACAAGTAAAGAATTTTTAGAGGAAGCATACATAATGGCCAGTGTTGAACATCCAAATTTACTTCAACTATTAGCCGTATGCCTAACAAATCAGATGATGTTGATCACACAATTAATGCCCCTGGGATGCTTACTGGAATATGTTAGAACACATAAAGAAAAAATTGGATCTAAAGCATTTCTAAATTGGTGTACACAAATAGCTCGTGGTATGGCGTACTTAGAAGAGAAAAGACTAGTGCATAGAGATTTGGCAGCCAGGAATGTATTGGTACAAACTCCAAGCTGTGTTAAAATTACTGATTTTGGCTTGGCAAAGTTATTAGATATAAATGAAGATGAGTACAAAGCAGCCGGAGGTAAGATGCCAATTAAATGGTTAGCTTTAGAATGCATACAACATAGGATTTTTACGCACAAAAGTGACGTGTGGGCATTCGGAGTAACTATTTGGGAAATACTAAGTTACGGAGCACGACCTTACGAGAATATTTCAGCAAGAAATGTTCCAGAATTAATCGAAAATGGCATGAAATTGCCACAACCAACTATATGTACCTTAGATATTTACTGTGTTATGATATCATGTTGGTTATTAGATGCAGATAGCAGACCGACTTTTAAGCAACTTGCTGATAAATTTGCAGAAATGGCAAGAGATCCTGGCAGATATCTTGTTATTCCTGGGGACAAGTTCATGCGACTCCCATCCTATTCTACGCAGGTAAATTTGTATATTTTTTGTATTCCTTTACCAACATACATATTAATAAATAATTTATATATAATATTAGAAGATAAGAATATTGGTTTTTAAAATATGTTGACACCGTTTGTTTATTATTTACAAAAAAAAAGGTCTCTAAGTGTATAGGAATCAAATTTATGAATGGTAATTTTTATTTCAGGATGAAAAGGAACTTATAAGAAATCTATCATCTGCAATAGAAGGACCAGAACCGTTGGTCGAGGCAGATGAGTATTTGCAGCCGAAATTTAAAGCAGTACCTGGGAGCGCGGCAACAAATTCTATTAGTGCCCGTGTTGATACACAAACATGTGCATCATCATCATGGGCAAATAACGCAAATGCTGCGGAATGTACTACTACTGAAAATTCTAATAAAGCTGAATCATGGGACCACGAACTCTTGCGATACAACCAACAAGTCAATTCAGAAGGACCCGAATTGAGGCATTACTACATTAATGGCGTGTGTGCTTCAGATAACTCAAGTTCGCGATACTGCAGTGATCCCATGAAAGCGAGAACAGAAGCCGTATTGGAGAGGAATTTTGACAGTATATCAAAAACAAAAGAGGCACAAGTCGGCAATCTTAAGCTAAATTTACCGCTTGATGAAGATGATTACCTAATGCCATCTCCGCAACAAAATCAGAACGCATCTACTTATATGGATTTAATAGGGGAGGGCGGTGAAATACAGGACGTGAAGGACTTGCAATTTAGTAGTTTTGTTGGTCCCAAGAGATGCGTCGACAACCCAGAGTACTTGATGAGCGATGAAAGTGTGCCCACCCAAACTGTGGGTATTCCAACAGAACCTTTACCGCTAGATTCGCTTCCGCTGGAGTCTTTGTGCACCAGTGAGGGTAGCGGCAGTGATTCCACTCCGCGACCTAGTACAAGTCAATATCTGCCTCAGCGATCAGTCGAAGAAGAATCAATGTCAGACCATGAGTACTACAACGATTTGCAACGTGAACTTCAACCGTTGCGCAGGGATGAAACTACCGTGTGAATGTGCTTATTATAAAACACAAAGTAGGAATGATCTCCCGCCTGTGAAATGCGTTTAATTTACTTTTATTAGTGCGCGCGCGCGCACCTCAAGTGCCATTAGAGTGATGGCTTGTCGGCTCTCAGTTAACTGAGACTTTTGTTAAGTTGTTTATATAATTATTTTGTAAAGGAACTGTTGATATAATTATTTGTAAAAAAAATATATAACCTTTATCGTGCAGCGGTGCACTTTTGTAATAAAATAAAATAAAATTATTTATTAATTAACTATAAGGAAGGCTATGTTTAGTTTTCTCGAACGCTATAGTTTTAAGTAGCCAAACGAGTTTTTTTTTTTATATTATAAAACTGTGATAATTAGTTTAATTATAATACAATGAGGACTGGTTACTAGAATAGAGGGCAGAGGTGCAGTCCCCTTATATGCAAATTCTGTGAATATATTTTTGCCATTGATTCAGTATATTTGAATATACTATCGAGGTGCGTTATATGTTAAACGTTTATAATGTTATTTTAAGTTTGACTTTTAGTAGCTCATATAAATTGATAACATTACAACTTACTGTAATACACTTGGTACTTCTTATACTTGGGTAACAATATTAATAACGCCTTACGATTTTTATAATTTAATATTATAAATCCAAACATAAGAATTAAATGTAACATTAATCTTGCCATTATAAGGGGCAAATGTTTAGGAAAAAAAAATGGCCAATTATTTGCTCTTGTGCCAATTATCTGGGCTATCCAGTATAAAGCTCCAGCATCTTGTGTCTATATGTAAATAAATATAAATATATTTGTAAAAAATTTAAGCAAAGACAAAAAGACATTAAGTTATTAGTTTTAAGTATAATTATTACATTTTGAAGCACAAATCGAGCTCAAAAAATCCCACTAAAATTCACTTTATTTTCCTATATTTCTACTACTTAGTTGTAAGTTGTATTTTGTTTAGACCAAACTCATGTTTGCCATGTAACAAGATATATGTTCTAGATAATATCTATATACCTATAGAACATAAAAAAAACGAACGCTATAAGGCGTCTGTATATTAAATGTAACTTATTTTTTGTTCGGAACACACGAGGTTAGTTTTTGATTTAACAGTCTTCTAACTAGAATGATATTCATATAAAGAGTGTCTCCTCGTTCTATTCAAACACCGTGTATGAGCACAGCGGCAGCGTAGTGTGCCCGAGTGAGTTGTCAGTTTTTATGACTTCGTGTATGCCGTACATAATTGTTTATATATATATATAATTTGTTGTCAGTAACCTATACAGCACTGTGCCATTGTAACAGAAATAGATATACAATTTTAGGAAAACAATATTTTGTACGATTAAAGTATCCAATTTCGTTCTATAAATGTCTCATACCTTTGTCGCTTCTTTGTACTCGATGATACCAACTAAAATTAAATTTATAAGTCTAAGCACACAATTATCAATCAAGTTGTATTTGAAATTGTTTTATCTAAGTTATTGTACAATCACTATGTATATAATATAAGGTATGTATTTCCAATCGTTATCGATAAAAAAATAAATGCAATTGATGTGTTTATGGTTTTCTATTTATTTGAATGTTTCGACAATACGTAATATATATTATATAAGCTTCATAACATCGGTCACGATGTATAGATTATCTTTGTTTATTATTTTTTAATTATTGTTTGATAATTGTGTGCTTATAGTAATTATGCGAAATTAACGCCAACTGTGTGTTAGTGTTCGATTTTATAGGGATTTATGTGACAATAGGAAGACGATATAGAAAGCATTTAGTGCTATCCAATGTTTGTAAGTTTTAAATGGCTAACATTTGTTTTTGTGTAGTTAAAAAAAAAGGTCCATGTACCTCGATAAATTGATGTTAATAAACAGCTATGTGTTTCCTTTACCTAATCCGATGCCATTATTGATTATTCTTGAGCAATTACTAAGAGATGTATAGAAGAGAACCGTTGCGAAACATAATCAAAATAGATGGACTTAAATTAATGAAGTTTACATTTATGCGCATTCGAATCAACCGTAAGCAGTTTTTAGTTGATAACCGTTACGTTCAATACATAAATTAGGAATAAAATACTACAAGTGAATTCACATATATGTAACTATATATATATACACATATATATTTTTAAAATACGGCTAAATATCGTAGAGTGACTGTAATGTCTAATAACCATGATTAAGAGACACAAACACTACTAAGTATAATCGCCTGGATACATTTCTGGCACGTTCGAAATCATCATCAAAAATAATTTATTCACTTTATATCCTAAGAAAGCGCTTATGAACGCCAAAACTACCACCTGTTTCTAAAACAACCGAATCCCCGAGAAGAGCTGGCAAAAAACTCGATAGGGTTTATCTTTCCAACATACACTTATATATTTCAAATACATTACACGTTACAATCGATTTAGTGGGTGCACAGAGAGTGACACCACCATTCGAGACATATTGATCCACCCTGTAATAGCCATTTGACACCAAATCCCGCTTGACATGGCGCTTAAACTTACTAGTTCGGTAAATTATGCTTTGGGACTTTTGTTGTAAAACCTAACACATTGCCTAAAAAATGTTACTGTAACACCCAAAACATGGGTTGATCAGCTTATCGTAATTTCTAGTATTTAAATTTTAATCTATTTCATCTATGTTATCTCAATAGTACGAATGGTGCTGTCAGTCAAAGCTAATAATAAACATATTGTTAAAGGAATATTACTTCGGACAAGGAAGAGTTTACCTAATGTAATATGTGTTGTGAAACAAATGCACTAATAGGTGATTAAAAAAATCTATAATAATAGATGATTAAAAAAAACATTAAAAAATGGCAAAGGGTCAACTGAATCCAATAAACAAGTAGCCTAGAACCTTAGAAACCAAATCCGCGCGTAAAATTTGACACAACTAAATTGGAGCCATAAATGAAAAACATAATAAGTGTATTAATACCACTTTTCACAGATATGCTATTAACATCTTGTAGTATTTCAACGATTTACGTTAATTAAAACAATCGTTTTATTCCATGCTGTGCAAATGCTCAGTGTTGCCAGATAAGGAAATTATTTTCCCATATTAATTGAAGTTAGTGATGCGATTATTATTTTTTATAAAAGAAACGTATTTAAATATTACAGCTTTTACATACTTGTAAATGAGTTCGTCAAAAGTTGACGTCTAAATGAACTTTATAATTATCTATATTTTTTTATAACCTTCAACTAATAATATCAATACGACGTTAACATTTATTACGTTTTGTTGTTCAAAGGATACTTACTAACCCTATCATTGTTGAAAGATATATGATAAATGTATTATTTTATAGAAAAAAGGTGTGATTCACACACGATAGAAGTGAAACTTAAGTAAATCGACAAAAGAATGAGATGAAATATATAACAAGGGTAGGATAATTACAAAGATTATTTGTTTAAATATGAAAGTATTTTGATTAATTTTAAAAGATATTTTATATAACATATGTTACATAATTTATTGTTCAAGTTCCATATTTTCAGTTTCAACAAACAAGATATAAAAATACTTACAAACACTGTTAAATAATAACACACCACGCTGATCTTCTTGCTAAAAAGCTGTAATACGCAGCCGCATACAGTGTACAGTAGTACACGCACTTATCAAATATACTAACACACGCTAAATGCTCAAATACAAGCAAGTATTAAACAGTGTGCAATATACATACACACCGACATTTGCTCTCTCGCTCCGGCTCACTAATTACAGGCGACTATGCTTAGAAGACGGGATTGGGGATGATACGAAGCATAGCACAAAGAGGAGAGACGGATAATATAAAATAGTATGTATATTTCTGTCTCATTCTTTGCCTGTATTTGTGTCTCTTACCTGTCGTTTTTCCGTTGCATCCGGTTTGAAATCACAACGATTCTAAAGAAGTTTCACTTCAAAACATAATAGAATAAATAAAAGAAGTCATTTACAACACTAACCCCCGTAAACTTAGTCGTTTCTTCGACTTTGACTGCGTTATTGTATGAAATGTAATGTATAAAACATCAGCATTATTTCCTTAAGTGTTGAGTTGAAGCCGAAGTAACGACTAAGAAGACGGATTAAGCAAAAACATTAAATGCAAAAAGAGCACGTGACGGTGTAAGAAATAATGCATTTAATTGTCCCCGTATTTGTGTAAACTACATTTTAGAGGCAGCCCCGTTTTATATTAGTGTGCATGTGTACTCGTATAACCACTTGCACACAACTAGCATTTTTTGCTTCACGTTTATCATCACCTAAAGTACCGAATTATCTTTCTATGCGTTATTATTCTAAGCCTACAACCATCTACGAAAAATTGTACATTGATTGATCATAACCCTAGGCAGATACGTTCAATAGATTTGACGTGATGTGGTATCAAATGAACTATAGTTTCATTATGTATCTTTCTATATATATCTACCTATATATATATTATTATATACATATCTATCTATATATAAGAGAAATACTACTGACGGACTCCTCACGATCTCTTCGAAACATACGTACGATTGACTTGAAATTCACCATAGTTACTCCTTTTGCGACGTAGACGCTTACTAAGAACGGGTTTTTTGTTAAAACATATCCTAAATACATTATATTAACCAGCTGTTGCTATAGTAACCATTAGTATTATATTCATTGCCATGGTAAAAAGTTTGTTTTGTGTTTAAAAAAAATCGATATATTTTTTCTTTAATTGGTTGACAAATTCTCTCAGTAAGAGTCAACACATATACCGTTCTGCTGTATAATTTATTACTCAGACTTGACTCAAAAATAAGGTAGCTACCTGGTAACTCTTATTAATTGGCCATAAAGAAACGTAATGTATATTGTATCAATCAATAACTTTCAACTTCTACAATTTTTTAGAATAAAATAGATAATTTGTTGTTAGAACATTTGTTTCTTTTTTTAACAACACTTCCTATGTCTCACATATAAATATGTGACTTTTTCTTACATTATGCTAAAAGTTGAAAAAAACCTGAAAATTCAATGGAAATCAAACTTTGACCTCGAATAACTCACGAAGAAATGAAATGAAATATGTTAAGAATCCTTTTTGTAGAGCGTAAAATTTACTATGATCCTCTAAGATGATCGTTCTCATAAGTTGATTTGATAAGGGGGTATAAAATTCCAGAGTTAAAAAAAATCCTATGTTATTTAAACGGGAAATCTAAATCTTCAAATTAAGAGCTCTCAATTTTGACGTGATCTTTATGTTGACATCCTCTGTGAAAATTTGCCGACCATTTGAAGAAAAAAAAAGCGATTTTTTTAAACACCCTATTATATATACATACAATAAAAAATGACGTATTTGTACGTAGTATCAAAATAACTACCTTTTACTGACTGGATATGAAAGTGTATAACGCTATTATAGTAAAACTTAATTTATTTATTTTTTCTTCTTTCCGTCTGTTTGTTCCGGGTAATCTCCGAAACGACTGGCCCAATTTTGACGGGAATTTTACTAGCAGATAGCTGAAATTACAGGGAGTGACATAGGCTATTATACTAACACTACTTGACAGTTATTAACCGCAACTTTGCCCGCAGTGGAATATCCGAAACGGCAAGACCAATTTTTAAAGTACTTTCACTGACAAATAGTTGACCTCATAAGGAGTAACTTAGGTTTTTTTTTTATTTTGTAGTAGTAATAGTTGAGGTACAAATGTTAAGAACATGGAAAATTTCACCACAATCTTAGGTCGAACAACACATACTATTGGTGAGACTGTACGCTGCAGACCAAGCAGGATTCGTCAATTTTACAACACCGACACAATGAGGTAAGAATTTTTTACTCAGGTAAGTAGTATCTCCCATCTAAGTTTCCTATTTATTAATACCTATATACGTTTGTTCCTCAATCATACAAAGCGGGAAGGGTGTAACTAATGTTTCGTACAGAAGTCGATAATGTGGCAGAACAGATTAAGAATTACTTTTTTATTTCTGAACAAAGTATCTCGTTAATAACTGATAAGTATATATAAAAGTTATTTCAATTACTTATAATATTTTAATGTATATGGATAATTTAATGTATGTTCGTAAAAACTTTGATAAGCTGGAGTTCGTAAAACACAGGCATGATTTAAAAACTAAAAACTGTGACAAACTGATCGTTCCATGTTTTAGACTCAGTAAATCCAATAACAGTTTTTTTAGGTAATAGTGTTAGGTTTTATAACAAAGTCCTAAAGCATATCACCGATTTGCCAGACTATAGGTTTAAGTGCCATGTTAAGCGGGTTTTGGTGTCAAAGGGCTATTATAGAGTGGATCTATATGTGAACGATGGTGATGTCTGGAATTGACTCCTCTGTGCATCCACTAAAATCGATTGTAATATATAATGAATTTTAAATATATAAGTATATGTTAAAAATATAAACCCGATAGAGTTTCTTGCCGGTTCTTCTCGATGAGTGGGATGTATTCCGAGCCGGGGGTAGTTTTGACGTTCATAAGTGCCTTCTTAGGACTTAAATTGAATAAAGTATTTTTGATTTGATTTGATTTGATATAGAACACAGAGTTTTAAACTACATCGAAGTGCCTAATGGTAAATACGGCGATGTTAAAAATTACCCGGGAACAACGATTTATATATTCGTCGTTGCACACGATGCACAGTTTTGCTGAAAGTAATGTCGAACACACTGTAGAAGTTTACGAACGGTAACACAGGGTCTAAGTCTGATTGGAGTTAAGCCACAAAAATCACAGACTAACTGGAAATTAAAACAGCTATATTAATTCTTGCTACTTTATTATTTCACATGAAAAAATTCTATAAATCGTACAAAACAATATCTTATAATAATAATTAGTACATGAGAATATACTCTTATATCAATTAATTTTTAAATACAATTAGGACAGTACAAAAAAAAATCGAACAGTTTTAAGAATTTATAAGGTATAAAATTGACGACCAGTTCGTGTAATGAAAATTTAATGGTGAAAGTTTTATACATAGCTTTCATATATAATCCATAGCTTATCCCCAAAAAACCTATATGTTTATCAAACACTTGAACAAATGTAGAATAAATTAAAAATATATAAATAGAAACATAATGAAAAAACAGAAATGAATATATTATATATTCTTCTAGTAATCTTTATAAATGCCACCATTATTTAGATATCGATTTTTATACCACCGATATCTACAATTTCAATATAACCAATACAACATATAACTTAAATAAGTTAACAATTTCATGAGTTTCAACAACTCCAGATGTCCTTAGAAGTATATTTTAAACAACATAAACATTCAACATTCATAGTAGAATAATAAAATAGACTTATTACGTAATAAATGCAGATAAATTGCATGCATGGTGGACAATTAACTAACACGAAAACGTATCAGATGCACTTTAATCAATTAGTCTTTCCATAATCATGTACTCACTTCGATTTTCATATAGAAAATCCCTAATCAAATGTTGAAAATAATTATTTTTTAACCACCATTTTTAATCGTAATAATAAAGACAGTGGTAACAAATTTAATTAGAATTTTACTATCACACTATTTCAAGATTCTGGATAAAATACCAAGGGTATTATTATATATTCAAACCCATTTTTATATAGCAAATACTAAATCAAATGTTGGAGCTGTAATAAATAATTATCCTGCAACTACCATGTTTTATCTTAATAATAAACAGTAGTAACAATAGAATTAGAATTTACTATCACGCGATTTCAAGATTCTGGATAAAAAAATACCAAGGGTATTATTATATATTCAAATACATTTTTACCAAATCATATGTTTATATACAATGATATATACTTATCTTACATCTACTATATTTAATATCAATAATATTAAGTAGTACTCAATTAAGCCAGTATTTCACTATCGATTATTTTGAAGAGTACAGTTAGAATACCAAAGTTCTTATATAATGTAATAATATATTCTCTCAAATTCGTTATATGCAAATGTTTTTTTCTAGTAATACGCAATGTTTAATATAATATTAAGTATGCAATATAGTGAAAAGTTGCATCCATTAACATATTTAGTTACAGGTAGGAACAGAAATTGATTCAAGATTTAAAATGTCACCTAGAAAACCTGATACAAAAGTGATGAAAATAGTACATTCAATGATTCGTATAAAATCAAAACTGATAAAGTTGGTCTACTTTATAATTTGGTTACTGAAAATAAAACTGAAAAATACTCATTGTATTCATAGATAATCATGAAGAATTATATTTTCCTAACATCTTTGACTGAATTTAACTAATCAAAATTCATAAGGTTAATAAAAAAACTGTGTTATCACAAATTAATTTCATTTTAAACGCCTCAATAGGTTGCCTACCACCTCTCTATTCTGCTTACTGCTTCTCTTTTTTACTTGTCAATTCTCTATTTTGCTTACCACTTCCCTACTTTACTTGCCAATTTTGATTTTACGCAGCTCAATTATCTTGCTATTTGCTATCTTTGTGACAGATAATCTTAAACCAAAAAAAAACCTAACTTTTTTACATTATTAAAATGTAAATGTAATATAAATTATACTTAATTATTTAACTACGTTGAAATGACTTGAACAATTTTTTTAATTTGGTCGACATTTATATGCTTTAGTGAGCTTTACCTTTCGATTCCGATTCAGAATTGTCCTTCTTGTTACGTCTATTCCTTCTGTGCTTGCTGTTGGAGAGTATTTCGTACGCTTGTTGGATCTCCATAAAGCGCTCCTGAGCGGCGCGGCGGAGGTTATCGTCTTTCACTTTATCGGGGTGATTCTCCCTAGAAAGTCGTCTCCAAGTTGAAGTTATCTCTTGTTGGCTCGCTTCCGGACCTACGCCAAGGACCTGATAACATAAATTCGTCTTCATATTCATCATCATCTTACCCTTATCCCACTTAAGTAAGGTCGGCACAAAATGTTTTCCATTTCCACTCTCCCCTGTCAGATGTCATCTCAGTATTCACACTTTTTATACACATATCATTTTTCACACAATGTATCCACACCTTATTCGGTCTTCCTCTACTCCTATATCTGTCCACTTTCAAACTCAAAACTTTTCTTGTTACATGGCTTTCAGCTCTTCTCATAATATGCCCGTACCACTAACTAACCCATTACTCCACAACTTCTCTTTCACTGCTGCTATTTTCAAACTTCCTCTGAAATACGAATTCTTAATCTTATTGATTCTACTTATACCACTCATGCATCTTAACATTCGCTTCTCTCCCACATGTAACACAAATTATATATTCAAATGATTTGTGAAGATAATGACCATAAGGATTATTAACAATATAAAAATATTTTAAACAATTTGTATGTAACAAAATACTCGCTCCGATCATCAGATCTTTCATATCTATACGAACTTACCGAATTCTCATATAGTCTAAACTATATGAGAGTACTAGTATTAAACTACGAATAATTAATAACGCATTCAACCCTTGTCACCCTTGATGACGTCACAGTATCTCAGTCATATAATACATTCATAATTACATTACACTTCAAATATATTTGCAAAAGCCACGTAATGATCTTATATCACAGTTTAAATATAATAAAAAGTCGACAATTTAGTAATAATTTAACCTATAAATACTTCAGAATAATTATACACTAGTAATCTAAATAACTCCTCGGCTGATTTTTTAAGCCCCACATCTCAAAATGGCGGATTATGTTTTTAGTTCTTTTTTTATTTCACGACATCGGACGTTGTAAATTTCATAGTTTAGTAAAAGAAAGTTCGTAGAAATGAAATAATAATTTAAAGATACATTTTACAATACATAATTTACATATCTTTGTTAAGCTTATGCTGCCAACAGTCTGTTGCCTTGTGCCTCATGAGGTCTACGTTTGTTTGTATGAAACTTAGCCTTTTATGGTTTTGGACAGTTCAGGCGTTAAATAGGCAAAGAGAAAACAGTACAGTACAACTTCTTCCTTTATTTGTCAGTCGTTTTTTTTTTCTTGTTAGTAAATATATATAAATGAGCTTTAGCTTTGTTATTAAAAAAAATTGGAAATAGTTCGTTTCTTTCCTCAATGTAGATAACCTATATATATAAAAGAAAGTCGTGTTAGTTACACTATTTATAACTCAAGAACGGCTGTACCGATTTGGCTGAAAATTGGTGGGAAGGTAGCTTGGAACCAGGACACGGACATAGGATACTGTTTATCCCGTTTGACCGCGTCCACATGTGACGTGACATAAAACGTCATAGAGAATACAGGTCACTATAAAATGTGGTATAACAAAAACGCATTTGTCATGGAATAAGAAAAAGCAAATGACAGCGAAACATAATTTTGTGTATGGTTGGTAAAGTATGGTTGAAAATTTGATTATTATAAATTTTGTCAGAAATCAATAATCAGTAATTTGTATTCCCTTTGAATCGTCATTAACAATGCCGCGACCAGGACGATCGAATCTTTCCCGACAAAGCCGTAATGCAAGAAGGATACGAAACATTGCGAATGAAAGGACTGAAGGATAACAAGAAATTGCCAGTGAAGTGCGCCGCGTTAATATGGCTCGGCTTCTAATAAAAAATTGAACTTAATAAAATCCAAAATCTACTTATTTATTGCTTCTAAGGCAGAAGAGAGTTTGCCGGGTCAGCTAGTACTTATCATATATTAACACCAATGTATAAAGGAGTTACATTGTATAACTATTTACCGTATATGCATTCTGCTCGCCATGAGGATCGGACAGATCGATGATCTGTTTCCAAACCTCGTACCAACCGTGGTGTTGAGCGTATTGATACGTGTCCAGCAAACATTGCTTCACGTCGAGCCACCTGCGGAAACAATTATATGACCATTAACAAAACATATTCAGTACAGTGCAATATAGAATGTATACCCGATGAACAAATGATATTGGATACAAATGCTATAGTGATCCACTTTAACATAAATATTACTTTTATTATAATACCGTCTTCAAACGTAACACGCTCCAATACCAATTGCAGGTATTACGAAATAAACATATACAAAGAAATAGTTTAAGAAATTAAAGTATAAAACATATTTTATGCGAATTTCATAGAAAAAAAACGTCCATATTAGGGCACACAAAGGGTTACATCGCTATAATATTTTTTTTACTTGAAAAAATTACAAATTGTCTTAGTAAAAACTCAATTTTGATTGACAATTAACCTGACTTATGTATTCACAGCTCGTCGCCTTTATTAAAGTATACAATATTTAATTACACTAACCAGGGACTCGTGAAGAAGTGATGAAGAGCTTCATAAACCGGCACTTCTTCACCTTCGCTGTCTGTGATCGTGCCGTGGAAATAAAGATATCCGCACCAAAGCGACAGGTATAGGCAGGCGCAAACACCAAGGATCGCCACACGTCTGAAAACGATATTGTTTGGCATTTTTTTTAGACATTTAGGCATCGAAATAAACGATTTCGTTTCTCCAACAAAAACCAGAGCTCTCGGTGATAGAAAACATTATAATGCATCCATAAAACTGTGGTAGAGTATTTTTTACCAACCTTAAAATTGAAAATCTGTCAATAATAATATTAAAGACCTGTAGATTTAGCGTGTTATTATTACATATCTTGGCAAACTTGTAGTTCACTCTTAATTCGCCATTACCTCGTAGACACTTAATATTTGTATATCGCGAAGCTACAATACAAGCAAAACTTTTTCACCGCTCTGAATATAGAGCAGAGCACAAATTTAGATATAATAACATCAAAACAACTTCAGGATAAATAAATGCTAATATTAGTCCTCCTATAATAATATTTTAACTTTGTTTTCTATTAAACTTTTCTCCATATTATTCAAAAGCCCGAACTTACAGCTATATTCAGAATGACCAAAAAATTAACAAGAACTATACTTCCAGCAACTTTAGCACATACTAAAAGTTTACCGAGACCATTATTACTATTTTTGATTACTCCTTTCGCATTACAATTCACAAACGATTCAAGATTTACTCTTTAGATACGAGAGATTTAATACGTCATACATATAAAAGTCAAACAATATCAAGTGCGATAATGAAGAAATGATGAAATCTATAACAAATTACTTGATAATATGATGCCTTCGCGGCGTTCGACGCCACTCCTTGGAGAGAGAATCAAATGCCAATGCAGCCGCTAAAACCACCAGAGTAAACCACACGGTCTCGTCATAAACATAATAGCGGACAGGATAGGCGACATAGGCAGCGATCAGAGGCCACTTGAGACTGCCTTGCTCCCGACCGATGTTACCGACTGTCCAAACACCTGTAACAGTAATGATCACCTGCCTAAAATCTTGTTACGATATAATTAATTTAAAAAAGAAAACCTGTAGCATTTTTTCATTTTGTAGGTATAAGTCATATAAGACTATTATTATATATACTGGATATAGATATACTGTGTAATTCTTAAGATGAACTGACAGCGATGATACGGCTTAAAACGGTAGATTTAGCATGTAAAAGCATAAAATTGTAGAAGAGCTCCATATACAATGCAGGAGTGCAATAAAAAAAGATTTTAAATTGATGCGATGATGGTTGGACGGTAGCATGTTCGTACACAGTAATGACAGACACAGGTCCAAATCCACGTAATAAGGTGGACTTTCGGTAAAGAAAACACAGCGACGAAAACATTGCATGGTTTTTTGATGGGAGTTTTTCTAAACCCGCTAGGTTTAAGCTCTTTCGAGGTATATATCTGTTGCTGTTAGATGTGTTCCGACAGCTGCATTTCAAAACTAGCCCCGCCTCTGGGTTTAACATATCAGCATTTTAGATTACAACATCCTGTGGAATTGTGATCAAATGCAATTAATTAAAAATGAAAAAACAAAGCCAAAGATAGGTTGAAGATAGAAAGGGGTGCTAAAGATAGGATGAGTATCAAATCCTATGACACACTTAAAAGATTTGTTAATAATTGTTAATGTTCAGTAAATTACTTTCTTCTTCTATATATCTATTAACTATTACATTACAAGAACAGCTCTAATATCAATCATATAAAGAAATAATGTATTTATTACTAGCTTATACTTTAATTTACTTTAATGTAGGTTTGACTTAGTCCTCAGAAACAATACTTCTTCTCTAAATGAAAGGTACCCTATATCATTTTGTGTAGGTCTGACGAAGTGTATACAAAATTTTATAATGATTACTTGAATAGTTAATGTGTGAAAGCGTAACAAACAAACAAATTGGCATTTATATTATTATAATATTAGTTAAGATAGTTATGATTAGTATGGGTAGATAAAACAGATTATTTTTATATGTATAAATTGTATCAGTAAAAATCATACGCAATGCAATATTATTGCAAAATTAAATTGAAACAAAACCAAGTAATACTAAGTAATCATCACCTTGACTCGATTTCCATTTATGTACTACCAATAAATCGTATTACCTTGTGTAATATAACTACTACATCCTTTAAAACTGTAACTACATGCATGTGGACTAGATGTATTTTACATTGAAAATTATTCATTACTATCATAGAAGAACACATTTATTACCCTTTTTTAAAGTTGTTGCAAGTATATTCAGTGGAATTACTCTTATTGTTTCAGGATTTGTATCATATGAACTAATTTTAGGCTATTTATATTATATTTTTCTATTGTAATTTTGTCTATAATCTATAATTTTTTTAGCTATTTTATGTTATGTCTGTTAAATTTTATAATTATTGTTTAGTCCCCAAGGAAAAACGTAATGATATGTACCCTGGCTAATACTGTGAAAAATCCTCTATCTGCCAGTAAATGTTACGTCTAAATCGGTTCAGTCATTACAATACCAGCCTCACACAAAATAGATTATATTTGTATGTATGTGTATATGTTTAGATTTTGTAATTATTTAAAACTGGGACAAAAATTTAAGTCTAACATAAACCTAATCATACACTACATACTCGTAGGTTCATTATCTATGTATAAGAACTTTGGGCGCACACATGTTAATAATTATGAACTGTAATTCTGTAACCACTGCACAATAAATGGTCTACATGGCATTTTACTTAAAATATAACAGGAACAAGCTGGACAGAGTCATGGGCAATATATAATGAAATCACAATATTTGGCAACTACTAAGTTGAATGTAGTTTTAAGCTTAATATAGGACTGCTCATGAGAATAGTTCTACACTACATATCTTTTTACATTCCAATAATAATAAAAACAAATAAAATAGCCCACTTTCAATTAAAAAATACATTTCATTCCTATAGATATAAACACATACTTTCATGTAGACAAAGTCGACAGCACCCTCTAATATTGCATAATTCACTGTGATATGAACCTTCTTCAATAGGTAAATGAGTTATATCTAAGTAGAATAAATCATTATACTCCGAAGATTCCGATTATGTTCATTCACATAGATGCACCATAAATACTGTTAACATTCGTGAATTGTAATTGTCACTTTTATTAATCACTCACCAAGAGCAGCAACCAGTGGTACTAGGTAGATGAGATACCTAAAATTGATACCCCATACCTCATCAGAAGGTACAGCAGACATCATCATCTGGCCCCAAGAGTAAGCCGACCATGAGCATGCCACTAAACCTATTCATGGAGAAAGGTGGCTGCAAAAAAAAGTATAACCATACAATTAATATCAATGCTGAGATCTAAATGAAACAATTAACTCTGCACACGGATGACTGGAATATATGAAGCATGTTATACAATGTAATAATTCAATACTAAGCTTGTTATAAATATAAGAATAAATATTGTATAGTAAATCTTTATTATTCATAAATTTAAAATACTTTTCTCATACTTTAAATAGTGGATATTTAGAAGCATATGTCTTTAAGCTCTGGTGCTTATTTTCCCAGAGAATAGAGCCTGTGAGAAATTATAACAAAAAATAAAGACAATTTATTTTTACTTTTTAAAAAAATGATAGATATCTAGCTAATGATGTCACAAATGTAAGTCAACAAGTGTGTATTAAATTCTTTTAGTAAGGATTTAATGAATGAATGATTAATATATTATTTTAAACTTGCAAAGATTTCCATGTGCATTAATGAAATCTATAAATGTACAATACACAAGTAGTTCTATACAAGTATATTGGTAAGTAAGGCCACCAAATACTCTCATTTTAAACACAAAAATTACATAGTAACTTTTTATGTCACTTTAACATCAATGTAACACAAAAGTAACCCATTTTGTAGAGCTTGGATCCATATAAATATCTGTGAAATTCATAACACAAGAATTAATAACATAAACACAAAAAAAAATTGTATATTCTGTATAGAACATAATACCTGCAGTATTTAATATTTTTACAACATAATTACTAATAATTGGCTTTATCTTATATTAAATGTGTTTTAAATTTTTGAATAGAAACAAACTTCAAAAAATAAATCTATATAATTTTGGTGGCCTTACCCATATTTCATTTAAAATGAAACTAAATATTTTCCTGTTAGGCAATAGTAAAACGGACAAGATGACAAAAACATATTTTACTATTACAATGCTAGCCCATGATATTTGATAAGCATAATATCCAGTCTCAAATATCAGTCAATGCAAGATGATGCTTAAATATGCAGACGAAATTTGATACTACAGGATGCTTAAGCATAAACACAAGACAAAATTATATAATACTATTTAAAGACAAACAAATGATGCATATGTGCTGTATATTTGACATGAAGGAATAGTTTCAGTTATTGCTTAACTTCTGATTGGATATATGTATTTTATTTTAAACATAATTAAAAATATATTTCATATCTATAAAATAAACAAAGCAGCCCACAAATGCAAATTATAAAAAGAAAAAGTTTAAAATATTTTTTTTGTTTATTTATTTATTATATCCAGTAATTACAAATATGGTCCAAAATAATTACATTTGTTGTGTGTTTTTAATATAATAACTCCCTCATTACAACAAAACAAATCAAATATCAAACTTATAAATAATATACATACACATATTATTTTTTATATATATATATTTTGATGTAATAATATCCAAGATATTACTGTATTAAGTGGAAAATAAATTATATTTTCAAGGATGAAAGTCTCATATAATAAATAGGGCACTCTAAAACTGGTCACCATATTTTATCAGATGCAGGACTATTTTGATCATCGTGACTGCTATAAAAAACCACATAAAATGAAATAATATATAGATACCTAATATACCAAATGAAAGGAATAGTTTTGCAATAAACTAGTAACTCCTTGAATGGCATAGTGAAATAAAATGATGTACAAAACTAATTAACGAAAATAAAAATGAAAGAATTGAAAGTAAAGCACAAAATCATGAATAGACATTATTATTAGCAACCAGCGCATATGTAAGGATTAGTTTTGCAGTCACATTTTATGAAATTAATGAGTGATGACTATCAGTACATGCAAATTCTAGAAGTACTTACAGGCTACCCATCAGAGACCCACATCAAGGTTGCGCTCTTAAATAGAGAATATACCAGAATTGTTAGAAACAATAGTAATAGCACATATATAATATAATGGATTAATATTACAATACATTTAAAAGATCAATAATTACATTTAAAGTTTCTTCAGCCTATGTGTACAAGATGCCATTGAGAAAAACATATTTTGAAATTACACTATTACACAATAAACATCTTTGATAAATGCTGCTTGACATCAGAATGTCTGGTGATGAAATGTAAACTACATCAAATCATAAATATACTGACAAGGGTCCCTAATATATATTTAAAGTTGGTAAATATCTTAACAATTTATGATTTTTAGTACATTTTTAAAATTAATAACACAGTATAGTAATACTGTTTAAAATAGTAGTACTATAATATTAGGAATGTTAAGAGATCTGTCAAAAGACCAGCGTAATTAAAAAAAACAATTTAGCAGTTGTGCAATTTTAAAAATATATATATACCCCAAAAATCAAATAGTTTATATAATAAACACTAGTATAGTTGTTAAGTTTGATATACGAGGTGTGTTCAAAAAGTATCGCGAATTTTGAATTTTCGCGGGTTATGTATATTCGAATTTCGAATTTTTTGTGGCGTTATGTTAGTACTCATGTCTCTCACTTATGCCGACAAGCTCGGCCATTTTGAATGTTCATTTAATTGTTGACAGCTGCTTTGCTTGCACGTGTTTTGGATCGTCTTCGATTTTTA
Organism: Antheraea assamensis; assembly: GCA_035772565.1. Classification (NCBI taxonomy): domain Eukaryota; kingdom Metazoa; phylum Arthropoda; class Insecta; order Lepidoptera; family Saturniidae; genus Antheraea; species Antheraea assamensis. The sequence goes on from JAQQSE010000086.1 coordinate 1,642,532, forward strand.
CCTATTCAAAAAAATGGATCAAACAACCTGTATCAAATTTTGTGTGAAAAACGAAATTAAGTGCGCGGATGCATTCCGAATGTTGACTGTGGCATACGGAGAAGCTACCTTGGACCGAAGCAACGTTTATCGGTGGTACAAAATGTTCTCAGAAGGCCGAGAAGATGTGAACGACGAAGAGCGTGCCGGACGCCCGAGCACTTCAACAACAGACGAAAAAATTAATGAAGTGGAGAAAATGGTATTGGCCAATCGTCGAATCACCGTTAGAGAAGTTGCTGAGGACCTAAACATATTGATTGGCTCGTGCCATTCGATTTTTATCAATGATTTGGGCATGAGACGGGTCGCCGCGATAACGCCCCTGCTCACACATCGTTGCTTGTGCGCGACTTTTTGGCCAAAAACAACACACTAATGATGCCGCAGCCACCGTATTCCCCAGATCTGGCCCCCCGTGACTTTTTCTTGTTCCCTAAACTGAAGAGGCCCATGAAAGGACGACGTTACGCTTCTCTTGACGAGATAAAGACGGCATCGAAGGAGGAGCTGAACAAGATAAAAAAAAATGATTTTTTGAAGTGCTTCGAAGATTGGAAAAACCGTTGGCACAAGTGTATAATATCTCATGGGGATTACTTTGAAGGGGACAAAATAGATATTCATGAATAAATAAATAATTTTTGAAAAAACACAAAATTCGCGATACTTTTTGAACACACGACGTATATGACATATTTTATAATATTTGAGAATATGGTGACAAATATTACAGTCATTACCAAAAAAATTTGAAGTAATACCATCAGAAGCTCACTTAATCATCAAATCTAATAAGGTTTTCACAATGGCTGTGGAGTCTTGACATAATAGTTATTTCTATTGTAATTTTCATACAAAATGTGAGTCAAATAAATGCATTAGTACTACAACAGTACTACAAATAAAAAAAAGACAACTCAGTTTATGAGAAATGTGAATGCTTAAGCTCTCTTAATAGCACCTTTCTATTTCAAAACTCTAAAATTAGCAAATTTAACATTCAATTTCTATTTAAAATTCATCAAATTTAGATCTTGACTCAGTAGTCTTATAAGATTTTAGCAAATATTCAAAATTACACCACACATTTCTGATATGATGTGAAGCTTGTGCAGTAAAACAAAGTGCATTAGGAAAAAGCAAATTACATTACAGTTATTACAAATATAAAATTTAAAGAATACCACATGTTCACATTCTGCACAATAGAAAATATTTAATATGCTAATTTCACCGTAAAATCTAGGTTGCCCTACTAAAAATGTTACTGATGTTTGTTACCTTTTTGTTCCGGTGCATTCTTGCTACAAGCTCTGCCATATACTTGGGATCTTCATTTGCATCCCTCACGTAACGAGGAATTCGGAGCACCTCACCAAGCCAACCTATGCCGAAACCACCAAGTGTTGTCCACCAAACAAATGCATGTCTATCACGTCGTAAATAGAAATGGTGTATGCCAAATAAACCACCAAACAACCACAAGATATAAGCCCAAAATATTGACTTTTTCCCCGTCATCGTTACCGCTTTCACGGGAATTTTATTAGAAAGAAAATATGCTCCAAGTGAAATCGTATCATATATCAATAAGATATATTTTCAAATCAGTACAACCCTTTATAAAATAATAATACAGTCTGTTATCAAATACCAGTCTGTTTATTTTAAAAGATTCTTGCTTTTTATTTTAGAGAACTACGAAACAACATAAAATACAACAGTAAACTACATTCAACACTACTGAACATAGTGACGTGTGACCGCGATATTCACGAAGTGACACAGGCAATATGACAATAATGCCAAAAGAGACCATAAACGTTTTTCTTAAAATATAGATTAAAAACATGACATTCCCTCCTATGCTAATCATAGAAAGTTCTTTGTGTATTTTTTGTTAATAACAATCTAGAAAATATCTAAAATGCCATCAAAATTATTTGATCACTTTAACAAAGTTAAATTTTTTTATAACTAAAAAAATATGATAGAAAAGGTTAATCAGTTTATATTAACTTATATAAATTACTTATAATTTATTCATGGTACAAGTTTCCAGTTTATGTACAAATTAAGATATTAGCATGAAAATGACTCACTTCCACACAACAGGAAAAAATGTACCAACTACCGGAGATAATCGTAATTTTTTTTCTGTAGGCTGCAAAAATACGTCAATCACACAAATGGTGTGAAGATAGTTATTCCTTATTCTCCTTTTAGTACGTATTCACTGTCACGGTTTATACTTATTATTTTTGAGCAAAATGTTCACACGTTACGAAGGTTCAATTTTATTTTAGTCATATAAATCGATCGCGTCATCTGGTAGTATATCACATAAAAATTATCAATAATGTTTTCGCGTAAAATTCATTAGACGTCCTCGGTCGGTCAAACGTAATTTCCTTGTTCGTACTAGTATTGATTGTCACCAATCATGAATTTCGACGACAATGCAAGCAGCGGATACATCACCACGGAGACTATATACGGCACACATGAAGATTCCCACGTCGTTATGTCTGAAAAGGTTCAATCGTTGGCTGGAACCATATACCAGGAGTTCGAGCGTATGATAGCACGATACGACGAGGATGTTGTGAAGACTTTGATGCCACAGCTTGTAAACGTTCTGGAATGCCTAGGACTCTTCGTATCAGAAAAATCAAGAACACGAAGTCGACCTCGAATTATTACGAGAAGACAACGAACAGCTGGTGACTCAATACGAGCGCGAAAAGTCTGCAAGGAAGCACGCCGAGCAGAAGGTAAGATTCCACTAACGATTATTGTGAAGACCTTGATTTCTTTTGTTTTGCATCACAAGGCTAACAGTTAAAATACTTTCAGTAGTTTACTGAACTCCTAATAATAAACACGTAATTGCTGAATATTTCGATGGTTGCTTAACAATTGTGTAATAATTGTTTTAATACATTATAATGTGCCATCCATATTCTTATCTGAACCTCAAGGTAAGCTACTAAACTATATCTGGTGGTATAATTAAATGGATATTACTGCTATAGTTTACAATTAACTTAATCAAGGCTTCATGTATGTCGTAATCTAATATTTATACATGTATTTGTTCATTACCAATACTCATGATTGTGTTTTGTTAATAAAAATAGTTAATATATATATCAATATCAATATATCAATCATCACACAAACTAAAAACATTTCAAAGTTATAAAATCACATCTTCCTTTGTATATAATAAATTTCATAATGCTTTTGATTAAGACTCTCTGCGTCTGTTGTGTCATGTATAAACAATGATGGTTGACAATGATTATATTTAGTGAAATTACTGATAATAATCCCTAATGAGTACTTAAATATGGATATATATGGTACTTAAAAATGTATAAAAAAAAAAATAGTTTTAGTGGTTTAATATTTAAAATTTCATCAGATGAAATATTGAACAAAATGAATATCAATCTTTTCATAAAAATTACTGTTATCGATGTATGTATGTAATAAAAATACAGTTGCCTTGAAACTCGATGATTATTAAAACTACTAAATTTATAGGCCTAGGACTAAGACCATTTGATGTGGAATTTTTTGTAGATGGTTCAAGCCTTTTTTTTGGGTTCGATGGACCCTTCTTCATTTTCAAAGACCAAGAGAGCAGACATGAATCGGCTATTATATATAAATACAATACAAATATCTTTGTTTCTAAAATACTCGACAATGTCCCAAATTAGGCAGTGCCTGTGTCATGGAAGCCTAATATCTGATTGACTTAGTTGACAGGTGGTGCATTATAGAAATCTAGTTAGATTGTGCGGCAAGTAATTCCAAACACTACTTGTATGGAAGTCCCTATGATGCATTTGTACAATAATTAGCTGTACCAGTGCCTCATCGTTCATTGTCATAATAAATAGTTGAGTTATAATTGAGCAAACTGGACACTATTTTCATATTCATTTCATTATATAAAATATAGCTCCATGTGTATCATTAGTCGGTGAAATTTTGCAAGCACTTTGTCAGATGTACAGAAAAGGACATAGAGTATATTTCACTCAGAAAAAATGTATGTATCTGGGGAATAAATTAAATGTATGTAAATATAGAACAAAGCAGCGGGCAAAAGCTAGTTATTTTTATACATAGATCAAATATTACATGCACATCTTTTCTTTTTCATTTTTATTGGGCAATGAACAAAACACTAGTGATTCCCTGTTGTTATCTCATTTGTATGTTACATAATTATGCAGTATAATTATATATTTACTATTTAAGATCTATTTTAAAATTATGATTAAATTACTCAGGAGATGACTTTACTTTTTATAAGTTATTTTTTTATAGCATACATTCTAATCAATTGTGTAAATCAGGTATCACAATATAAATAATCTTGTATGTCAAATTTGTTAAAAGCATTATAAATTATCATTTATATTAGAGAATGAAAAAATAATGTTATTGTCTCTTGACATTAATTAATTAACATCAACATTCCGACTGAAATTCAAAACATTTTTCTAAATTCATTCAACAGAGTATAAAGTGTAATAATTGTCACAGCTATTGGAAGCAGAAGACCATTATGAAGAGGAAAGAAAAGACCTAACAGGTCGTCTAGAGACTCTTGACAGCATAGTTCGAATGTTGGAGCTGAAACATAAAAACTCCCTGGATCATGCCAGCAGACTAGAAGAACGTGAAAATGAGCTCAAAAAGGTAGTATTATAATTGATTTAGTTCACTTATTTAATTTCTGTTTAATGTATAATATCTCAGATTAGATTGTATGTATCGTCATGTGTAAAAATAGAAGAAGTAGACAGCACTTGCACTTGTCTTATGTTTGCATTCAACCAATGCCATCTTTACTTGTTTCCAAATATAGACATCAAAGTTCACTAACTCCTCACTAGTACTTACAAATGTATTCTCTCATTCAGTTTCCTTTTTGTCTTAATCATTAGTAAATTGAATTATAGGATGAATATCCTAATTTATAATCATCAATAATTGGTTAATGGTAATTAAGTATTGGGTAATCAATTATTCAGTTGTCACAATTTGCGTTATTTAAAATATCTAGTCTTTGAGCTGGATAATTAGGACATTCTATTGATTAATTTAGACCCTGCAAATTAGTAAAATACTTTTGTATTTTTTTTCACAATACAAAAGAGACATTTTCTTATACAACACAAGTAAATTTATGTTTCACATTTGACAGCATTTAGTTATAATGTGGAAGTACTAGAGAACATTGTGGTAATTTGGTAATTGTAACTAACTTTGTGATATAAGAGACAATTTAAAGGTAAAAAAAATAATATTTCATAATGTCTTTGGGTAAATTTTGACAACTAAAGCCATTATAATTCTAGACAGTATAATTATATATGAAAATCAGTTTGTACATGTAAATAATTGGAAATAACATACTAAAGTTCATTCAATAAAACGAATATGGAAATAAATAATCAATGTATATTTAAACATATAGGAATATGCAAAGCTCCATGAAAGATATACAGAACTCTTCAAAACTCATATGGACTACATGGAACGCACGAAATTACTTCTTAGCACTGCCAGCGACAGGAATGAGGTCCGCGGTAGACTGGGACTAAATCCTGTAGGCAGATCCAGCGGTGAGTTATCAGACGTATTCGTTTTTAATGTATTATTACGTAAAGTGTACATATTAAAGTTATCAAATTTACCAATACACAAAATAAAACATTGTCAAAAACAACAAAAAAAAAAATACTATGACTGTGCAATAATTCCGATAATGTGTTAAGAAATTGTATGAATTCCTTTTACATTATAGAGTTTTTATATGCTTTATATAGGTACATGCATCGAATTATATAAGACCTAACTGTGCCCACGGTTCTGTATGCCTTTGTGTTACACAGTAATTATTCATAATAATGAATGTAACTTAAGAATTTACTCACCTTATGTAATACTTATGGTGACGAAATAATTGTTTTGGATGAGGACTAATAATCAAGAGAGTCTACGTGTACATCGTACATAATCCAAACGTTCTTATTGTTTTATATGAATGTAATAATTTCGGTTTAAAGTTACGATTTGACATCTTTTAGTTCTATTATATGTCAAATTATGGTGTATATATATATATGTGTGTGTGCGTGTTTACGTAGTTATTCTGTTCTTTACGAGTCTATCGATTTTGATGACTGTTTTGTACTTACTAGGTCACCTGAATGGTTGTTAGCTGTCATCTAGGTAGTGTTATCGATATACGGATTGTTTTATTTTAAATGTGTTAAGTAACCAATTTTTTTAAATACATTTATTTGTATCTCTTATCGTACAAATATATAATCCCAGATTTTCACCGTACCCAGAATGTGAGGTGTTATCTATATTACATTGTTTATGTAGCGTATTCTACTAGAATGCGCAGTAATGATTTTTCGTTTGACCTACACTATAGTGGAGAGACAGAGAGAGAGAGACAACAAATATATGTTGCATTTTATGATATGTAGAGATAATAATAGAAACGGTAAGGAAGAAAGATATTACCATCTATGAAATATTGAAATTGAGATTGTAGGTATTAGTAAGTCGTAAAGCCTTGACCTTAATTTAAGCTCGACCAGTGAAACGTCGATCCTTACTGCTCTAGAATCACTCTTCCGTATGAGGAATCTTTCGGCATTCACGTGCATAATTTACACTTAAGTCATCAGACAGGCGTGATCGTCGAATACTTAAATCAGAGGGAATAAATACCTGTACGAAGTACGTTAGTTTGGGACTTCGTACTAACGGGTATTTCATACCTTGTATAAATTAACTAATTTTAAGGAACAAAATTCTAATGCATTATGGACTAGGGTCATTAGTAAACCGGTGTTTTATTTTTTCCCAATAGTGGGACATTTACCGGCTTTATTTCATAATTTGTATAAATTATCTACTTTTAAGGGGCTTTTAAGGGACAAAAGTCTAATACATTATCGACTAGAGTCATTAGTAAGCCGGTGTGTAGTCCGGTGGATCTGTAGAGGCATTGCCAGGTCAACAGTGTAGCCAGTTAGAAAAAAATAAAAATAAGCGGGTGCTTTATTTTTACCCAATAGTGGGACACAATTACGGGTTGATTTTATTTGGATAATCAATACAATCATCCACTTGCATTAAAGGAAAATATGTGGGGAGAATGTAGCGTTCGAGTAATTTTCACATTTAGAATGAAACTACAAAGCCTTCGTGAGTTGGTGGTATAATATACGTGAAACTACAAAGCCTTCGTGAGTTGGTGGTATAATACACGTGAAACTACAAAGCCTTCGTGAGTTGGTGGCATAATACACGAATTATGTCTTACAAAGGGTTTCTTGCTCTATGTTTACAGAGAGGATTTGGTTACTAGTAAAAATAGCTTATTTTTCCAAACTTGCAAAACTAGTAAATAAATTTGCCAAATCTTAAAACTTATCTAATCTTGTAATGTAACTTACAAGTTTTATATTAATATACATGGGTTTATTTTATCTTTATTTCTAAATGTGTTTTCCAATAACACTATATTTGATTCATATATTATTAAAATCGGTCAAACAGTTTTGAAGTTAAATCTGAACATAGGAACAGACATACAAACATACCAAGCGTAAAATATTTCATAATAAAAAAAGAAGCAGCCAGATGATGTTGATTTATTAACATAAATATTGTTTAGTTCATTAAATTATGTTTTGAGTTTTGTTTTAAATGTAATAAATAGTGTCATTCTATTTATAAATCTGAATATCATTATGGTAATTTTGTTTTTTATAAACTGGTGTTATATAGAATTGTGATATAAAAAAAATGAAGTATATATTAAACACAATTTTTAACTACAATGTCAAAGGTAAAAACTATATTTTGAAACTTGTAGTTATAACGTCGTAATATATGTCTAATGTCTTATAATAGAATTATAATTGATTGACTGTTAAAAATAATTTCAATCTGCATACATGAATGAGCAAATCGTCGGAATTTTGGTAGTTTTAGGACTTCGAAATTGTAGAAACAACAATGTAGTATATTGCGAATAATGAAATGTATATTTTATTAACAAACTCGAGTAGAAATGAAAGAAAAAAATTATAAATTATTCATAAATAACACGAGCGTGAGAATTGGGCAGCCTTCGAGAAGAGTGGACGACATGTCGTTACTTATTAATTTTAGTAATTATACGTGTCGGTTCGCTATCGCACTAGTTTAATGACTCCATGGCTAACTCTAAATAAACATAAGTAAAAAATGTAACTGGTTCTTCTGTATTCATAAATGTATATTTAAAAAGATACGTGTATTATTTTTGTGTATTTATTTACATCAGTTTCTTAAGGTAGGAGTTGATTGGTAGAAATCGTCACGTAAAGAAAAAGCGTTATCTCTCCTCAATACAACTTCTTTCTCTCTCTCTGTCTCTGTCTTTTTCTACTGCATACGAGTTAGTGTGTGTGGGCAAGTATCGAAATTTGAGCAGATGAGATTCGTGCGCTGCCGGTTGTATAACCTCGGATACTCAATCCGTGGGAATTTCATTAAAACTTACAACGCTATTTTACATCCCATTTTTAATAAATGACTATTTTTGCTAAAGCGTTTTATTAAACTTTTTAATTTGATTAAGGAACTTCATTCGCCTCGGTCCCCTGCTGACAGCACACGTTTTTTGTTCCGCAGGTCCAATATCCTTTGGTTTTGCGTCGTTGGAAAGTTCTATGAATATAGTAGAGCAAACTGAAAGCATTCCTGGTAGTCCGGTGAGCCTCTCTTCCTCGCCGCCTTCACCACCGATCGGATCCGAACTAGCCGCGGTGAGGACTGTGGAACGGGCGCATCAGACTGACGCCATTACACAACAAAGTCAGGTTAGATTTATTTAAGAGATATAACGTACATGTGATTAACAATACAAAATTAGTTTTAAAGATTTAGCCATATTTTCTTAGCATAATATATGTGTAACAATTTGAATGTTTGTCTTCAATTTTCACTAATTATAGAATATTTCAATTCAAGGCAATGATTATCTACTTTCTAATAATACCCTTTAATCGTTTTTCCGGTAATAGGTTTTGGTTTCACATATTTTTAATAGTAAATATTTTGGTATATCACAAAAAGAAAACTTTATTATAATTTTCCGAGATTACAGTATTTTAAAAAATAAAACTGGAGTCTAAGTCAAACCCGTTAGTAAACGGATTTTTTTATATGATTTATTTGACATTGTTATTTAAATTTTGTTACAGTATGGTCTCGACTTTATAATGTGTGCCATATTAATTCTATGAATTTCATTATTTTAAGATAGAAGTATGTGTGTAAAAATAGTTCTAAATTTTTAGTCGCAGGGAATTAAAATGTGTAAATTATTAAGTAATTCTTCCTTTTTGAAATACACATAAAGTTTTATAATATCGGATAAAGTGGTAAAGTCTTTTAGTACTTAACAGAATGCATTGTAGTTTTTTTTAACAATTTTTATCATTTGTAAACGGTTTTTACCAAAACGACCATATATTTTGTGATATTTTAGAAGTATTAAAATACACAAAAATAAATGACTGACTATAGTAGTTTACAAGATCGAAGATTTACGATATGTCGATTTTATGATTGTAAATTTTTGGATTTATTGTAGAAGTTTTATCACTATATTTTTTTTTTGCATCACCAATGACTAATGTATGTATATTTTTGCCGGTCACTGTATCTCATTAATTCTATATTTTGTTTTTTTGTTAATCTGTGCATCCGAGATACATCGTTCCGTTATGTTTATCTATTGTCTTCGTTATAACTTAATATTCTGTGAGAAAGAAAGTAATTAATAACGCTCACTGTAATTATTAAATTGACGTAGTGATTATTCATTATATTTCTTATAAATGTATAAGGAATATACGACCTCCTTTGAATTGTACAACTAAAATGTTCTACATTAAATTTCTTATGGGTATCTTAAATTGAACTAATGTCTTTATTATATACTTTTGAATGAGCATTCAAGTATGCGAACATCATATGCAATTTGAAAAACATACAATATAAGAGCTGCTGATGTGACAATTAATTTATAAAATATTTTGTATTTTTATTAAATGTGTGACAATAAAATATATCGCTTATTTACTATGATTTTGTTGAGTATTAAGTAGATTAGTATGTTTATGGAGTTTGTATTTTCTATTAACAAAAAAATAATAATTAGGGGCGTCATAATTCTTATATTACCACAGTACATTACGATATAATACAGAATAATAGTATTATAAACACCAGCATCTTGTGATACACGGTAACGTTGTACGCTTGGTTGCAACCATCGTAATCACATTCGCATACGAGCGAGTAATGAACAGTTACTGAACTTCGATTGAGTACACTCCAAAGGCGATTTGTATACATATCCACATTCGCGAATAACAGTCACGTCTTGTCTCTCGGTGAAGTAATTTATTTGAGATATAGATCGGCAAACCGGTCTCGACCCGAATGTGCTATCGTTCTTGCACTCTTTCAAATAACCACCGTAAAGGTTATATTCGAAACATGCGCGATTTTCTAACGATGAACACTGATAACATTTTATGCAAGCGCCTTGTCTGATTGATAAAATTGTCGAAAGTACGAACCACGTAAAATAGTACACGCGAAATGTCATATTTTTCAAGCGATTGACACGTAAGTTTTCAAATGATATTTCATAAAACTGTGACGTTTTTTTTTTGTCAAATTTAAAATTGACATAACTCATAAAAGAGATTTTTGAAGTCAGTACTTTTTCTTAGCGCGTCATGAAGTTAGTGTTTCGGGCACGGACGTAACACACCATAAAGTTAGTTAATATAATGTTTTTTTTTTTTTTTCAAATATCATATAAACAAGTTCATTTAATTAACAATATTCTGTTGAAATAATCTATGTAATTTCGCCAGATATCTTTGTCAATATTTAATCGAATGTCGTTAGATATTATTTAATACCATTATATTAAAATTTAACAGAATCAATATTGAACATTAAGAAGAGACGATAAACATATATAAAATCAAACGATACACGCTAGATAAAGCTCGGTCACTGATATAAAGTAAAATCAGAGTCCACACATCAATCTTACGCTCCTTTGTGAAATGCAAGCGTCGGTGCTACTGTTCTACAGTTTTTTATAATCTGTCGAATTTCGTCGGCTAACTTCGTCAATATGTTTATACTGTATTATAATTTAACGGCATAGTGATTAATATTAATAAATCTAAATAAAATAAAATAAGATAAAATTAAACGAAGCGCGTTAGATAAAACTCGGTCATTGATTTACAGAAAAATCCACAAAGAAGTCAATATGACGCGTCTTTTGCGCTAAACCTCCTTGGTGAAATGTAATCGTTGACCCTTGTGTCAAAGCCTTTGTCACATGCCCCTGTGACGGATCCATGGAAACTATACAATAGACGTATGATACGGCGTCCACCAACATTCGGGCCTAAATGACCTACTATATTATTTACTGAAATTTTGTTCATAGTATTTATTAATTTCCTCGTTCGAAGTTTTGACTCGGTTCGAAACCGTTAAATATTGTAAGAAAAATATTGTTTTATTCATCACATGGAAGTATAACTTCTCACGTGTGTACTCGTATATAAAATACACACTTTTTTTTTAATTTATGATTATTTATTTTTCAATGTGATCCGATGTATGTGATCAGAAATTTGCAGCGAAACACAGTTATTACGAACTTTCATTATATTCTCTGTGTATTTAGCGCCAGAAAACATAATGCATGTTTGTATTTTTTTTGTTATTACAAACCGGTTTACTTTTTTATTTGTTTTATCTCTTTGTCTGACGTTCCTTTTTCCAATTCTTCTTTTAATAGAATATACTGTGATAATGCATCACGTACTCATTGTGAAATACTTACACAGGCTACTTCACCCGTTGCACCGCCGAATTCGAATACGGGTAAATCGCAAACGAAGAGCGAGAAACGTAGCGGTAACACACTGTATCAAGAGTTGGCATTCCACGACACAGACCCTAGTATCAATGAAGACGAAGGTGCTGATATTACCGGTGAGTGGTCGCCATTAAGAATATTATCTATCATTTCAGTTTAGTGGTAATTTTATTCATAACAAACTGGTTACATTTGTGATAGAATCGTTTCTGATCTTACGATTTTATCTTGGCATAATGACCGCATACAGGACGAACATAACTTACATCTATAATATAAAAATGAATCGCTAAATGTGTTGCTAAGCGCAAATCTTGAGAACAGCTGAACCGATTTCGCTAATTCTTTTTTTAGAATATTCCTTGAAGTACGAGGATGGATCTTACGGAGAGAAAAATTAAAAAAATTGCCTGAAAAAGTCTAAAAACAACACTTTTTTATACTTCCATACCAACGATTCGTAATAATACTTAAAACTCAATTTGAACTTTAATACTATAGCATAAAGTTTAAGTGTTAGTGGAGAGGTTCCGGGAAGGCAAAACAATTGAGTGACGTTAGTATCGTATAAATATTAATGTCAATATATATACGATGGTCCCGAATAGCAGAATAAGTATTGAAAAATATTTTTAAAGAATCGACTGTTAGGCGGTACGAAGTTCGCGCGGGGCAGCTAGTAATAGAATATAATTATTACGATATAATAGAACAAAAAAATGAGTATCGTGGAGCACTCGGTTAGAACGAAGTTCCTTTCGTAGTATATTATTATTGATAAACGTATCATATTATTGATTAATAAATACAAATAAATGAATTACTAGCGCCTGAGAGCAATTAAATCATACGCAGAAATAACTAACGAATTGAAGGAATGATAGGAAATTTCCTGATTAGTATATTTTTTCGAGTTGTCAAAACAAACATTTTATTGTACAAAATTCAATTCATCTAATCCATTATAAATTTCATCAGATAAACATAAGTGTAAATACACAACTACACACAATACGCTATAAGAAACAGCTGACACGTATGACGTGTATAAACATGCCAGTGTAGCCGGTGTGAATTTATTGGCTGCCTTGAACCAATAAGCGCGCACCTATTACTGGGCACGGCCAATAGTATACGTGCTATGAATAACCGTCTACACTATAGAAAGGGTCGTGACGGAAAACTCTTACACATTTTTTCCCCAAGCCTCGTAGGTCAAGTCGGTTAGTGCAATAAGGATTATCGTTTAAAAAAAATCAGGTTAAGCACAAAGTTTACTTCGCCATCTTTATACCACGTAGAGTCAGCACAATAACTATTCCTCTTTTATTTCTCTTCTATCAACTGACATATCAGTACTCATCCGTACTCTCTTAGGTCTTTCTTTAAATACACATAATTTTATAAAAAAATATCCATCATCACGTGGTACATATTGAAATAAAAATCGAAATAAAATTAAAATTTTAGGTATGATATTCTTTTCAGAAAATCGCTAGAAATCTGTTGAGCCACCAATATTAATATTTTGTTTACTAACGTATTCACTATGTTCCTAGACTGGTTTGAAATAAAAAAAAAATATTTTCCTAACCTTGTTGTTTCTTATAATATTTGTTATGTTTTATTATTGTAAATTCAATAGTATTAAAATTACTTATAACAAAACGATTTATATACGAATGTTTAAAGCTAAAATAAGATAGTTCAAGAGAATAGAGTTACGAGATTAATGTATCGACGATAGAAAGGTTATTTTTCTAACGAGCTGTTGACGGTCTTTGCACGTTAGGCAACGTAGTCTTTCCATAGTCGATATTATGATTACCAGTTCTATGTTTGTATTTAACAATAAATGCTTTGCTTTTATTTTATAATTTCGTGTGCATTTCTCTCTTATACAGGAAGTTGGGTCCATCCCGGCGAATACGCGTCATCAGGTAAGTTTAGGCGCATTTAAAACTTATTAGTTCATATCTATTTTTATCCAGCGATCTGTTTCTATATACATAGTTGTATAAATACACGACTATATTAATATAACATGTACATATAAGAGATTAAAAAAAAATGATTATATATCTTCCCTTTTGAAAACGAATTCATATATAGTCATAATTACTTCAAGTCTTTCATAGAGTGATTAAATATTTTTTTTTATTACATCATCCCTTTAATCTTTCCATATACTTTCATTAAAAACTAATTATCATTAATATTATTCGCTTGTGCTAATATTTAATTCATCTCGCACACCACACTATCGTTATGCTATCGCGTCATCGGAAGTCATGCATGTGGCTAATTTTAATATTACGTTTTGTTGCAAATTAATTTTGCATATGGGCTAAATAAAAAATTAAAAAAAACTGCATATTTCACTTAAAATAATAACAACCCACATTGTAAGTGATTTGCGAACGATATTGTAATAGTTGTTACGTAATTAAATTACTTTAGATTGAAATATATATATTTTTAAGTCGCGATTTCAACGTGCAATTGCAATTTTAATATGGTGTAGTGTGTGAGCGACCATATTATAATCTGTTAACGTGTACGTACTTGTTTTAATTTTTTTTTCTTTACTTGTATAAAACGAGCTAATACTATGTCCGTTCTTTCCATGCGTTCTAACAAAATGTTGCATCAACGCATTCCAGTTAACGATAACTACTTCGGTAAGTAACATATAAAATATTTATACTCTTATATTAAACTCGACACTAATAAATCGCGTTTATAAATTGATGATAAACGATGAAAAGCAGATCAATGAATATATATATATATAATATAGCATTTTTCATATTACAAGGCTGTATATTTAATTATTGCAAATAATTATTATATTATAAACATTTTGCTTGATCATATTTCCCCAAAGTCATGCTTTAGGCTCTGATTTTCAATTATTTGTTACATGTAAAATTTCATTCGGTAAATATTGCACCGTTCTCCATTAGACAATTGAAATGTTTATCTTTTATACGGTATTGTTTCATATATCAAAAGAAATGTTTGCTTAATATTATTGTTTGCAATGTATTTAGTTGCGAAAAGTTTACATTGACCTGACTGTCCAGAACCATTAAGGTTTAAGTTCCATACAAATGAATGTAGACCTCATGAGGCACGGGGCAACGGACTGTTGGCAGCGTAAGCTTAAAAATACCTGTTTTATTAAAAAACAATGAAAAATAATTTATATAAAACGTATTTTTAAATTATTTTTTCATATGTACCAACTGATTTTTTTATACTAATCTACGATATTTACAATGTACACTGTCGTAAAAACAAAAAAAATAAAAACATACTCCGCCATTTTGCGAGCTGGGACTTTAAAAATCAGCCGAGTGATTAAATGGTTTTATTATTATTCGTGTCAATTACATTTCAGTATTCATAGTAATAATAAAAATAATTATTGACTATAACTAACTAGTTACTCTCTATTTTGGCTTCCCTATAAATATTTTCAAACTTCTTCCGCAGGTATGGGTAAGGAAGTGGAGAATCTTATATTGGAGAATAACGAATTACTTGCGACAAAGAACGCGCTCAACGTCGTAAAAGATGACCTCATTGTGAAAGTAGACGAACTCACCGGCGAACAAGAGATCTTGAGGGAAGAAGTGTCCAATTTGAGCGCCGCGAGGGAGAAACTGCGAGAAAGAGTCTCTCAGTTAGAGGAGGAACTTCGGCATTTGAAGGTATGACTTTTTATACATGTTATTTATACATGATGTCATTTCATTTGAATTGTGCTTTTTTTATTAGTTTCTTTTTCTGCAGACCCTCAGTCCGCTCCTTTTTTTATGAAATAGTTTTAAATATAAAAATCATTTTAAAATCTAGTGCAGCTTGAATATATAATTAAAGTGAGGCAGCCAATAGATTATTTTTAAACTTAACTAGTTACGGCTAATTAAATATATATAAATAATTATATAAAGTATAATATAATAAATATAAAAAGAATTGTACGATGATGTCGTCATAGAATGAAGAGCGAACTACGTTCTTTGTTTTTAGACACCTATTTATTTTTTCCATTAACTGTATTCTCATTAAATGAAGGAAGAGTTCAAACACAAAATAATCAAATAACACTGAAAGCAATCGTCATTTTAATTCATTCCTTTCAATAATAACCTAATTAAACACTCGCGAGCGTGAATTGAAACACGTTTTCGAAAAACATATCACACTAGGTTTTGCTAGTGGATTCGATCGCTTTATTGTTTGATCTATCGCCGAGGAAACGGTACATTTTTTTTCTATATGAAAAGTACCCAAAGCCCTTTTAAGTATCCATGAGAAAATGCATGCAAATTTTAGTGAATGGTTAAGGTTTGAAAGCGTAATAAGCTAAACAGACAAACTCATTTGCACATTTGTAATATTATTTATAATAATAGAAAGAGCGTATAAAATAATGCCGCTTTCACAGTTTTTTTTTAAATATTTCAAATAATAATATTAACAGTTTTTTTTTTATTATTTCTAGTTTAACATTCTTGACATATGAATTGTAAAGGATACATTTCTTGTCAGTATTTTGTTAATCGTTGCGCATACCAACGTTTCGATAATTCTCTTGTTTATTTAAACTATTATCAATTCGAATGTAAGTAAGTGAACGTGTTATATATTTATATATATAAAAAAATTAGATAAGAGACTAAGTGGAAAGTGTTTCTAGATTGGATTCTAATGTTGATGATACGTTTTATCAGGAAACTATGAGTAATAATGTTGGCGCCGGCGAAAACGAAGACGAGGCCGACGTTCCGATGGCTCAGAGGAGGCGATTCACTCGCGTAGAAATGGCACGAGTATTAATGGAACGTAATCAATATAAGGTACGATATATACACATTTCGGATTGTCATATTAACCTAATTATATCATTCAAATAATCAAATATAAATTAATGTGAATCCGTTTTTTTTTATTTGTATTTTTATATTAGATAATTCATATAATATCTTCTTATATATACATAAATGATAGGAGTCTAGTCGTTGTGCGTGCGTCAATACTACCAACTACTAGATACATTTCGGAATTTTTACAAGCGATACGTGTTCAGCGTTGTACGTTTTCCTTTCCGCACATTAAGTGGGGCAAGCGGTGTGGTGCTTATTGTTTTATGTTCGTTCATTGTGATATTTTACCTTTCAGTCCAATTATCGTCAAAGTTTTTCGTTCGCTCTTTATATAGTTACGCAGAACACAGATTTCTGTATAAATACTTATTATATTATACGTATAATATAACGGCAACTGAAGGATAAATCATAATCTTCTTACCCTTATCCCGTCTAAGTAGGCTCGATACAACATGTTTGTCATGTTGTGATGTATGATTTGGCGTAATTGTTACGATCGGCCGTGGGCGCTTCACATCCACCCTCCTAGGGATTATTTTATTATCCTACGATTTTTAATATTTTATTTTAACTGAAGGATAAATAATTACCAATTTTAGTTTCCTCTAATAATATTTTAAATTTGTTTTGTATCCAGAGCGGCCAAAAAGTTAAACGATGTATGTAATTAAGTTGATTTATGTCCTATAAGACTTGCTCGTTATTACACTTATTTCTTCTTCATCATCTCACCCTTACCCCCAGTACTAAGTACCTAAGTTAAGGGTCGGCACAAAATGTTTTCCTTTTCCATTCTCCCCTGTCAGATGTCATATGTCACACCTTTTATACACATGTCACTTTTCACACGATCCATCCATACCTTTTTCGGTCTTCCTCTACCCCTATCCTATATCCATGATATTTTAATACTTTGGAAATTTCATTTTATTGAGCTTTTTTTTATATGTAAATATTACAGGAGCGTTTCATGGAGCTACAAGATGCAGTTCGTTGGACCGAGATGATGCGGGCGACTCGCGTCGACTCGACCATGGATAAAAAGAACAAACAAAGCATCTGGAAGTTTTTCAGTAACCTCTTTAGGTACATAAGAGTTCATTTTATCCATTATATATATGTCTAATAATATTTTGTGTAGGACATTGACACATTGCACAGTCTTTGGCTTTTTTTCACGGAGGAGATTTATTTTATGTTATCCATTTTCCTCTCAATCTAGATGCGGTTTTAACGTATTTTTTATGATTCTCCTTATAATCTAATTTTAGGCAGGCGAAGTCGGAAGTATTTGCTTGTGTAATATAAAGTTAATGAAAATACCTTAGTGCGACTCGTAATGTTGTTATAAGTATTGTAATAAGTTTTTTTTTAAATATAATATAGAGATTTAGAGTCTTAATCTTACATGATGTTAAATGGATGTTGTCCAAAATTGTAACAGGCTAGGCATAGAGGAACTGGTTCTCAAACGTAACTACCGATACACATCTATGGATGCTTGGCGACAGATTTTCAACTTATTTATTTATTGACTAACTTCCGTCTCCTTCGTTGGCCATTAAAAAACACGGTAAAGGGTCAATCGAAGCCAAAAAATACGCCTAGAACCATCTAGGAAAAATTCCGCTACGAATGGTCATAGTCCTACTTGGATAAGTTCCTATAGTTTTCGACTTGATAGAGTATCAATGTAGCTATTTTCATTATATACTTGTAGACTATACATTACACAATGCTCTATTACTAATTCATTTTATTACTACTAACTCCCATTTGTCCATCCGACTCCAGTATATACTAATTTTTCCATTTGTGGTCACATTCTAACAAAATCGTTTCAATCTAGAACATTCCATCTAATAATTTAAACTACGTTGCAATTCGCGTTTATGAATGAGTAATATCAAGAATTCGTAATACACGTAGTAATAATTATTGTTTATAAAAGATTTTGAAACCAATATCGATATTATTTACATTTTTCGAACATCATGTATTATAGTTTACAACTGCTAAAGAAATGATACAAATCGACTGTATGGTCGCGGTGATTAGGATAAATTCGAGTATTTATATACATAAGGCCTTTTAAATTATTTTCTCTCGCTGGCGATTTCATATATATATATATATAGATATATATTTAATTATAAGAGCCCTTTGAAAAGAAAATGTAAACCTAAGTGAACAGGTTTAATTGTCGTAATTTTAAATTGCTTGAAGAAAAATATATCCTCATAACATGTACCTTACTAAAGAGACAACCACCAAAAAAATTATATTAAAATTATTATGTGGATTTGTGAGACTTGAATTTTTACCTTAAAACCATTTAGATATTATTTGCAACGAAAATTTATATTATAATAATAAATTTTATTTCAAATCTATCATATAGTTAGTTACCAATTCAATTCCATATATTCAAAAATATGTTCCGTTCCAATTAGTACAATATTTTATGTGATTGTTAGGCGAATATTCCATATACCAATGAACGTTGCACTATGACTTATGTGGACTTACTTTATTTAAATTATCAACCTTTTGCTGGCGAAATTCGAATATGATATGTAAAAAATTGTGGTCATCTTTCTTTAAAAATGCTAATTAAACTTGCTCTCTGAAGAATCGTGAGTTGCTAGTAATTCTTATCAGGCAATTAGGGGTTATGTCTATTTAAGACTCATTCAAACAGAACAACCTATTGTACACACATTACACAAGAACATATTAAAAGAAAAAACATCGGGAGAAATTTTGTATATTCTAGAAATGGTTTCATTCGCAAGACATTATGATTTTTGTAACATTTATCTTTTTTTCCCCTAATTGTTTTTACGATTTTACCGCTATTGACGTAAATCAGATGCTGAAGAAATGTTTTTGTAATTTTCATATAGCACATATGTATTAAAAGCGAAATTGATTAATTACGCTGAGCAAACACTTCTGAAACGCATTCGCATTCATAATATTATGGCAAGGAAGTAACGATTTCATCATATAATTGTTTTTGTTTTTTCTATGTAAGTCCGCTTTATTCACCAAGTATTCTATCCAATGCCACGGTTTTCTATGATTTTAATAAATCCTTGCATACATTGATGATACCATTCCAAAACGATTTAATGGATAATTTTAAATATGTCAAATGAAAATATTTATACGAAATGTAGATATTATCAAAACGTTCATTAGTATTTTATAAAATTTCTTGACGTGATAACGTCTTATAAATTGAAGAACGCCGGCTACACGCACGAAAAAGCATGACTCATTGTCACGTTCCGCCAGAGCCGAGCGTGCAACCGAAAGCGCAGAACAAGCGGTAGAGAGGAGCGATTAGCCTAAGCGTTCGGCTTGTGACGCAATATTTTCTTATGACGCTATCACGTAAAGTTATCGTCCGTAAACCGACTTTACAGACAACCAATTTTTTAAACTTATTTATGCGCTTAAAAGCAATTAATTGATTTTTTTTTTGGCTGGCGTCTTTTAATTTATAAAATTATATGCGAACATGAATCCCGACTGCTGAGCTTCTGCTTCTTAATTAATCCAACATATCGTTGTTTGAATCTACCATCATTAATCATAACGATTGATTTAGCTTTATTTATCATCTTTGTTACTGTATAATGTTATTGTTAGTGTGGATTTATTATACGGACGGTTACAAGGCATGTGACAATAAGTTTTTGGGTGTAGAGCCAATTTTTTAGAACTTCATTTGCAGAAAAAGAAGCGACTTACTAAGCTTACGTTATCCGTTCAAGCTTCAAAATGTTGTGCTATTTAAAATACGTTATAAATGGCCAGTTGCAATTTTCACAGAGCATATGATGTTAGGATGGCTATATTGAATTATGATAAAATTATGAAAACGTAAAATATTACTAATGACTGCAATTTTTTTGCTTTAACTCGATAATAAAAATAGCAATGTATACTATCGTCAGCTTTAGTTAAATCATGTTGTAAACTTTAAACTGAAATGAAAATTAATACAAACTTGTCAATGGTGAGCCAGACTTACACTAAGAAACTCGAACCGAATGAAATAAAACGATTTTGCCCCTGTCTTCTAATGCAGCTATGTTACCTTTTATCCAAATAAGTTTGGTCTTTGTGCAAATACGAATTCCTTGTTTTTAACGTAGGAAGAAATCCTACATTTAGTACCCAGTCACTCTGGGGAACGTTGGGGTGTCAGACTCTTACTGACTAAAACGGTGAACCGTCTGCTAACTTAATGAAGGTCATGAGATCGTGTGAGCATATATTGTGATACCGCGGCGTTAAGGGTCAGCTGTCCGGCCCGGTCAATCGGTCTCCCCGTCCGCCGAATCAATTCGATGGAAGATGAGATTCCCTCGCCCCTCCCACCTTTCGTCCGACCGGACAGTGGTGAAGATCCCTCCTCCGACCACCATCCGCCAGTGTTTTAATGAGATTTACCCCTCATTCTCTTTTTTTTGCATGGTTTTCTCCCACGGTAACTATTTAACGAGTTTTTATACCTCTACCCGCCCTAAAGCCCTCAGTCCGTATATTTTTGGACGAGGTTGTCTCTTCACCCTCTGTAACTTTTAATGTAGTTTTCTTCCCATGTAAATTTTGACGGAACTTTGCTCCCTCCATCCTCTGTCGAGCGAGCTGAAAAGGCCCGTCCTATTCAACATCGCCTTATAAGCAGAATAGTACCAAGAGAGGCGTCATTTGTCAGAGAGAGTAGACCATGGTTATCCCACCTTGCTATTTTTTGGAAGCTGAAGTCATCTTTCTCTGCCTGGAACATCCCATATACGTATTCCTTGTGAAATAAGTAAAGAGTACCGTTGTTCTTTATTCATTATCCCATAACAAGTGTTATTGAGTCCTAACAAACCGCTTTCTGCAAATACCTTAAAGTAGAGCTGAAACACAAAACGGTATACGATAATGTACATCAATATAATGTAGTTTATTTGATTACTTCGTCAATTACTATCAGTTTGTAATTTGACTTGAATATTTGCCTAGCTTTGTCGCCTTGAGATTAGGCTGCCTGCTGCTGCTATGTTCCTATAAATCGAAAAATCACATTTAGATTGGTATTTAGGGTGGTTGATGGTTATCTACGCGTTGTTTAACACAAGCTGCTAATATATCCACTGCTCTTATCATTTGTTCTCGCCTTAAATATTTTCGTTTCATGGCTTTATAAAGACCACAAAATCAGTTAATGTTTAAAGCAACCGGTGGTAATTCTGGGTATGAATTAAATAAAAGTTATTTCAACTTAGCTAAAATTGTAGCTGTAAAATTCAAATGAGAATAACGACGCGTCAACACCGTTTAACCGATCTCTATGATGATTGTTACACGTAGAATTTTATTTTCCTCGGAGAAGATTTTTTTTGCTATTCTCTTTGCGAATCTCTCCATTAAGCAACGCTAGCTTATATCTAATTGTTATTATATTTTATGTTGTAACTAGCGGCCCGCTTCGGCTTCGCACGGGTATAACATATATAGCCTATGTCATTCACTCAAGAAATGATTAAAATCGATCCAGTAGTTATGATTTATTCATTACTGCCCGTGGCCCACACGCGTTAAATTTGGAGTAACCTCAAAAATAACAGTATTTCTCTACTATTTAATAGATGTTATTATGCATATAAACCTTCCTCTTCTATCACTCTATCTATTAAAAAAGAAACCGCATCAAAATCCGTTGCGTAGTTTTAAAGATTTAAGCTTACATAGGGATATAGGGACAGAGAAAGCGACTTTGTTTTATACTATGTACGCACACAATTACAATACTGTTGTTGTTGTGTACACAATTAACGCAAACGAAGCGTAGTCCGGTGAAACTGTAGAGAACTTGCCACGTCAACAGTGTAGTCAGTTCGAAAAAAAAAAGCGGACGAAGTTGCGAATAAAATTACAAATATTGTGTGGTGTTACTGGGCCCTCTTCGTTGGGGTCCCATTTGTACTTGGTCATTGTATATTATGTTTTGAATGGCATCGCCGTTAGCATATTTCATTATGCGATCTTGCGACTTAAAGCTTGTTTAAACAGTGAAAAATCGAAAGTAAGTATTGTTTTCCCGGTAATGATATATTTCAACTAGTTTATTATCGATCGCAGTTCGAGCGAGCGACCTCAGCGGCCTCTATCGACGCCGCATTTAAGAGCTGTAGCGGCACCGCAACCAGCGCTCCGACATTCCCGCACACAGGCGGACTTCCTCGAGACTCAGCTCTCTGATCATCATCACAGGAAGCACGAAAGAACTGAACAGTTCCGTCAGGTAAAAACCTCCTAAAATATGCTAGTGGGTACTTGCTATTGCGTTCACATATATTTGTAACAGAGCGATACTTAGTTTTTTAATTCTGTTATGACTACTTATTACCTTTCCTAAACCGATTCCTGTCTGAATTTTGCTTTATGTTGCTGTGCTTTATTTTTCCTTGACATGCATTTATGAATGTCGCTTATTTCAGCTCTGCCCATATCGCTATTCTTTGTTATACTATTTACATATATTTGTTACACTTATATATCATCAGTCTATTTGTCTATTGTTTTCATAAATATAACCTCTAAATATCTTTTGGTAATAACTGACTAAACTTCTTTCTCATTGGTTGATGTACCCTCATAGAGTTTTTCTATCACTTTTAAGTTATATGAGATTTATTTTATGACACAACCATCGATTAAATCGTCGTGTTGTGACAAACCAAAGAAATATTTCCAAGAAAAAATATTATCCACTAGCAATTATCTGCGATTTGGCAGACTCATAATAAAAATAAAACAATCTATAATCATCGGCCTCAAAGTAGTTTTTTTTTTTTAACGAGTGAAACAAATCTTGCAATCAAACTAGTACTTCCAGATATTATTTCATAGAAATATAAAAAAAATCACAAGCTTTATTTTATTAAATGTTGTAGAAGAGTAGATCGAATAGCTTTTTGTTTGTTAATATCCTTCCTTTTTTTCTGGGTGCTGACTGCTTTTTTGTCCTTCCTTGGTATTATATTATTTTATTTTGCTATTTTTTTTACTGTTATATACTTTCACCCTTTTCCTGAGCCTAATTCCTTTTCCTTTCTTTTTGTTTACAGCTAAAACAATGACAGCACAAATTATAAACGATTTAGTTTATATGAAAAGTGATATATAGTGATCTTTATGAGTGATAAATTATATTATTTGCAATTATCATTATTGTATATAATAGAAGATAAGTTTAAAATTTTATGTTTTGTGATATTTTTAATGAATAATAAATGATTTATACTTTGTTTATATATATATATATAATCATAATATTGTAGTTTATGTAATTTTCTATATACTGTGCTTATATTTACATTTATAGTGAAAATATATTGATGTTAACACACAAATTTTATCAAAATGATTTCTATGTTTTTTATTATAAAAGTACAACGAAATAACTAGCCAAGAATGTAATGTAAAGTGATAACCATAAAAATGTACAAAAGTCAGTTGAATATTATTGTGTAATTATATGTTGGATAAAGTTATTTGTGGTTTTTTGTAAAAAAAAATTACCTGGTCGGGGGATAAAATGAAAAATTACAAAGTAACATAAGTGAGTGGTGGCGTATAGGTGCGGGCACACGTGCGCAAAGAGGACGGTCGTACGCACGCGTACGGTTGGAGCCTCCCAGGGAAAAGCGGGCAAGGGCAGAAAGGACCTAGCCCGTGCACTTCCCTCTCATCAGGTGGCGTCCCGGTCCCTGTACCGGTTTTTTGCCGGTGAGTAATATTAATTCATACCCTCATCGATCACATAAAAAATCGTTTTACACTAATAAATCGATATTATTATTTTTGATTTTATGAGATGTACACACTACTTTCGAACGCTTGAAATGTATTTGGAAAAGTCTAGAATTATCTACGGTCAAACACCGTGTTTATATTTGGGGAAGAAATAAGGCACCGATGTCACGCGTCAATGTTGAAATGCTATAGGTCCGAGTATCGTAAATAAACAAACGCGTTCTGAAATTAGCATTCCTCGAAAATTCTAATATTTCAACATTCTGTCTGAAAATTTCGAACCCTTATAGTTATGGGATATATAAGCAAATAAGATATATAAAGATTGTATTTTAACATTAGAACATACATTATTTAAAACAAATTCGTTCCCAGCAAAGCCTTGAAGTACAATTTAAAAAATAAGATTAAACGAAGATTGAACCACATGCTGAAGGAAATACAGTAAAAAATGTAATACAATGTGAAGGTCTTAAATAAGAAGTAAAAACGATTTATGTTGCTAGAATTAATTAATTAACTTCCAAGGGAATATTAAGCAATTTTGCATCCTTATAACATTTATTATATACTAACAGGCTCGGCGGACATTGTCCTGCCCTGATAATAAAAAATATATACTTATGTGCATGAAATGCTTAAGGTAACTACTGTATTTTATTTGATAAGGATTAATACTGTATGTGACCATGTTGCTAGAACATAGATAGGTATAGTAAGCTATCCTTAAAAGATAGGTATATGCCATCACAGACTTTTTTGTAGGTCTATAAAAGAGGAATATCTTACTATACATTGTTTTGTTATATCTCAAAAGAATTAGGTAGCGTTTTTGATGGAATAAGCTGCTTGACTTTTTTCAACACTTCCAACAATAATCCTTATATTTCAACTAATATTGTATAAAAACTTTAGAAATATACCTAAACCGTCCTCGTGTATTACTCTATCTATTCGTGAAGACCGCATTACAATCCGTTCAGTAGTTTTTGAGTTTATCGCGAACAGACATACAGATAGATGCGGCTGGACGACTTTGTTTTATAATATGTAGTGATTTATTGTAATATATTCGAGAATAATCTAAATTTATCATGTCTGCGCGAACAAAAATGATCCATGACACGTAATTATACCCGCTTGAATCTAAATAAAAATGATTAGTTCAGTAGGAATTGAAACGGCTTTACTGTTATACAAAACATACTGATATCTTCTAGTTGATGTCCGAGACTTCGTTCGTACATATTAATTATAGTATGAAAATAAATCAGAATAACGCATAGCCTTTGTCAACTTGGAATTATCTAGCTTCCATTTAGATAAATATATTTTTTTAAATCTGATCAACTTTTCCTGAGATCATAACTAAGAAAAAAAAACTCAACCATATTATAATTGTAGTATAAAAATTAATTCGTTTATTTATATAATTTTCACATTTTAAAATACATACAGAATTATTAATGATATAGTACGAATTTCTTCTGTTGTTTTTTTTGTTTACTTACAAATAATGGGTTATTCGTGTCTGTCGTTTTAGTTTTTAAGAAGATGTGAAAAGAAAACAAGATATAAGTATGCTATATTTAAGTACAACTGGTACGCTTGTATAGTTATTTTATGTAAAGAAAGTGTGTATTGATATTATTAATACCTCCTTACATAGATAATGACATTGCAAATAATAGATGCTATTATTTTCTTTCAGACCGATAGCGGAGAGTGAGCCACGTATGACGTTGCTTTGTGCAGCTGGAGTCAATCTTAACGGTGGTTACACTCCCGACGGTGGCTGTATGGTCGGCGAGAGTGTGTTCTACGCTAAAGACGAAGAAAAATCTGAGAACAGTATGTCCTTAGGTACGATTAACTTATTAAATATATAAAGTATACCAATTTGAATTATATATATATATATCAACTGATTCAAGTCATTATATAAATGTAGCTTACTATTAAAACAGCATTGATATATTATTGTCTATTTTTTATAGGGGCATGATGTAAAGAAAATCAGATACAGTTATTGAATATATATTTTGAAAATATTACCATTGGGTATTTGAGATAATTTGAATGTCAAATACATATTATGATCATTGATTAGAGACCATCACAATGAAATGTTAGTAAATATACAATAAAGTATTATTATCAACAAAATATTTGTTGACTTAATACTAGATCAGTCAACTAAGAGAAGGCGTCCACCAAAATTTATTAAAAGAATAGATTAGGTAGTCTGTATTTTAACAACAATATCGTCTTAATCTACATTTTTTTTTCAACATTAATTGGCAGCGTCAAAGGAGAATCCCCCAAGAAGTAACTCATGGTACGTTAAATTTAAATGAAAAATCATAACATTAATTTATACTATACAAGTGAACATCATTTAAACAGATCATAAGTTATTCTATAACTATCTTTTATTAGATTAGATAATAAATGCATTTAGAACATGAAATACGTTAGTAAAGGAATCAATAAATACCAACACTGATATCTGATCCAGTATTAAATTATTGTCTCTAACACACTGGTATAATGTCAGGTCAAAAGATTGTAGGTACTATCAAGACATTTTACATTTGATTATTCAATTATTTTCTTTGTAATCTTAAATATTTCTTTGCATGCAGCATACGAAATAAGCAAAGCAACGCAATCGTTGCACTCACCAGAAGTAGAACAGATCAACCGTCAGCTCCAGTCTACTCAAAGCATAGAGTGCACTGAAAAAAACCTATCTTCCCTCGTCTGGATTTGTGCCAGCACACAAAACAAAGGAATTGTAATGGTAAGGAGATATACAATTATTTCAATAAGTATTACTTATAATGGACTGATGTCATACATTTGTAAGAGTAGAAACGAAATACATTATATTTGAATTTGATCAATTTCCTAAACAATCATTATTTCCCGAGCTATTGACTGTCTCAGTCAGAAAGGACTTTTTTGCTATAATCGATAATAACTCTGTGCCAAGTCATTGTACATACCTGTTGCGCTACCCAAATTAAAGGTGATTTAATTCAATTTTCAAAAAGTTTTTTTTTTTTAACAAAAAATAATTATTTTATCCCATTACCAATAACCAAATGTAAACCATATAATGTAAAACCATGTGTAAAACGAGCAAATTAAAAAAATATATTTTTCGATGCACTCTTAAGTATTCCTCTGAAACCATAGATCTAAAAATTCCAAAGAATCGAATCTAAAGACTAGAATTTGAAGCAACAATTTGCATTTTTTTTATAGCCTTTAATTTTTGTGACTAGTGTATTATTACCTACCCTGAGTTATCATTTAAATTTGTAAACGGTCTGTTTTTAGCTAACAGAATATTAAGTAGTAAGGTTAAAAGATAAATATTATGAATATTGAGTAGAATAGAGAGCGTTGAGAAGTAATGTTGTGACACGAGTAGAATGCACTCTGAGACATCGATTTTTCGGAACTTTTTGACATCACTATTTGATTCGTATTTTTTTTTAGCAAATGAATATTGAAATAATAGAACTGAAAAATAATCGATGTTACAAAATGTTGTTTATAAATCAATATATCGAATATTACCCCCCGGCTGATTTTTTGAGACACAGTTCTCAAAATGGCGGATTATGTTTTTATTTATTTTTTTAAATCACACGACATCGTACATTGTGAATTCGTGGCTTAGTAAAAAAAGTTAGTACAATTAACAAAATAATTAAAAACTACATTTTACATAAAATTGTTACTTTACAATACTTCGTTTGTTATTTTTCAAAGTTTTGTAATAAATCAGATATTATTTTAAGTTTATACTGCCAACAGACTCTTGACCTGTGCCTCATGAGCTCTACATTCGTTGGTATGAAACTGAAAACTTTATGGTGTAGGACAATCCCCTAGAAATCAGATATAAACATCGATGTCTTTCAAAATGTTATATCTCTATCTTTCACAGATTATTGACGCTAATAATCCTGCTGAGGTGATAGAATCGTTTCCGGTGAGCGACAAACACATACTATGCGTAGCGTCGGTGCCCGGCGCTGTTGAGGACGATTATCGCGAATATGAAGAAAGAATGGCTGGAGAGAATGAGACTAAGCGTCATTCAGTAAGTCACATTGAATAGATTTCTAAACTAAGAAAATTTTGTTTTTTTTTTTGTGTCATGACCGCTTATTAAATGTTTGCTACAGCCTGTGGCTATGTACCTACATACAACTTTGAAACGACCATAACTCTAAAGTTAGTAATAAGTTGCTACTCCTAAGGGTTAAGTTGGGACGCCTGAAACCAGTATGTTGTTAACTTTTAATACTTTTCTTACTTTATAGCTTTAGCGTTTAACCACAATATCATCTGATGTTATATGACGACGTGGTCTAAGATTGTAAACATGGAAAATCTACAGCGAAACTGGTTATCAAGTGAAGTTGCATGACACACCAACTGGTACTTGGCGACAGATTTTCAACTTGAGAATAATAGCTAGCGGTCGGTGGACTTAGAAAAAATATCCTACCACCAAGCTATGGTGTCATCACAATGTTTTCCTTCACCGAAATCTCCGACTGGGCCTCTAGGCTACGTCGATGACATTATGTCCAAAGACGCTATCAACTAAGCTATAATCGCAACTATATCTGTCGCTGTTTGTTGTTTTGTAGCCGAAATAAGAGTCTTTGTGGTATTTCCGTAGCCTAACCTTGCACAGGCTCTTTATTCTACTGTTGTTTTAATAAAAATATAGATTGATTTAAGCCTACATCAGGTGTTGCTTATTGTTTTTTTTATGTTTTTTTTTTCCAAACAATCTTGCTTTTTATTATTGCCATTGTCGAATAGGTAATGGTATTACAAGTGTCTTGCGACCATTTCAATGAACTAAAAAGATGGTGGCCATCTTGTTAGCACTTTCCAATTCGTTTTTGTAGCAAGTCAGAATCCATGCTCCGTGGCATTATTTCCTATTCACTTCACTTGGGCATAATAACCATACTATATTACGTAAAACGCCATCAATGTTACAAAATTTTGTAGAGCCAAATAACATAAGATTACGAATAAAATATGAAATCCACTACATGACATTTTAAGATCCTGCTAATAACTCCTTGCTTGTTGGTTATACTCGGAGAGTTTGCAACAAATTATTTCAACATGCAATACAATTCATGAATAAAAATCAACTTTCAGCTTTGGTAATACCTAATATTGTAAGAATGTACAGAACTATGATATATAGCAGCTACAAATTGGATAACTCATTTATGATTTTTTATAAATTTATACTCAACATTAGGTTTAGGTTTTATTATAAAATTTTTATCTCAATCTCAAGTTTTTTAAAGATTTTAAATCTGTACTGAATATGAGAGATATAAATTATTGGTTCTTTTTTTATAATAATACATTAACACTTTACTATTGTTTATTTTCTGTGGTGTAACTAGAATGGATAAGATTAAGAATGAGTATATCAGAGGAAGTTTGATAATAAGCATCAGTGACAGAGAAGTTGAGGAGTAATAGGTTAGTATGGTACTTTCCATCTTGCGCCGGGCTGATCGCTGGGGGCGACATGGTGATAGCTCAGCAAGGTCCCATACCGCCCCAACTTAAAGCGGTGGCCGGTACACAGTGGGGCTTTAGTCCGTGCAAGTCGGACATAACCCATTCTCTCCCCCAGGAGGACGGGTATCCATAATGGATTTCCCCACGTTAATTAAAAAAAAAGGCATTTTATGAGAAGAGATGTAAGTCATGTAACAAGAAAAGTTTTGAGGTTGAAAATGGTCGGATATATAGGGAGAAATATCGAAAAAGGTGTGGATGGATAGTGTGAAAAATGATGTGTGAATACTGAGATGACATCTGTGACAGGAGAGAGTTGAAAAGCAAAATATGTTGTGCCGACCCTACTTAGGTGGAATAAGGGTAAGATGATGATGATGATGAATACAATAACACTTTATAGTACCTAAATGTGCCTTTTTTAGTTTAAAAGGAATCAACATATGCATGTAGCAACATGAGTGAATAAATTCAATTTTTAAACTTTTAATCAGGAAAACGTCTCAGCTTCAACTAAAAATATATCGTATATCATTGTCGAATTACAATAGAGTAATTAATGCCCATCGGGTCAGCAACCATAAGTTGAAAATGTATTACAAAGCACCTACCTATGTATTTTAGCAACTGGCTTGAAGCTCAACCCCCTGTCTGGTTTTAGGGCGTTATATTTTTGGGCATTTCATCATTAAGGCTGAGTTGCACCAAAATCGTGGTTATTGTAATTGTTAAAGTTAACTTTAACAATGACAAGACTTGCTAACAGTTACATTTGCCAAAACGAGTTGCACCATCAAACATTTTGTAATTGTTAAAGTTATTAGGGTTGCTACTTCAATAAGCCAATTAGTCGCTAAAATCGAAAAGGGTAATATATTTTACTTGGCAGGACTTTGTTATAAGTGTCACTATTGTTATTCTGTGACTGTCAATAGATTTTTGATGACAGATTTCAGATGTCAACGACAAAACGTTAGCGTTTGTCGTCCTGTGGACATTTTCCAATTCTAGGAAATTAAACTTTTTTCTTTCTAAGACGCAAATTATCTTCAAATATATTGATTTCGTCATCGGAAGAACTATTTACAGTTTCCCACAGGATTTCTCTTAGCAACGACATGATATTATAAAGTTTTTTCTAGTGAACATGACAACCGATTCAAAAATTGACATTAACAATAACGGTAACCGGCCAACATGGAGCGGTAATAGTTAACGTTAAATCGTGACGTCATTTTAACCATTGTCAATTGGTGCAACCTATTTTTTGCCTAACAATAACTTTAACCGAATTTTTAACTTTAACATTAACTGGTGCAACCGAGCCTTAATCAAATGGAGTTATGGTCAAACCCTAGACACTTACAGCATTAAAAAAAATTTAAACAATTTTATTTTTGTAACAGCAATCACTATTCTGTCTGCCTAAGAGTGATTCTACAGAGAGTCAGACAAATGGCTTGTCTGGAGCCGTCAAAAATAATGCAGAAAATGGGGACAAAGAAGTTATTGTAGGAAGTGCTCGATTGGTAAGTTGAACCTTCTATTGTTCATTTTATTTGGTATTCTTGTATGTTTTCAACAGACATTTGTTTTATTGATGTAAAGCGTCTTATGGCACGGTACGGAAAATTACGCGTTACGCATTTAACATAAGATAAAGTGTATTTGTGTGTATGTGTAAGTGGCTGTCTGAATCTAGTAGTATACAAAAAGAAGTAAATGTATAGTTAAGTTTTTTTTTTATCATGAAATAAGTAAATCCTTTGACAACAGACAGAGATCTCATCTAGATTGACAATATTTACTGTTAAATATGCTAGGTTAATCAAAAATAATTAAAATTATACCTAAAGCGATCAAGCTGAAATTTATAAATTACAAGTATTAAACTGAACTACAAGTTGATAAGAAACAAAGAACTTAACTACACTTATTACTAATTTAAGGCCACAGCTAGTACAATGAATCACACTGACTATATTTTGTACTCGGAAGATAATCAAATGATGTTTCCACGACATAATTTCTATGTATTATCGATTGTAAAATAAGATTTACAATGTAAAGAATATTTCCAGGTAAAAGCCACCATCCTCACTCCACAAAGTTCTCCAGTTAAAACAACAGAGCAGACGTCGGAAACAAGAGAACAGCCGCCTGAAAATGAAACACCCAAAGAATCTGTAGTGAAGGATGTTGAAGAAGCAGACACTGGTGGTCACAACAGCCCACCATTAAGTTCGACTCCAGTCGATAGTAAGTTTTCATACTAACCAGCTGCTCACCCCGGCTTCGCACAGGCATACTAAGAAAATGAGCCCAAGTGTCCCTTTTACTCCATGACCATGTAATTAAATAAAATGACAACTGAACAACGGAATATCATTTATGTTAATATTTTTTAGAGAGATCTCATTCATTTTTTTATTTGGAGATTTTGTATCGTCATTGACTCCTGTTAGTTTATAGAGACCACTTTGGGAATCATCCACATTTTTACATTTTTTTTTATGTTACAATTATTTTGTAAAAAATTATAAAAGTCATCATATACCAATTGAGCTTGAACTTCAAGGTTGAATAAGTTTTAATCGAATCAACTTAGCAATAAATCATATCAGACCTTTTATTGGAGATTGTTCAATATTTTAGAAGAATATGTATTGACTTCTATAAAAGGCTGCTAATAAAATTCCAAATAACAAAAAAATCCCGTGTTATTTAAATGGAAAATTAGAAATCACGAAAATGCTTTCTTAATAGTAACATTAAAAAGCTCAAACTTTATAAACATTTTTTCTTATCCATCAACTTTGATCTTTGATGCGTCGCTATGTGTTTTGCATTTCTTTGCCTTTCTATTTCTGTAAATTATATGAAGGCTGCAATGATGCTGATATACTCAAATTTAATATTTATTTTATTTACATATATTTATTTTTTGAAAATATTTTTTTATGGGATTAAAAGTAATTTATTTTGACAGAACCACGACTAAGTTCACCCGAGCCGGGTTTGGATGCATTTGCCCAAGAGCAATCCAACGTGGAAAATCGGACCGATTTAGCACAAGGACAGGAAAATGTCCACAGTAATGGCGACCATGTGGCTTGGTACCAAGAGTGGCAATTTGTATGTGCATTCTGCCATGTGCAACTACAGCAAGTGCTTGGCGAGGTAAGATTTTAAAGTGAAACTTTTATGGGAAAGCTTTAAAATGCAGATCGGCGACCTTTTTATGTGACGAAAAGTGGTGAGGGTAAACACTGTGTCGGGCAGAATGTGGAAAACACTGGTTTTCGTCCGATCATCGAAGACTTACGCAATGTTGGACGCGATCTGTATTTGATGGGTGACCGCTCGGGAACACTGTGTGACGTTGGATTTTTGTTTTGTTGTTTTTTTTATAAATAAGTTTTCACTTCTTTCGTGTGGTCATAAGCACACACACACTTTTTTTTATATTAATCACTTTAAATTAATTCAAATGAATAGAAGAAAAATATAAATCGCTTATCTTCCTACCTTTTTTGTCTGATATATAATTGAGTATTGTTTAAAAATTTGAATAAAACATCAAGTAATATGCATTGAAGTCATTGGAACGTCTTTTATAGTGAGATTGAGTTTGATGGTTAAAATAAACTAGTGAAGTGAAACTGTCAACAGAAAGTTAGTAAACTATAAAGATGAATGTGTTACATGTATCGGCCGTTTGGACATAAAACGATTTATTATTAACAATATAAACTTATATAATATACAGTCGTAATGGTTTGATCGGTGGAATATCAATCCCAAGTCCGTAGGTTCGAACCACCGTATATACCAACGAAGTTTTTAGAATTCGCGTGCATTTACTAATTTAAATCGGTACACGTTAATAACGTTGGCTGACGCGCAAAGGAAAACATCGTGAAGAAACCTGAACCTGAGATATAATAAAACAATGCATAGCCTAGATATTTCTCTTTTATAGAACTATAAAAAAGTCTACTATGGCATATTTATACCTATCTTTTAAGGATAGCTTACTATAATATCCATCAATCTTCTAAAAGCATGGTCACATACGATGCGATAATTTGGAAGGCTGTTTAGACGGATACAGTATTAATCCTCATGAATATAATTGATCCTCATTAGTTACCTTAAGCATTTCATACACATAAGTATATATTTTTTAATTATCAGGACAGGACGTAGTTTCACCGGACTACACAGGACAACGTCCACTGGGCCTGCTATTATATGTATATAATTGACAATAATTAACTTTTTTTTTTCGTTCAGGGTCAAATTGAACGATGCAATATTGGCAATCGTCGCGTGCTCATCCCGATGTATCGCGGCACTAGCTGATGGGACTGTTGCGATATTCGCACGTTTAGCTGATGGACAGTGGGACTTCACCCAGTACTGGTTATTGACCCTTGGAGACCCTAAATGTTCCGGTGAGTGTATTGTTATAATATGTAATTATCTCTTAGAAATAATATGCAGTTAATCGATATTCGTTAAAACTTTAATCATTGTTACAATATACATTATATAGTCTATGTTTTGGGGTTGCCACAAGTATACTTTTATATATAACAAAAAATTGAATCGGTTATTTTGAGTGTCTGTCTGAGAGAATTCATTAAACATGTTTATTATTATTGTTATTAAGTAGGAGTGATGTTTGAGTGGTTTGAACGGTGGAATAACGATTCGATGTCAAAAGGCTTATATTATACGTTTTTTATTAATTTCATCACTTGCATGTATTTTTTTTATGTTATAAAAAACGGGGCAAACGAACAGGTGGGTCACCTGATGGTAAGTGATCACCGCCGTCCATAGACACTAGCAACACCACGGCATTCGCAAGTGCGTTGCCGGCCTTTTAATATATGTGGGCCTCCGGCGCTCTCACTGACCGAACGAGACGCAACAGTGCGGGCGCACTGTTACTTCACTTGTCGGGTTTCTGTGTGTCGGGTGGTACTACCCCGCGCGTCGGGCGAGCCGACACATTCATGCTGAAACCAGTAATAGTTTCAGCGTAGCTCTACCACCTACAAATATATATGTATGAATTTATGGATCCTTGAACATGATTTTGCCCGACTTTGAACGATCAGATTTGAATCAAACTTTGCACACTCGTCGAAGACCCATGACAATGTAATAATTCGACTAAAATATCCGATTATCCTCATTAGATTCACCAGGATTGATGAATTTATTTTCGTATGAGTGTAAGAGAGATAGAGCTAGTGCGCGAACCAAAGCATGCGATAGAAATCTTTGAATGTGTTTTCGAAATCAAGATGCAAATGTTAACAACACATATCTGTATATATTAAAGACAGTTGTTGTTTTAAAGCAAAGCGAACTAAAAAACGAAAAATAATTCTTAGCATAGGAATAAAATTACTGGTGAGGTTATTTAGGTCACTATTATAAAAGCCTAGGGTGCTTTGTTACGTTACGTTACTTTGTATTTTTAAGCTAACTCTAAAAACTAAGTTTAAAAATGTGCTACAAAACACCCCACGCTTTTATAATAGTGACATTAATTTTCTCATCGGTAACTATATTGTAATTGATAGGTTTCTACAACTTCATAGAACTACAAGTTGAAAATCTATCGCAGAGCACGTATAAGTGTGTTCCGATACAGCTTGAAAGTCACTCCTACTCTAGGTTGAGCGTGTATACAATATCAGACCATATCGTTGCAAATATTGCACTAATACGCTAAAACCCATATAGCCTCCCAAGGTCCAAGCTATAATGATGGAAATGAGTCAAATACCCAGTGTTCAATATGGTTTTATATGTTCCGCGTCATATATTTTAGTCTTATTTAAATAAAAAAATCAACGAAAATTTTTTATCTCTTGTTCATTTAAATATATATTAGGCGTTTTTAAATGCTTTTTTTAAATACTTTATAGGTTATCGTTTGACCACAAGCCAAACACATCAACAGGTGTTTGGCGATAGATTTTCAACTTGAGGGTTATAGCTAGCCAGGCTAACTTAGAAAAACCTCTACCACCATGCTATGGTTTCAACATGATGTTTTCCTTCACCGAAAGCTCCGGCTCAGTTGCTTGGATTCGAATCTACGTACTTTGGCGCTGTGTCCGAACACACTATTAATTATGCCACGTCCCGAGTTTTAAATGAAATCACATATTTAGACAACTCTTTATTTAATAATATGGCACTAATCACAATATTAGGTGAGATTACAGTTAGCGAGAAACTGTAAAAGCAAAATCTATAAAACTTGAATGTACATTCTGGAACTCATGAATTGTACACTGGGTTTATATATGATTTTTTTTTTTCGAATTTTGATCTGAATGTTACGCGTTAGTTTGTACAATAAATTGTACATTAGGTCTTACGAGGATGGTATAAGAGAAGGGAATACTTGAACCTAGGAAATTTTCTTGCACCACTGTTTTGAAAGGATAGTATAGTGATAATTGTAATTATTTTTCTTCAGGAAGAGCTGAACAGTAGAACTCTTACAGTCTGGCATTACATAATTCTCTAATAATATAGAAAAACGAATAGAGAAACAGCTTGAACTATTATAATTCATTGCCATTGATTTTTTTTTTAAATATTTGTGGATAGGAGACATAATATACAATGTTTTGTTTCATAGTTCGGTGCCTGAGTGCGGTGGGTTGTACCGTGTGGTGTGGGTATAGGAACAAAGTGCACGTTATTGACCCACGTACCCGTCTCCTACTCCACACCCTCGAAGCTCATCCACGCCAGGAGAGCCAAGTACGGCAGATGGCTTGTGACGGTGACGGCGTCTGGGTTAGTAATTTCACATTATATATTTCATAGTATTATATGAAAAAAGTGTATGTAAAATAAGTGTAGATATCAAAAATATTCCTCAGCACCCTTATACACAACTCTAAGAATTATTGTCTGAAAAACTTGTACAGGTTAATTATATCATATAACATATTTTCCATATACATGTATTTTATACTTTTACATATATATGAAATATATATAAATGGAAAATATATGTTCTAATTTTGAGATACGATACCTAAAGAAGTGAGGTATTTAGACATTTTTATGCTGGTGCTGTGCTGTGTGTATTATTGTCGTGGAGAAGTAGGGACAGCGGTGGGTCCTTTTTTCTCTGTTTTTAAAATATTTTTTTAGGTAGTAAAGGACGCAGATAGTCGCTGGTACGAACTAGGATTCAATCTATATATATAAAATAATAATTGACTGGCACACAGTCCAAAATTATTGGGACTAAGGCCGTGATTATTTGCATGTATGACATTCATTTACATTATAGGTGTGCACTAAAATTTTTAGAAATTCAACCCCTAAGGTAGTGAACAAGGGTATGAAAGTTTGTATGAAAACCCGTAATTTTTCTGGTAATCAATTGGTCTTTTGTGCAAATAGATATTAAATAAATAGTCGAAAATAATTACTTCATATAAGACGTGTGATAAACCGCGGGTATTTGCTAGTATATTCATATTTGGGTTGAATAAGAAGTTGAAAATCAATATGACCGTTATGATAACTTCATTTATAAATATACTAGTAGGCCCGGCGAAAGTTGTCCTGGCTTGATAATAAAAAAAAATATACTTATGTGCGTGACGTGTTTAAACATGTTACCTTAAAGTAACTAATGTATTTAATTAAATAAGGATTAATAGTGTATCTGTCTAAATTACCTTCCAATTATCTCATTGTATATGACCCTTTTTTTAGAACAAAGACGGGTATAGTAACCTATCTTTAAAATATAGGTATGGCATATACAGACTTTTTGTAGATCTATAACAGAGGAATAGCTCAATATGCATTGTTTTGTTATATCTCAAAAGAATTAGATAATGTTTTCGATGAAAGCTGCCAGGCGGTTTGATTTTTGCCAACACCTCTAACAATTATCGTTATATTTCAACCAATTTATATAAAACCTTGGCAAATTATATACCTAAACCTTCTTCATGTATTACTCTATCTATTGGTGAAGACCGCATTACAATCCGTATGTATACTCAAAAATTCTCATTTGATTATCAGGTATCAATAAAAATGGACTCTGCGCTCCGTTTGTATCATGCCCATACGTACCAACATTTGTACGACGTCGACATCGAGCCGTACGTCAGCAAGATGCTGGGAACGGGAAAACTGGGCTTCTCCCTCGTCAGGATCACGGCCCTTCTCATCAGTTCAGGTCGTCTATGGATCGGGACAAGTAATGGAGTGGTCATATCTGTACCACTATCCGAGACCTCCAATTCCGAGGCGCAATCCGTTGCACGGGGAAACATATCCGGTGAGTAATTCATTCATCGGCTTCTCTTTATTGAAGATTATTACTGCGATTATCAAACTCATCATTGTTACAATATTCGAATCGAAACACTGTATAAAGTTTTCTATCTCATTCCCTCTCACGTTAAATCATATCATATATCTTTTAACGTCGCTTTTTCGTTTCATCGAGTTTCAAATCATAATGGAGATCTGAGGTTCAGAAAAAGCAATAATAGTTTTTTTACGTAATAGCGTTAGGTTTTACAACCAAGTTCCAAAGCATATCACCGATTTGCCGCATAATGGGTTTAAGTATCATGTCAAGCTGGTTTTTAAAGTGAACCCTGTTTTTTTCGTATCTATCGCATGTCGCCTTACAGCCGGCCGGGGAGTAGGAGTAAAGTGAAAGTCGCTCGGCAGAACAGCCAAGGCCAATATGGCAGCATTCATGGTTCAATTCAAAAGTTTCACTTGCATCATAGTTTCATAAAACTACACAATAATAATATTTTGTTATCTAAATACCATTATGGGATAGATTAATATGTAAGCTATTGTGGTGTTTGGTAATAATTCCTTTCTTGGTGCATCCGCCAAAAACGAAGGTAACTGTAATTTTATAAAAATTTGTACAATGAAAAGGTAAAGCCAGATCGATTTAAAGCGACGATGGCTCAGTTGGTAGTGTGTTCGGACATAGCGTCGAAGGCCGTAGGTTCGAATCCTAGCTACTGAGTCGAAACTTTCGGTGAAGGTAAACACCGTGATGAAACAATAGCATGGTGGTAGGGCTTTTCCTAAGTCCACCTGGCTAGCTACCACCCTGAAGTTGAAAATCTGTCGCCAAGCACCTGTTGGTGTGTTCCGGCAGCTGCACTTGAGAGCAAGTCTCCCTCTGGGCTTAGTGTGACTACCTTCGTAGACTACATCGTCATTTAACAGTCAGTGGTAGTTTTGACGTCCATAAGGGCTTTTTAGGAGCTTGAATTGAATAAATCCCTTAATAAACAGGTCACGTGGGTCATATACGAGCTCGTTCGGTAAGCCCGACGGGTACTATACCTTGGTGCTCGATGGCGCATGCTCAGCTCAGTTTCCACGGGCACCGTGAAGCGGTGACCTTCTTCGTCGCGGTAACCGGTGCGGCCAACACACCCCTGGGGACACCCGAATCGCCTCGACGCAACACCCCCCCACTACCCCCCATGCTGGTCATATCCGGGGGGGAGGGTTACATCGACTTCAGAATAGGTATGTCTTATTTATTATATATATATACACACACGAACAGATAACACAGTGTACGTTGATAAGGGATCATTCAAGTATTACGTAAGCAGAATTTTTGTAATTTCTAACCGCCCCCTCCTCCTGATCAACAAAAGTAAGCAATACTGTTGCTCCCCACCTCTCCGGGTTTATGGGCCGCAGTTAACAAGTCTAGAAATAAGGAATTTATAGTCTGTGGAGAAATGAATTTGTAGTAGTTCACAACTAGGTAGCCCAGTGGATAAGACCGCGCGCCTTACATATCAGAAACCCCTATCTATTATGTCATTAAAAATAAGCGAATCTACGACCACCGATTCCCTTCGCCCTAACCCCACCCCCCACCTCCGCCCCCTTTAATGCTTACGTAATACTTAAATGACTCCTAAAGTGAAAAATGATCTATATGTAAAGTTGTGTCACCCGATCACAATATTATCCGAGATAAATAATATCGACGTCTTTAGGTGGTTATATAATTCTTCATAATATTTTTTTTTTATAAGAAATAACGTTTTAGTAAATATTAATATGGAATTAAGGTACAATATTAAATAGACTTAAATGTTACAAATAATTAATGTATTAGCGATACTATTTGCATTATGTTTAAACTTTTATATTTTTTACATATATACATAATTATGATACATCGTATGATACAAGCTAAAATTCGATGTAAGTTATCTAAAATCCTTCTCTTATCAGTGAATCGCTTAATGTAAACAATATTTATTTACATTACGTTGACGCACGCTGTAAGCTCGAAAATTTTCTGCGTAAAAAATATTAAATACTTTATTTTCAAAATAAATGCATTTTCAAAGTTTTGTAGTAATCATTAGGTGTTTGTTATTGTTTGAAACGCACTATAATTCAATGTAAATTATCTCAAGTCCTTCTCTTATCAGTGAATCGTTTAATGTAAATAATGTTTATTTCGTGTGTGTTAAATTGGCAGCTATAAATTTTGTGAACGAAACCGTCTGTCAGATTACAGAAGAATAATAATACATTGTATGATTGGTTGCGGAAATCCAATGCATATATTAAAAAAGCGATCGAGTTATCTGTGAAATTCTGTTTTATCTGTTGCGGTAGTGCGATTATGAAACTGTCAATGTCAACGGGAAACGTCACACTTTACTGTTTTTTTTTTTACCTACTAATGTTTAACATGTTTTTAATATTACTATACATATTAAATTTTTATCTTAGTAATTTGGCGTCGTAGCCGTTTAATATTTTTCATGCTTTACACATTTTCCAGTAGCCACGACGATTTTTGACAATAAATGATTTTTTTTTTCCATAAAAATAAGACGATAATGTGTATGATTTTTATAACTGAATATATATTTATATTCGATTGAAATGTGATAATAGAGTTTCTATGACAAAGTTTGTAGATTTTCTTTATAAATTTTTTTCAAAAGCATTATCCGTGTCTGTGTATAAAAATTTTCGTGGTTATATAAACATAGAAAATTCTTCATAATAATATTTATTGAACACGGACTGACATTCTCGCTAGCCTTACAAAATCATTTAAATTAGATTCCCTTCAAAACAAGCAATATGCACGTTAGCAGTTTATACAATTATGAGAGAGAGAGAGAGTTACAATCAGTGTCAACGTAGATGCTTTATGCGTAGTTTGTCATGCTTCATCCGCTTACCTTAGTCGAAGTACGTCTAGTTTATAAGTTGGTCGTAGTTTAAATTTTATTTACCATACGGTTTTTTTATTTTTATTTCTTAATAGTGTTGTTGTGCCTATTGTTTGATTTGAATTTCAGGTGCTGTTTTTCTACTGAAATGTGTTGGATTATTGATAAATCGAAAAAAATATCGTTAAGATTGTCGCTCGTTATTTGTATTGCAATTAAAGGAGGTTGTATGTATAAATCTGGCGAAATATGCATTCCCCCAAAGTCTCGGCATTTTCTACTCAATCCGAAGTATTCATCTAATTCGAATAGGTCGTCATGGTTAAATGTTATTTTGAATTGAAGGCTTCAACTTTATGTATACAGAAGACAGTTCTTACTCCACCGTTTAAGTCGCATTTTATTATATCTATCTACGGTCACGTCACATACTTCATATTAGGACATTCATGGATCTATTAATAAAAATACACGTAGGTAGAGATATGCCTTCTAATGAGTTCTCAGTATATACATATAATATGATTTAATCAATATATATATATAAGTAATAATAATGGTTATTGATTGTTCAAGCTAATATCTAATATGGCTGCACTAATTTTGAATATATTTTTACTCGCATATACATGAATTTTCAGAGTATCGTATAGGCTATACATCATAATAAGCATCATAAGGCTAAATAATATGGAGGCCATTTAACAGAACTAGCTTAGAAATTACAGGGATTATGCTAAATGGTGATGACCAAATTAGAAATACAAAAAAAGGGGAGACAGTCATAAGGACTACCGACAGAAGTGAAAACTCAAAACAATGGAATAGTTGTGTTCCTATTTGAATCTTAAAATCAATTGAGGTCATGAGAAGCATAGTGGCTTAACTATTTTTTTTATAATATTGAATTTATACTTGTTTGAGAGAACCAAGGGGATCTAAAAGTGATACAATAAATATTCACTACATAGCAGAAAAAACACTGTTATGGTTTTTAGTCTGTGATCTAAAGATAAAAAATAACGCACGGAGGTATATCTCTGTACGTATATACACAGTATACATATAGCTCATGGAGAGTGTTCGGTGATGATGACGCGAGTTCCATGATTTTAGTTCACCCAAAAAAGTGCTCAATGCGCCTAAAGAAGTTTTCACTTCAATAAATGCAATCAAGGATTCTGAAATATTCTCACGAAAACGGAAGTCGCGCTTAACAGCTAGTTTTATATCACATCATAAATGA
The DNA here is from genome assembly GCA_035772565.1 of Antheraea assamensis. Classification (NCBI taxonomy): domain Eukaryota; kingdom Metazoa; phylum Arthropoda; class Insecta; order Lepidoptera; family Saturniidae; genus Antheraea; species Antheraea assamensis. The sequence continues at coordinate 1,685,408 of JAQQSE010000086.1, forward strand.
CCGTAGATCAAAATGATAAATGGTATAGAAAAATAATTCCATAATTATTAAATGGGTATCAGCCAGCCATGATACTGACCTATACTTTTTGATATCCCCTCATTAATAAGCCAGTTTTGTGTATAGTTTTTTTTTTGTTTTTATTAACGGGCGACAACTTTTCGTGATCTATAATAAAGCATAATGCAACGGAACATTTTGGTAGAAAGACTTTTAGATAGGCGATTTATAATTAGCCCCGATTATTTTCTTTTACCCGTTTAGAGGAGCATGCCGATGATGTACGAGATACGGCCTCTCACCTCATTGTTTGGCAGATTATACGCGATTCCTGAACGTACCTGATAGGACATAAGCATTATATAATTTACGTGCTGGTACGTTGAATCTAGATGCATGAGTTTTAATATACTACCACTACTAACACGAAGGCTATCGAATATTTAAAGCATGCCGCCGCATTACCTGCACGTGCTGCTATCCGTTTATTGTCAGTCAATATGTCCTGGGTTTTATTTTTTAAGTTGCGTCCATTAGTTACGTGAGGCGTTTTTGAGGATTTTTATACGCACATCCCCTCCCCATCCCCTCTCCTGGTGAGATGTCCTGACACTTGTCTCGACCCGTTCCCTCTCCCTAATCTCACGTGAGGGATCTTTCCAAATTTGTATTTTAAGTACCAATGCGTTAGATTTATTAAAAAAAATAATAATAATTTACTGTATTACTTTTAAATAAGACTAGTACTTGAGATTGTCTAGATCGTAATCTAAAATCACAGTGGTAACTATAAATAATATTAAAATGGGAACTACTAAAATTAATAGTAGAGGATTCTGTTCATTCTAATTCAATTTACGAAGATTCGATCAGTCTTAAGAGCGACTAACAAATCCATGTGATTTTCAGTATAATTAATAATTTCATCATTTTTACGTGATAACATCTTATAAATCGATGAACACCGGCTACACGCACGAAAGAGCGTGACTCATGGTCACGTTCCGTCTAACACGAGTGTGCAAGCGAGAACGCGACACAAGCGATAGAGAGGCGCGTTCGGCTTTTGTCGCATCTATCTCTTTCGACAAAAAATATGCAATTTTTCATTAATGTTTTCTTATGGCGTTATCACGTAATATTATCGTCCGTAAACCGACTTCACAGACAGCTAATTTTATACAATATTTTTGTCCGAAAAAAATCACGTGCCATTTGCCGAAACCCCTCTCCCAGCCACGTGACATTTAATAAAACTCGGTTTGACGGTTTCACGTAATTAATGGACGCTCCCTTATATTTGTTAGCACTTATAGATTCGTTTCCCGTTGAAAGAATTCCAATTATATTCATAATAAAATAATATATAAACGACAATTTCTTCGTTGAATTATGTTACCTTCAGAAATGTAATATGAAATTTCTTATGCACTGTAAAAGACACTTCTGCGTCCCCCGACATAGTGGCTACAGACGTCTACTTCACATTTTCAAATTCACTAACAAAAATCCGTCATTATCATTGGTATTAGCGGCTTAACTAATTTACCATAATGTAATTTGTTCTGATCAAGGTAAGCAAGCATCTCGTAAATTATTAGATCTAATATTTTGTTTTTCGTTGTTCTTTCTTGAGCATATTGCTAACGTGTGTATTGCTAATCGAATATATTAATTCCCTGTAAATATTAACACTTAGGATTCTCATAACTCTATTTATTTCATATAATTATTTATGTCGTATTATTTTTTAACTAAATTAATTTCACTGTTCTCGTATGTCATTTTTTTTTTTCAATGCATTTTGTTTGAATTGATATTTATTTTACGTCTATCAACAATCTAGTTATATAGAATTTCGCCATAACACCACTATTTAATTCGAGATTGAATGATAACTCGTTTAGACAATTCATTAAAAGATATCGATTTTTTTTAATTTCAAATGTAAATATAATGGTGCGGATATATGAATAGTAAAGGAACATTTGAGTGTACACTTGCTTATTTTACACACATTCGTGAATTGAAGTAAATATTTAGACGGCGATAAAATTTGTTTCCCCACAGCCGACTCTGAATTGGAAGACAGTGTAGTCGTGGCCGAGGACGGATCGTCCAGTGGTCACAGTTCGCTGGCGGAGAGGGCGACTAAAAGTCATTTGATAGTATGGCAGGTGGCGACGGCCTAACGTAAGGCCAGCCGTGCGCGCATCGACTCGGAGTCTGATTACGTTTACGTCTGTACATCGACGAAACCCGCGACGCTTATCAACGTTTGAATCGCGCGCTTAACGTCGCCACACATTCAAACAAAACTCACTATGTAATGACATTTTATCATTTCAAAGCACATACGGGTTATGAGTAAAGTTCAAAATGTTTGTTTATAGGTGCTCGAATATTGACTATAAAGTGCAATCAATATTACTAGTCATGTGAAATAATGTAAACGTTTGTTTTTTTTGTCTTATATCGAAGAACAGTATTTATTGTATAATTGTTGTTCTCAATTTAGTTCCGACTAAGTATTTACAGATTGTCTTTTCTCACATTCGAGGCATTTTGATTTGAGGTTTAATTATCTAGTATTAGACTTGCGGCTCTTTTTTGTTGTCGAATATACGAGTAACGTTTACCTACCCTATTTATACACTTATTTGTTCACGCCAAAAGCCTTATTCTTGTACTTTTTACTTCTGGTGGAAGAATTTTCTGTATCAATTTTCATGTCATGTGTAGTTATGACACTTGAAATGAACAATTTTGGTAAAATATTGTGTCGTACAACTCTTTACTGGCCATTATTTAATTAATGAATAATTAAGGTATATATTTGATATATTTAAATATTCATGACGAGGCTAAGTGGCCGCCATTTTGTGTTTCGCAAAAACCTATTTTTCTTTCACATTATTTCCAAAATATTCATACTATATTTTATACAATTCCACATAAATAAAATAAATTTATTCGATTACCTCTAGCTTCTAGATGTACGTATCTTCATAGTGCATACTCCTATCTTACTGTTTCTCATTAGTAGTAGTAATTCTTGAGGTCAGCGCTTTGAAACATTAAATTTTGAGTCATTTTAACGTCGCCTTATCTCTAGACTATCATTGTAGTAGGAATGTGACCTTAACATTGCGTTTGCGTTTAGCATATTCTTATAACGCAACCAAAATTAAGTAAGGTTAATTACGAAGTGTAACACCTGATATGCTGGACACCATAACCATATGTATCCATCCACCAGAAGTCCTCCGGCTATAGATAATTACTGATACCCTTGCGAAGCCGAAGCTGGTCGCTAGTTAATTAATAAATGAAGTGAAATTATAAATGGTGCTACAATTACGGCGTGATGCTGAAGTTACATATAACATACGCGCTCTCTATTTATATGACTTTCGAGCACTTGCGCTATAAACTACTTTAGAATGATAAATAGTCACTATACTTTGAACAATCATGTGTAAAGTTTGTCCTCTCTATCGTTATTTGTTTCAATGTGTGGCGAAACTGAATTGCGTTTTGTGAATAGGTCGTCAATATTTAAGGGTGTACGTATGAATTTACATTTATATAGATTAATAATCGTGCCAAAGATGGCCGACACGATTAAGCCTTCGACAAACACTTCGGCCTATTCGAAAAAGATCGAATGCGTTTAATTTTCTTTAATCGTAACAATGTGTTCACTCTTAAATATTGATGTATTATGAAGCATTTTTAATATGGATAAGAAGATCAGTATTTTAAATCTAGAATTCGGTTGCATTTCGCAATGAAGAGATTGATTTTTTTTTTTTAGTAAGAATTAAATTATGCGATACATTTTTCACCTATTCACATCGATGGATTTTAGGGTACGCGTTGAAATTCATTAAAAGTATTAAGTATTTTATCGTGTTCCCTGAAATAATGTTTTGATATTCTCATTATTGCGGTAACAAAAAAGGAAAAGAAAAAAGTCGAAACGTAATCACAGGACTCATTAGAGATGCACACGGCAGGTCAAGGACGTGTTAAAAATACTATATAAACATATATAAAATGTATAATGTATGCTTAATTATTGCCTATAAACTTATGGCCGCTCATTTGACGTATATTCACGGGGATGTTTCAATACATGAATGAATACGTTTGTTTCTCCGCCGAATTCGAGGCAAGCTTAATAATCTCATTTAGAATTAATGTACAAGATGTAACCACCAAATAATTCATGTTTTTTTGTTAGTTTTTAGTAGTTAATAAAATATGTATATGATAATAGAGATTTTATAGTAATTATCAAGGCTATTTATATCTCACTTTAGGGATATGAAGGTTGGTCGGTGACTTGTGAAACCTTTTTAGGGCTGTGGTTGTCATATGCATCACAATTTTATAACTTAGTTTTTAATTGTTTTTAACGTGTATTTTTATTTGAAATGATATGTTTTTTTTTTAAAGTCATATAACACATGTGCAATAAATCTTACAATATTATAATTCCATGGACCAAGAATCATACGAATTCTTGTAGTATATTATTTTTACTTTTTTTTTCATACCAATGTATCAGTTTTAATTAACTACATAATGATTTAATTTTGTATCACGTGCTGTTTTTTTATCATTTATGAAATTAACTAATGGTGCAAAAATAATGTAAGTTCAATAGTCATATTATATTCTATATGTTTAATTTAAATTTAGTTCATTTATTTTTGTTGAATTGTCAAAAAGAAATTGATAAAGTTTTTTAGACAGTTTTAATGTAATTATATAAAAAAATCATTAATGATTATTTATACAATCAGTAATTAGACCTTGTGTTGCAACAAGTATCATGAAAGTTAATATTTCTTTTTTTAATTCCATATGAAATTCTCATTATATTAGCTCTATTTGAAGTATATTTATATGTATTTAGATAATCATTACAGAGGGCGCTGGTTGTAAGTAAACATTTTATTTAATAAATAAGCAATTTTTATGTTCCAATTTTTATTTACCAGTTTATATATGAGTAATTATTGTAAGAGTGTGTTATTCGACAGTGCAATAGGATCCCGATCACTTTGCTAATGAAGGTTCTTGCAATCAGTGTCCGCTGTTAGTCCTAGTCAAAATAAATCGACGTAGTTATTGTAAATTTAGCTAGGCTTACTCTGGTTTGCTATTCTGTAGGTATTAAGATGGCGTAAAATTTTATTGAAGTGATTATTTCGCGGCATACAATATGCTAAGCACGGGCATTAAAATAATTAAGTGTCATACACAGAGTTCGCAGTACTGAAGCGATCGGTTACGATAATTTTTATACATCGTATTTTTTGTACTAGAACATTATTTAATTTGAAGTTTTTGTCATGTATCAAATACGTATAACTCAATAGAGACGAGTAATCCTGGATCAATAACAGTATTTATTTGTATGAAACGTGAGGATTAAACGAAATTAATTACTATTAAACTTTATTCGAACAAAAAAGGGGAATAATACTTTTTTTATCACTCGTGTTATAAAAGTTATCGTAGCCCTATAAATCGCAATGTTGCCGGACCAATAAATTAATGGTTGCGATGTTCTGTCTTCCTCGATTATAATAATCGTTGACTTCATTCTATGAAATGGACAATTATTTGCCTACTTCTTGTTCTAATCTCGATTTTAATTAGAGACAAAACATCGCAATATACCATAAGAACATAAATTATAGCACAGGATATAAAAAGTGCATAGTATCCAATATTTATGGTCCGTATTGTCTGTATTAATTAATGTGCCCGATAGCTCTAAAACATATGGCGATTGAATCCAGTCGCTATAGTCTGTAGGCAACATTAAAAGAAAGACGCTGTGTAACTTTCATGCCGTAGACATTTTCAATGAATTATAAGAAGAGTTTAGTATTACCAAATTTAATTTGTCGATATACATAATTACAATTATTTCCAAAATTAATTTATTTCTACTTTATTTATTTTAATTTATTTCGATAATGTATTTTTATATTTTTTTAATGTTTGTTACATATCCTTGTTTATTTTATGTCTTGTAAGTCATAAACATTAATTACGATTACTAGTGAGAATTAGAGTGGGTATATAATGCTGTGTACAGATCAAAGCGAAGATCTTTGATCGAAGACAGCTTCAACATTATTATACTGTAAATCGATTGTGCAGAAAACAAGCTAGACCATTAGCATATGTTCTGGACTTAGCATTATATTTGAAAGGTTTAAATTTATGTGTGAACAAACAGATATCGTTTTACATTATTTGATTGACAATGGTGTTACTTTGCTAAAGTTCATCGAAAACAATTAATTACTCTTTTTCGTACATTTTTTTAAAACTAATTGACGGCTGTTACGTATTTCTGCAACAAATAAAGCTTGTTATCATTTGTTGGATGTGCATCTGAAAAAGTTGAAATATAGTAAGTGGATCGGTAAAACAAAGATTAAGTCGATCCTGTAAACTTTACCGTTATGATGGTGTAAGTAATAGTAAGAAGAATTATCGCGACTGTTATGAATTTACCTCCGAGTTCTATCTAGAGTTCTATCTTCATAAAACTGTGCAATTAGATCATTACGTCCTCATTACCTCTCAAGAACATTTCCATCGTATTAACAATTTCAGCATTCCTGTCAACTAGAATGATAGTAACTTTTTTCAAAAGCATTAACAAATATAAATCCGTATACCAATGGTTCTAGTCTTCTTCCCCTGAGGTCGTTTCTAGCTCCGAGACAGCCACAAGTATAGTATATATATATGTATATATTCCCATATAGCGGGTTTCCTTTACCGTCAGTCGATAGCGTTACCAATTGATACTAGTAAATGTACATGAATTCCGAAAAATTCGTTGGCACATGCCGGGGCTTCGAAACTACGGAAATCGAATTGACATTTTGCCAATCAAACCGCTCGACCACAACCACATACACATACACTTGGATTATATTAATTGAAATTGGCTTGGTATCCAAGTTTATAGCGAGTGATCATTTAATAGTTTAGGTTGTCATATCGTTTGACACTATCCTTTAGTTTCCTATGAGTAATATAATGATCGGCACCAGATCTATAAATTATTTTATCATTGTTGGCTTGACCACTGTTTCTTCGACAAGTTTCTCCATCTCCTTTTCTACGTTCCCGAACTCAACGAGGAGGACTCGAACGAAGGGGGTTTGTTTTTAAGACGCACATCTTAAAATTGCGAATCATGTTTTTAAATTTGGAGCCAATTTGTCCATTGAACATTAACATAAGGTCTACATTCGTTTGTATGGAGCTTAAACCATTACGGTTTTCGACGATCCAGGGGTTAAATTATTAGTTACTGATTGTTAGAACCTATGACGTTCATATCACCACTCGTAATCAATTTTTTTCACCTACCAGTACGAAATTCAGTAACGATATTTCCTTCACTTTTCTCGTGGTCTACAATACTAGGGTTAAATGTATACTTCTAATTGTCTATTCCAGAATCCCTAAGACACCCCGAGGGTCAGTCGGACCTTATGATTTCTCATTAAATAGAATCAAACCTTTCATCAATTTCTTGAGAAGTTAGTGCAGTGGTTTCCTGTTGCTCTCTGACCAGGTATTTTATTTACACTCCAAAATCGCTTTTGTTTCTTCTCAAGTAATTGGCTAATTGGGATGTGTGGCTATAGCCACATTACAATGACGATATAGTCATTGTTCACAAACAAATTATACAAATCTTATGAATGAGACGTGTAGTTTCGTGTTTTAATTATTTAATCTATGATCTTATCTAATCTATTTTTCATTTATTATTTTAATCTCTGTTGCAATTTTTTTTATATTAATTTCAGACTTAAATTTGTCAGAAGATGTAGCAGCTGTCAGCTAGTCAGTTTCAGGCGAAAGTAACAAAAAAATAATAAACAGTATGCAATAAATAATTTACTAAATATATTACGAATGAAACGTAAGTTCCTCATGAAAAACTTGAATTAAATATAACCCACTCTAATTAATCTCGTCTCGCCTAGGCAAAAAAAATCCTAGTGCGTGAAAACACCTACAACGAATGCAACGATTTCAGACGGTACTCGAGAGGTAGAGTTGCCACAATAATGTATGCAAAATATTTATGAAAATTTTAAGTCATTTTGTTTTTTTTTTTTTTTTTTAATTATATCTCATTCTTAGGCCTTATGTTCTTTATAACATATGCCATTATTTTATTTTATAATGAGGTATAAACTCACGACTCGATGTAATTTAACGTCGTATTTTAATTAATTACAATAATGTATAAGACAAAATGTATGTATATTTTTACATTTATTTTTTCCTTTCACTTGTACAATATTATATGTGTGTCATAGTATTGCTTATGGTTGTAAACGTGGTAATAACTCTTTACATATTTCTACTGCTCGTATGGAAAAATACGTTTTCACTCCACTGAAGTTAATCAAAGCACGATATAGTAATAATTATACCACCCAATTAGTTCGGTTACACTAAAGGAAATTTGTTCGTATTACATGTCAACTAGTAATGTTTTCGATAAAATTCTTGAAGCACAGTAATTTAATACGAGCCGTTTATTACCGCTAAAAATATAAACAAATTTGTAGTAAAATTAATCACGTCTATAGATAAATCAGTGATAGTTATGAATACACATTATTATTATAGTTTGAAATGATTTCGTGTTTGTATTATGCAATCAAATAAAGAAATGCTGGTGATAATATTGTGTTTTAATAAGGATTCTTGTATATATAACGACAGGTCACATACGCTGAGTTCATTAGCCACGGGTTTTTTCTTTTTCATTATTGCGGCTCGGGGTCATTGAAGTATTACGTAAGCACTAAATGGGGGAGGTGGGGTTTTGTTTTGCTTCTTTTTGATGACAACAGGTAGGGGCGATCTAAATGTGTAAGTCTGCATATGGGAGGCGCACGGTCTTGTATACTGGATTACGCTACTATTATTACTAATATATATACATATATATATATATAGTTAATGATGAGGGGGCGGTCAGAAATTACAAAAAAATTGCTTTCGTAATACTTGAACAGACCCTTAAAAGTAAGTAGGAAATTAATTGAATATGAATTCAAAATCAAAATCAAAATTGCATTGCGTTGTTGGCTCGAATTCTCAATACAAACAACATTCTCGATTTTGATAACTACACAAAGGTCTTTCTAACATTAGGATTGGCTTTGAGGTTAATATAATGACTCAAAGGCAAGTTTTGACTCTATCAACTATGTAGCCAGGTATCGGCATCTGCGTGACGTGACTCCTGAACTGAACCTTGCTATTGGATTGACATAATCGCATGTACGAGACATCTATTCACGAACTTGGTAAAAGGGTATATTTCGTTTTGAAAAGAACACTTGTATTATTATTTCGTTTTGAAAAGAACACGTGTATTATTATTTCGTTTTGAAAAGAACACGTGTATTATTATTTCGTTTTGAAAAGAACACGTGTATTATTTATTCTGTTTTATACGCTCTGTAATGTATATCATGCCTTGACGTCTCTTTAATACTTATCATTAGATACCATCGTCAATTGCATATGCATTCTCTTCTCCTGTCTCTTGTAACTGTGTCCGATTATTAACGAAAGGCAATATAGACTTACGTGTTTTACTACAATTCGTAATCTATATTCGCTATACAAATTGTTCACGAACTTTCGTCATATTTATATGATACCAGTATTTGGAGCAACAACATAGAGTTTAGCAATATTGACCTACATTTAAAAATATAATATTGTCAATAAATTTTATATAAACGTGTAGGTGGTAAAAGCCATTAATTTTAATTGCATTGGTATCCCAGTATAAATTACTTTACGAAGTGTTCTAAAGCAGCGACGAGCATGGCAATTAGTCTGCTTCCCTATTGCACACACCTTTATTCATCGGTATTAAATTCGTGCAGTTTAAACTAATGAGGGTGTCCGTTTGACAGGTAACAATATAATAGCTGGTAATCGTTCACGTTATATAAGTATATACATAATAGTCGAATAATATACAAAGTAAAGTGTAATAAACTGTAAGTATTATTATATTTTTTCTATAAGCTGATTAAACAAAACGAAAATAGTAAGCCTGTTTAAAGTGTTGTTTTCTGAATGTACTTATATTTTTAAATATACATTATGCAATCAATATATAAAAAAAAGTCTTTATTTAACAAAATTATATTGCCGGATACAAAAATAAACTGTAGATCCCCGCACTAGGAACCAAATCCTGTGTCGCGGGTAATCAACCTAAAACCAGGTTACAAAATTTATATAGTGTCATCAGTGCCGTAAGTGGCTTACTTATTAGTAGATGAAGTTAATTAAAATTAACAAAATAAAAAAAAAAGACAAAACAACTAATTTTAAACAATATTACTAACTAAAACCATAGGTATTTAAACACATACACACACACACACAGTTATCATTATCTATTATAGCACACAGAACGCATACATACATTAACTGGAATAATTTTCACGAATAAATTATATTCAAATTTTGTTTACCATTATATTTACTATATTTGTGTAAGTATTTGAAATCTAAATAATGCTTGTCATTTTCAGTTACTATACTAGAATTTTATATATAATCTATCTTCTTGTGCCGTCACTGTTATCATTTAACCCCTAGACTGATTTTTTAAGACCCAGATCTCAAAATATCGCATTATGTTTGTAATTCCACGACATCGTACTTTGTAAATTTCATGGTCAGCCGAGGAGGGGTTAATATCTATTAATTTCAAGAAGGAAATTAATTAGTTGTTATTAAGTACTAGTTACCCGCCCCGACTTCGCGTGGGTGTACTAAAGAAGAAAATGGCATGAAATCTTTACAAGTACGACTATGTAATGAAATAAAATAGGCAACTGAACGTCAATCTTTCAATTCTGTCAATATTTTTGAAGATCCCCCCTACTGTCTTCTGTCTCACTCACTCGCATTTTATATGGAGATTTTTTTCAATTTCCGTACGTTTTTTCAACAATTTCTTCTTTTCATACAAACCTTCACCTAACCATTACAGATAAACAAAAGATAAAAAGAATTAGCTAAGTAAGTACACTCCTTCTAAAGTGTTGCGCTAACATATATTCTCCAATTGTTTTTTTTTTATAGATTAAATGATAATAATACTTCTAATCTATAATAGCGGCAGTGGAAAGATCAATTGATTAACCTGCTTTTAATAATCAAAACAATTTAATTATTAAAAGTCAATCAGCCTTTCCACTGTCGATACGGTGTATTATTAAAACGGAATGGCTTTTCAAACACTCAACATCGTAACACAAGCAATATGAAACACCCTCACATCGATTATTAAATCAATTTGTTATGTAAGTGTCCTAAAGCGTACAAAATTGTTTCTTAATCGACATCATATAATTTTTAGATTGACCTTTTAAATACTATTAATAATGTGTTTTAAATTAACATATTAAAACTTACGAGGATATGATAAAGGTAACACTATAAATAAGATGTATTAAAAAGTCACCGAATTCCTAAACCTACATATTCTGTCGTCCAAGCCGAGGCGCGCCGTGCGACCTTGTGCTGGTTGCCATATAAAATCGGGTGAGTGCCGTTAAGCGCTCCCCTTAGTAATCCGTGAAACTGTAGAGGCCTGGCCAGGTCAACAGTGCAGTCAGTACTGAATAAAAAAAAACACCATATTACAATTATGTAGTAATACTACTAAGTGTATAATATAGTACTGTAGTAGTAAGTCGTGTGTTTTGTTATCATGGTCAACTTAAAATATTGGATTTGAAATATCTTATAAAAAATATTTTATTAATGTAATAAAATAATTATTATAATACTGTTGGGGTTTATAGACCCGTTTCATTTTTCGGACTAGATTTTTATGTTAATCTACCGACATCGACTGTATGATAGAAACGTTTCTAAACTGGGTACAGAAATCCCCTTGCGAATGGGATATAGAAAGCCCATAGAAATATATGTCCCGGAAACATATGTAAGGTTTAGTGTAAGTTATTTTCCTTTGATTGTGGCATCCTTTTTAATAGTTGATTTCAGACGATGGGGTATAGTTGTAACAATAGTAATTTGACTCTTTTACAATTTGATGTTTATGCAACGTATCAGAATGACGAAACGAGGCAAAGAATACATACAATCCTATGAGAATGCCTACGACGAAGTAAATCGTCGGACTTTTTTAAAAGAAGCAGCAGCGACATGTAACATAAATTATGTCCTTCTCATGAGATATAAGCGAAAAAAAGATACTGCAAATGAAAATGATGCGGCAGGAGCTAAATAAAATGAGCATAGTGTCAAGGTTATGTCTGCTACGGTTCCACTTTTAGTGCACTGATGGTAAGAAATAGTCCGTTTGCCAAAGAAGTAGTGTATTTGACTAAATAGGCTCAACTATTGCATGTTAATTTATTGATTAGTTAAAATTACACATCATATTGTTGTTTCGTTTTAACAGACTTCAAAAGATGGAGACAATGGTTACGGAAATTTTGTCGACTCGAAAAATACTTTGTTTTTGAACAAGACGACGAATGAACAACAAGGCAACGAACAGACAAGAGGACTATTGATTATTTGGAACACCTGGCTAATTGATATATGTCGGACCGACAACCGCATATCATTCAAAGGCGGCGATCACATGAAAGTCGCGAACTATCTGTGCTTAGGTGCTATCTCTGAACGACAAACTAAGCCTCGTGTGGTTAAACTAACACGAAATTATATGTCAGTTGTTTTACCGTTCGTGAACATTCCGCCCACCAAGAACTTTTTCAACAATCCGCCCACCATGATTTAAATCCAATTATAATACCGTATCCTTTTCTCAACGATCTAAAACTATTAATTTAAACAAAGGTCTCTTTAAGGTACTTGCCTTTGTTTTTAGCGTCACCACTTTTGTTGGACCATCAGGTCTAAGATGTAGTTCCGTAATTCGACCCAGCAACCATTTTCTTTGAGGTCATTCAAGATCCTTAATTATCACGATATCGTCTATTTGTGATGCTAATGATTTATAATGCCAATTGTGTAGACATTCCTGGGACCATCTATCCCAAAAGGAACTTCTTCATACGTTTAACTAACCTCTATCTGTTTATCGGATTTACGGCATCGGTGGCATTATATTCATCTGCTATAATCAGCATAGGTCCTCCTACCAAGAAATGTGCTAGTTTTAGTGGCATCAAGGCCTCTGGTGAATCGCCTAAATTACTGGTAGGTTTCGAATTAAGACACGCTTCAATTTGGCTGAGTAATGTTGTCATTTCTTCGAAAGTTAATGTTGAATCTCCAATTATTTTTAACAAGTGTGTCTTAACAGACCTTATACCCGGTTCCCAGAAGCCACCAAAATTTGGAGCTCGGGGACATATAAAATGCCAAGCAGTTCCATCACTCAATAGAAGTTCAGATATTTTGTACCCTTTTGTAATTAATTCCGATGCTCCTACTAAGTTTAATCCATTATCACTTCATACGTTTGAGCAACATCTACGAAAGGCTGCTAAAAAACCTTGGGCGGTTAAACCACTCACAACCAACAGGTGTATCGTCTTAGTTTTTATGTAAACAAACATACATATATTAAGGATCGCTGACTTTGAACCTTTGATTGATATAGGGCTAGCGAAATCAACTACTGAAGACTCGTAAGGTCTACTCAGTTGAACACACGCTCTTGGTAAGTCATCCATTTGAGGCTGAATTGCTGTCGCCATGTATCAAAAATTTACTATGTGTATCCCGGCCAATTAATAATGTAATGTAAGATTCTTTTGACATGATTACAGGATGCTTATTTTGCATGGTTAATTATGCAGTCCGCAATCTACCACCAACACGGAATATCCAGGAGTATCTGAGTATCCAGGTAACTAGTTAATGTTATTAGTCTGCTTCTTTTTTGGACTCTACCTCTTTCCTTCAAATCATTTATTTCTTCTTTATATTCCCTTCTTGATTGAACCTTATACATATCAGAGTTTTTCTTATTTATTAATTAGTTAAATCTTAGGTAAATTGATATCTTAATTCCTTGTTTTCTTTCCGATTCAGTATTCATCTATAATATACTCGTATGAGAACTCTTATAATTCTGGTTAAATTGTAAAATCTTTCACATATTTGTTTACGCTGCGTAAGCTAAAGAGGCAGTATTACCGAACCCATGAATTTCTACATTATTTACATTAGAGTAAATATGTATCCATATTTCTACTTGTGTGTTTTGCAATTCAGGAAGTGTCTGACGAGAGGTTAACAATTCTTTTCTTAGATCCACAGATAGTTGATTATCACAGTCCGCAGTATTTAGCTATAACTTCTGGGTGAAAATTTTTGTCTTGCTTATGGTGGGTAACCAACCAAATGGATCAAATAAACGAGATAGATACCTCAGATAAAATTTTCCGTTTTGCAAGAGGTTCTACCAATTCAGATAACCTTATACTGAATTTAAATTTATCATCTATGCTATCCTAAAGTAATCCTAATATTTTGATAATATTACCCCATTTGATTTCTATAGGTTGTATATCGCGTTTATTTTGTATAATAATTATATCTAAAACTTCAATTGAAACTTGCCAGTTTGCAATTTAAACTCAGCACAACACAAGAGGGTAGTAATTTGATTATAAATTTCTAATAATTGTTTTTCAGTTGACCCTCCGTCATTAAATCATCCATATAAAACGAATTCTTTACTATTGCAGCTGCTATTGGATATTTATGTACATTCATCTTTAGTGTTTTGGTGCAGAGTACGTACCGCCAAACAAGGTGGCTGATGCAGTTCCAAAGTTTAATTTATACGTTTTAAATTTTTTGTGTAGATTATCTCTCCATATTATTCGCTGCTAATCGTATGCTTTTCGCTTTCGGGTACTTTTCGATACATTTCTGCTATATCACTAACGAAAGTTATCTTAAATTGTCTCCATTCCATAATGAGAGTTCGTAAGGTCATTTTGCATTACATGACCTGTAAATAAAGTGTCGTTAAGGGACTAAACTTTAGAACCAATAACAAATACGTCAAAAACGACTCCTATGTTCTATGGTGCATTTGTCCTCCTTAGTAACTGTATTAGTTCTTCCACATTTCTCCACAGGTGTGGCTATTTCATCCTTGAATGGCAGATCAACTGTATACCTTTCTGTTTCAGTTTTTGTCGTATTTTTTTTAATCTTCACATCTTTCTTCGTCCTTCGACCTCTTTCTTTAAGATATAAATGTTTCATTTTCAACTTCCCAAAAATGTCTTACTTTTTCACTCTTACATGTGCAAAAATTTACATTAATATTGCAAATCTTTCCTTTATGGTTCCCTCTAGATGTATCTCCTAACATTATCCAACCTAAGTATATTATTGAGCAATGATACCAAAGAACTTTTAATTAAACCTATCTCTATAATTTTACAATATACATTAACACCTAGTAATATATCATTATTTTTGAATTAATTAAAATAAGGGTTTGTTAATGTTATATTTTTTATTTCTCCCCAGTTAGCCATAGTAAACGAATGTACGTGTAGATAACTTGTGATTATATTCAAAACATATGCTTGAATTAGTATAGCGAACGATGTATTATGTTTGGACTTTAAATGTAATTCGACTTGGTATTTGATTTGAAGTTTGTTTCCTTCACTTAGATCCGAAACTTGTCCGTTGACTCTTGTCTTTTTCAAACCTAACGTTTGAACCAGATCTTCCTGAGTTCCTGAGAGAACGAAGCCTGTGAACCTTGATTAATCAAACTACCATAGATATATTTAATTTTTTTTCCATTAATGTAGCTTCCAACAGTGCTGTGGCTAATAACACATGACCTGTATTCTTAGTGAAATGTGTTGTAATTATTTTATTTTTAATTTGTACTGTTTTCCTTAGGTTGTTCTGATTTTTGGGGGTGCAATTATGTATGGTGCTTCCTCTTACAAATTCTGTATACTGTTGTATTCCTCATACACTTGCCTGCGGAATAAACAAACCCGTATTTTTATGGATATGGCAACTCGGATTTTTTTACATTTATTTAATATAGTAATTTTCTTCATTACAAAAGAAACAATTCGTTGTTCTCACTCTTGTACATGGAAAGATCTCGGTTTTACAGTTTTAACTGCTGGCTCCAACATCTCCAGTGATCGAAATCGCATGGTCAAAAATTGTTTAAGAGCATCGAAAGAATGAAATTCATTTTTATCACCTAAAATATGTTGTTCCCATAGTGTATGGGCTTCTGAATCTAATTTAGATACTGTGAGATATATATATATATATACTATTACGGCATCCCAGGTATTAGTTGGTATACATTAATTTTTGAAGTTATACTTCTTTTGGCACGTTAGGAAAAAATGATGAGAGTAAATTTTTACGATGCGCGTGCACACCGTCACGAAAATCCAACACCCTGAAGTTAGCTATAATCAACATTTCATTCAAAAAAAGTATGTTCGAATTAAATACCTTTTTTCTATTGTTAGTGTCGTTTTTCTACAAAAGTAGATTTATGCGAAAGATAAAATTTTTGAATTTTTGAATTTGAATTTTTATCTTGTTACGCCAAAGAGGTATAACTTCTAAAGCGTGTACATAAGTACACACACACACTTTTTTTTGTAATTAAATTGAGCATTTTTTGTTTTTTTTAAATCGATCTTTTTGCACTCTCAATGTCATTTTCATAATTTTCGTTTCTCAATATATGTACTGTTATTAATAGAATTAATACCAAAAAGAGCGTTACAATATTTTAATTTACTTACGAGCTATGAATTTTACACAACGGACTGTGTGACAGGCTTAAAGTAAAAAACAAACCGTTAGATGGCGACCACCCGACTCAAAAGACCAATGTCTAAGCAAATTTGGTCGACTCGAAAAATACTTTATTTTTTATCAAGACGACGAAACGACAAGACCACGATTCAGACAACGAACAGAGAAGAGGACAATTGATTATTTGGTACACCTGGGTAATTGATGTCACTGAATGGTAGCGATTATATGAAAGCGCGCGCTATCTGCACTTTGGCGCCATCTCTGAACGACAAACTAAATCTTGTGTGATTAAACTAACACCAAATCATATGATCATTTGTTTTACATTTCGTGAATTACATTTCGTACTATATTTAAATGTATTTAATTATTATCAATATTAACATTTAATTTAGGACTTTATAAAATAAATATATTGAATAAATAAGATTCCATTTACAGATACAACCGCATTCCATATAAATGTAAAAATTCAATGTAATGTTAAAAAACTTCTAAGTACATTGAACTAAATTCTTCATAGTTTGCTCTTCTCAACTGGTTTAAGTAAAGTTTTGAAAGTGGCTCCTTGTTGATAGATAGTTTAGGGTTCCGTATTATGGAGTGTTATTGAAATAACATTACTACTGTAGGGTCCGTTATCTTTATCCTTTGAGTTATGTGGTCGTGGAGAAGTGTTTCGGAGGAGGAACCCTCGGTTTCCTGCATTAGTAAATACTGCGCCTAAGGCGGGGTATTTCTAAAATCGATGGGGTAGGGATGAGTATGGCGCGTGCGTGTGGCGTTTACCACCCGCGTGTCGTTGTCGGTCCGCCGCCGCCGTCGCACGCTCGCGACCTGTGGAACGCATCGCTCGACTTGTTGCGAACGCCACCTGTTAACTCATGGAGGCACCGTGAAATTCAGGTAAGTTTATGACCGGTCTCATGTCGCTACCGCTCATGCCAATTTCCTAAAATATATCGCCAATGTGCCAGTAAACTACTTTAAACATGTTACGAACACGCGGTTTCGGAACAAAACTTTTTCAGCATGCGCACGAACTCGTTTACGTAAATCGCGATTTCCGTTTGATGTATGAAAATTATTAAATAGTTTCAATTTAATTTATACATAAAATTCTAGATTTATTTAAACGCTGTATGAATATATTTTATGTTATACACTTAAATAACGTTAATAAGATTCCGGCATTTTTGTTGCTTCCTTGAACAACAAACGAGGGCTTCTAAGGTGGGGTAGTACATTTATATAACAAGCATTTCATATTTTTCTTTATAACATGCAACAAATTGTTTAAAGAGGCCACAGTACCCAGGATAAATTAAGAAATATAACCATAATTAAAAACTATAAATTACGTCGATTTATCTTAGCGATAGCGTAGCAATATTTAAATATGAATTCATGACCCTAAGCTAACAATTATATTCATGATTTCTAATTATATGATAGCCAATTGTATGATGATTCGCAAATTCGTAAACAACTCTCCATATTAGGTTAAACTATTAACTATCAGTCAGTTTCTATAGACTTTCTAAAAGTATTATGGTATATTGGTATATCTATAAGTAACGATATTGCACCGTAAGGCTAAATGACAATAATGACCCTAAATCAATAGTGAGTATAAAATGGCTCATGGTCTCTCTACAGTATGAAAATAATGCACATTCTCAGCACACGAAATTATAACAACTAAATCGTCAAAATATTGAAACAAACTAAATGACATAGCGCTCACGGAGTTCTTATTTTCTCAGCTTCGCTAAATACATTGATAAAGAATAGAAATAATAATTAATTTGAATTGAATATGTATTTTTTTTTTTCGATTATTTCATTGATAAAATGTCTTTTTTTTAATTGTATGTTATAATTGCTAATAAAACATTTTGATAACATACGCTTTAACGTAGTTTTTTCTCCAGTCAATAGGAGAATAGCATTGTGGTAGCGGATTTTTCAAAGTCCGCCTACCTAGCTACCATCCTGAAGTTGAAAATCTGTCGTCAAGCACCTGTTGGTGTGTTCCGGCAGCTGTTGCACTTGAGAGCCAGTCTCCCTCTAGGTTTAGCGTGACTACCATCTTAGACCACATCATCATTTAACATCAGACGTGATTATGGTCAAACGCTAACCTATAAAGTATTAAAAAAAAAACAAATCCAAAAAAAAACATTCACAACAATATAAACGAAAAAAATAAATATTATGATGGATGAATAGATGTTACTGTTTCACGCAATACTATAGAATGGAGTTTGATGAACTTTTATAGTAACGTAGCTTATACATCAGAATAACACATAGATCATGATTTATATAAAGGTGTTGTTTAAAATGACATAAATAAAACTATATGGAGGTATCAGTTAACTTTGAATAATTCTTATCATCTGAGAGATATCTTAGGGTGAGCTGCATAAATCTTTAGAATTACAAGATCTGCAGGATAATGTTAATTAATGTCACAATACAAAGATACAAAAGCAAAAGCCACGAGCGATTCTTAATACATATATATATACAATAGTTCAATATGTAAATTTAAACACCGTTACGACATAAGTAAATGTATCGCACCGGTGAAAATGAATTATCTCGAAGCCATTCTGCTTCAATTTCAACTCTAATTTATATATCTGATAATGACACATAAAAATGTGATTATGAGCTCGATGATCTTTAGATGTTATGTTCCTTACATAATTTTCATCATGAAATAAATATGGAATTTCTATTAGAAAAACAATGTAAAATTTCTTATACTTTGATAAAGCAAGTCGACAGTTTTATGTTTTCCTATATACCGCTTAAATATACACGATGCGTAATAACAAAAATTCTAGAAGTTTCTCTTTCGCGTCATAAACTTACCACTGAGCATAAGTATATACGCCCACCGGTTACATAATTCTTCGAATATTTGTACAAAGGTAGAGCCTACGTTACTCAATTCTTTAACATTGGGTTTATGTCAGTTATTTTTATGTAATACAAGTTATTAATTCAACTGGATCTTTTCATTCAGTAACCTTTTTTTAGGTCACAATTAATATGGATGCCATAATTATTTTACTGCGTTTCTAAATGGAAGTAATACTGACTTTTACCTGTGGCCTTCGCTCGTGCTAATATAAATTGGGCCTATCCTCCGGGAACAGGAATCCTTTCTGGATGAAAGGTACGTCCTGTACTTTTTATTAGTTATGGCATGTAAGCGTAACAAATAAACGAAACAAATTCATATTTGTATTTATAAAGTTAGGGTAATAATTAAAGTGCTTATTATCTGTTCGTGCTGACCTTCAAAACGGCTGAAGCGATTTGTACGTGCAGATAGAGAACGTTTCAGAGCATTACGTAGGTTATTTTATCGTTGCGCTTTACAATAAAGACTAAGAAATAATAGTACAATTTAACAAAGGTAACTTAACATTGGTGAAAAGGTTATAGATTGGTAAACGTGAAAGACAAAAGTACAATAAAAGATAGTCCTATAATGAATCCGGAAACGGCCTAATTTTAAAAAGAAAGAGGAATTAATCTTAGAACGGAAACGAATTAGTAATAATGAATCCAAAAGCATAGTTTTAATGAACAACAAAAATATTTTATCAATAATAAAATCGCGGAAAACATTTACGATAATATTTATTTCGACGGTAACTTATTATAACTTATTTCATCTACACTAAATATGCAATGCTAAAACTTCACTAGAATATTCGTTCTAAACAACGAATAAACATCGAAATCAGAAACCGAATGAAAATGACATAACAGAGTTACACTCGATATAATTTCAACTATATTGACAGAATTTAATTGATTGGACAACCGTGTGCTTCATCGAACCGAGCGGTCGTAGCAAAATCGGTCCAATAGAGTCAAATGCATTTGATCATTTAATCTACGTGCAAATAAATTTGCATAATATTGATAACCCAATAAAGGTTTGATTTCTACGTTAATGTATATCCCGTTCCTTACCCCTATAAGTTTTGTTAAACCGTATTACTTAAATAAAAAATTAAAAAAATCTATCGTTTTTGCTACAAACAGCTCCGTAGGTATTAAAATTTTAAAAGGAAATCGCTTCTATTTATGGTGTACTAACTGATACCTGCGGGTTCTTCTTCATTTTTTGCTATCTTAACAATTATTTTACGTGCAGAGGAAAAAACATAAGAAATTGAAACCAAAAAAATTTTTTTTTATAGTTTAGCGTTTGACCACAGTCTCATCTGATGTTAAATGATGATGTGGTCTAAGATGGTGGTCACGCTAAACCTAGAGGGAGACTGGCTCTCAAGTGCAGCTGCCGGAACACACCAACAGGTGCTTGGCGACAGATTGTCAACTTGAGAGTGGTAGCTATCCAGGCGGACTTTGAGAAAGCCCTACCACCACATTATGGTTTCATCACGATGATTTCTTTCACCGAAAGCTCCGACTCAGCTGCTAGGTTTCGAACCTACGTCCTTCGGCGCTGTGCCCGATAACGCTATCAACTAAGCCATCATCGTTTCAATCTGCTTAAAAAATGTCTTTGTAAACAATTATATCCGTTTACTGTCCTTCTCGTGCGCATGTGCGCCACACCGCATGCCCGCTAACCCATGGTAAGAACACACCCAAGGTTGTTCTTATAAAAGCCTTGGTTTCTTAAATTTATTATACACTAGCAGGCCCAGGGGATGTTGTCCTGCCCTTGTAATAAAAAAATATATACTTATGTGCATAAAACGCTTAAGGCGGCTTGACTTTTTCCGATTCTTTTAACAATTATCATTATATTTCATCCAACTTACAAAAAACTCTGACAAATTATATACCTAAACCTTCCCCGTAAATTACTCTATCTATTGCTGATTCTAAGATCGCATTACAATCCGTTCATTAGTTTTTAAGTTCATTGCGAACATCCAGACAGACAGACAGACGCGGCGGACGACTTTGTTTTATAATATATAGAATAGAATATATATATTATATTAAATAAAGATGTCATGATATTTTTGAAGTTATACTTCTTTAGGCGCGTTATGAAAACATGATGAGAGTGATTTTTTATGATGCGCGCGCAGCAGTGTGATACGAAATCTACAGGTTGAAGCTATCCGCAAAACCGTTTATTAAGTCTCGAAAAAAAAGCTACCAACAAAATAAAAATAGAACCTCTGTTAGTTGTGCATGTTGGCACGGTCGTCGCCTCTGATCACCGTTTTAATATTTATAATATTGATCCACATGTTTCTAGTATCTACATTCACAACACGTGTTTTAGTTATATGAAAGTGCGAATTAAATATGTGCTAATAATTATATTCAGTAACGATTAAAATTGAATATTTTGAGTAATATTATTTACTATTCGTAGTGATAATTATTATCTAATGCTAGTGAAAAAAATTATGCTTATATACTTCTTGAAGTGCGTCAATTTTTGAGCGCCGAGGCCCACTTATTTAAAAGGCCGGCAACGCACTTGCGACTCCCCTGGAGTTGCTAATGTCTATGGACGGCGGTGATCACTTACCATCAGGTGACCCACCTGTTCGGTTGCCCCCTATCCGTATTTATTATGTATTGAAATAAATTAAAATAGGTTTTTATTGAAGTTATACTTATTTTGGCGCGTTAGGAAAAAACGATGAGAGTAAATTTTTACGATGCGCGCGCACACTGTAACGAAAAACCTACACCCTGAAGTTAGCTATAGTTAACATTTTATATTTGTACTTGTGCACTACGCGTTGCCGTTGCTATAGTAACCATTAACATGTTAATAGTTGCCATGGTAACGTGGTAAATTTGTATTCTAAAATTATTTTGTCATATTCGACACATATCTGTGGAGTTTTTGGCGGGATCTTAGTCTGTCATGTAGTGGTTTTTATATTTTATTCATAATCTTGTATTATTAGACTCTATATTTTGTAATATTGGTGGTGTTTTACGTAATATAGTTCGGTTATTATGCACAAGTGAAGTGGATGGGAAATAATACCACGGAGCGTGCATTCTGAGATGCCACCAAAACTCCATGGAAAGTTCTAACAAGGAAACCACCATCTTGTTAGAACATTATAATTATCGCAAAATACTTGGCAAAATCTTGTTACTTGACGCTGGCTAGTGCACAAACCGTGACGGAGCCAAAAAAAAAATAAAGAAGAAGAAGACACATATCTGTAAACATTCAACATCGAAAGGGCAAGTTATTAGTTAATAGACAAGAAAAACTATATAAGTATAGTTAAAAGATAACTCGTGGATAACATTTTTAATTATAGATTATCTTAATCCGTTCATGTACTGTAAATATCTATAAATAATTATAGTTATTATATATACACTGAGAGATTAATTTATTGTATACAATTAAAAAATATTTATACTTAAGGAAATACGATGTTTGTTGTATTTTGAGTCAAATTTTAATTTTACTATTCAATCAACTGGTATTGTCATATCTAAAAAAAAAGTATGTATGTATTAAATACCTTTTTTCTATTGTTAGTGTCCTTTTTTCTACAAACGTATATTAAGGCGAAAGACAAAACTTTTGAAAATATATTTATCTTGTTACGCCACAGAAGTATAACTTCTAACGCGTATACATAAGTACACACTACTTTTTTTATATAAGGACAAGTATCTAAGAAATAAAACTAAGATTTTTTTTATCGAAATCTATTTAGTTAATTTTGCGTGATTTACGCACAATGGCAGATCTTTATCAATTTATTGAAATAAATAAAAGAGCGGTGAGTTACATACGTATTCTTATATAATAATACTTACAAACGCTAACGACTTAGTCTGAATAAAAAAAAAAGAATTATAATATCGGGTCATTTTTACGTGCAAAAAGAAACACTTGGATCTCCCAACTTACATAATAATCGGTCAAATGATGTCGTAGCTTATCAATACATATTAAAATGAAACAAAAACAGTTGTGTTAATAAAACCATCATTAGTAATTATTATACTTTTTAAATTTATAGATGGCTTGATTGACTACAATCACACCTATTAAATAACGACATAGTTAAAGATATACTACGTCAAAACTAGAGGGAAACTGACTATCGAGTACAACTAACGAAAAACGCCAGCAGGTCTTTGACGACTAATTTTCAAATCGAAGTACTCGCTAGTTTTACAGAAAATTCAACTACCACTCTGTCTGTCGGTGTCATCGCCTATTTTACAACGATAAACGCGATGGCCGAACGCAGTGACATTACCTCGTAAACTAGTTGCTCACCCCGTCTGCGCACGGATGCTTTATATGGCCTCATAACTGTGTC
Organism: Antheraea assamensis; assembly: GCA_035772565.1. NCBI lineage: Eukaryota > Metazoa > Arthropoda > Insecta > Lepidoptera > Saturniidae > Antheraea > Antheraea assamensis. The sequence continues at coordinate 1,709,623 of JAQQSE010000086.1, forward strand.
AGTGATATAGACTACTCATCAAAGGCATAAATGAAAAATCATATAAAAATGACAGATTCCAAATCCAAATGTAATATTTTGTTTATTTTTTATTATAACAGTATTTATGGCCCGACTAAGTATATACAAACATTGTCAAATTTTTGTTTTTAATTCTTTTTTTCTAACGGTCCTACGCTGGCGACACCCTTTGGTGGCTTCACAGCTTCACCGACCTATTAAGGGGAGCGCTTAAGGCACTCACCCGATCAAGCAACAAGACACAAAGTCCAATCGGACCTCGGCTTGAGCTGTTGCTTCGTTTGAGACATCAACCGCCCATTTTATTACAATCGACCAACGCGGTTGATGCGTTTACCATGACTTCTTTATTTAATCTCTACCTTTTTAACACGACTACTTAGTTCTCGATATTGTTTAAAATTAAACTTCTTATTCATTTTTTAATTTACTTTATCCAGTAAGTAAGCCGCCACTTACGGCACTAACACTACATAAATTTCGAATTGTTTTGGTGGATTACCCACGACCCAGGATTTGGTTCCTACTGCGGGGGATCTACAGTTTATTTTAATGCCCTGTAATTTTTATTGAATAAAGCATTTTTGTTAAATAAACACTTTTTTTTTTTAATGAATAAAATTAACCGAGTAAAAAAGTATTTTTGATTTTAATATACATTACCTACATGGCCAACATTCCAAAAGCTTGAATATTCGTTTAAGCATTCAATTAATATAGTGTTCGACTATTTTGTAATACCTACCCATTCCCGTTGACCTTCAATGTGTCCAGTATTATATAAAGCTAATGAAAATTGTCGGTGAAATTACTAATCCCCAGCTTTACCTATAAAATTAGATTATAGCAAACGAGGCCTTTTTCCCTTTTACGTCTAGTGTGGCTCCGAGGTCCGGTCTCGGCAATTAAATTTCTACCAGTAACCAAAAACCGGCTTACTGTTACCGAAACGTTTATATAATTTTATAAAACTCTGTATAAAATTGTCTATCTTGCTTAATATATTTTCCTTACGCAATGTATCTTTATAACCTTCTTTGTAACCTTATTCCCCGCTATTACTATATTTGTTGTTAGAACTATAGCCGAGTTATACCAAAATATAGAGTGTGTAAATATTCTTATTATTATGTTAAATATATTCACATACTAATACAGTAATACAAGTACAGCGGCATCTAATGGCGAGTTATATTATAGTAGATTGTATAAAAAAAGAGTTAGGAACGGCAATTTTCAAGATGATCGGTTGAACAGCGCTGAAGTTTATCATTCTGAAGCAACAATATCTGTAAAACCGATGAACACAAAATTTGGGCGGCCTGACTTCTGTATACGACAATTTGACTACTGATTTAACTAATAAGAGGAAAAATTTCACTTCTAGATAATTTTTGCTTTTGTAAAAAGTACAATGCTATTTCGGAGTTTGACAAAAATTTCTTGTAAGTACATAAAATTCAGTTTCATATTTAAGTCACTTCTATTAAGAAATTATAAATAATATTAGACTATAAATCAATAAATGTTGATAAACCACGTTTAAAATGAATACTTTGAGAAGTGCGTCCATGTTTGAATCGACTTTCTCGTATAGAACCCAAAACGTATTCCTTCATCATTTTCCCATTACGTTGCTTCTGATAACGGCGTTTAAAATCCACCAAATATTCGTAGAATAGTTCTCCTTCTTCTGAAGAAGAAACACCTATATTATACTTAAATTTGCCCATGTGCGCATGTAACACATATACTTTCAAGAATCTTCTAAAACCCGATAGTTTGAAGCTTTATGATTCTTTATAGTTCGCATCTCTGCTATTTCCGACTAATCTATAAAATAATTTTTTAAGGTGTTTCAAGATTGTTCAAGAAGATTCCATACACTTACTATGTAAATTTGACACTGACCATTTTTTTTTATTTCTCATACGACGAATTTATCCGCTGCCACATTGGCTTTGGATAATATTGACGAAAACTGAATCATATATAGAAAAGCTTCAAAATCTTGGTACAAAGAGTTCTTATGAATTATTTAATTACGTTTAAATTCATATGCAACAGAGGTATTAACATATATTTAAGCTCTCTCTGTATTTGGTCCCATTTCACATTACGTCTCACCTCCTAGTAATACTATCAGCAAAACCTTCTAGAATTCGTTGTCAACGTCATATAGACCAAAGCAAATTTTGTAAATAATAAATTGATATTTGAGTTATTTTTACTATCAATAGTGATAAATTGATATTATAGTTATTTTTACTATCAATTACCATAATTTATCTATTCCAGTAGAGAGCAAAAAGATGTCTTGTTGCTTTCATAATAAGGTCGTTTTTCAAACGTATCTGCTACAGGCGATATATTTCTGAAACATGTCAATTACATTTATTTAGTTATTTACACACTTCAACAGGTACGCTTATAGCTATGTAAATCAAATGTTTTAAACATAAAATAAAAATAAGAAAATTATATATGAACTTATGATTATAAAAAAAAAAATAATACAAAATGTTACTGAACAATCAGACTCTACAGTAATTCCAGCTTCTCGCAAAATATTTTGAAAATGGCACATAATTCTTTATAATTGTCAGAAAAGGAATCGACTAGCGGGAACTGCAGCAAGATATTATTAAGATGTCGAAGTATTCGCGTGAGGGGTGAGTCGTACGACATGCCGGTATACTAAGTAATTCATGCCGACGTGCAGCTACATTATTATTTGCAAAGCTGACATAAACTACATACAAGTTCTATACAATCAGAGTTAACCCTTATGATCATGGCACCTCTGACCATATTCTCATAATGACGCCTGCAAGCAATAGAGTTAAATTCTAAGATACCCAGCAAAACTATGTTGGCTATAAGAACGGGTAGTACCCGTATTTTTGTAACACGGCTTCACTTGTCGTACGTGAAAAGCCAATTTTTCTCATTTCTTGTCTATAGTACTCCCCAGTTATATATTGTACACTTATGTGAATACTAGCTTTTGCCTGCGACTTCGCGGTAATGTAGATTAGATCCATCCCTTGGTAAAAGTATTTTTTTCGGGACAAAAAGTACCCCATGTTCTTTTCTGTACTCCTGACAACACGCATAACGTCATGACGATCGGTTGAGCAGTTAAGCCGTGAAAATGTAACGAACAACCTCAATTACGCCTTTACAATGATAGCTCAATGGCTTAACAAAAATATATATTTTTTTAAAGTAATATTGGTATATATCTCATCATCATCATCATCTTACTCTTATCCCACCTAAGTAGGGATGGTACAACATGTTTTCCTTCCCCAATCTACCCTGTCAGATGTCATCTCGGTATTCACACCTTTTATACACATAATATCCATTTTTTACAGAATCCATCCAACAACTATTTCGGTCTTCTAATAACTGTCCATTTTCAAACTCAAAACATTTTTTGTTACATGATTTTCATCTGTTCTCATGATATTCCCGTATTGCTGTATATTTATAAATTGTAATAAATTGTATTAATCACTATATAACTCAAATATCACTTATTTCTATGTTTAGATATCGAGAATTAACCCTTAATGCAATCTGAAACAAGAATAACCGAACCGAATTCAGCCTACGGACATTTTGGAGAGAATAAAATAAATAGTTAAAACGGTTGCATGAGCATTTTCACAATTTATTCAAATCGGCTGACTTTTCGCGAAGCTTCAGCATTTTATAGCGTAGCAAAACGAAAACATACGAATTCAGTCTGGATTATCACGGACCATTCGCTTTTGAACTGTTTAACTGTCGTATATATATTTATTTATTTTTAAACCGATAAAGAAAGATACTTGAATATACAAATTAAATCCATATGTAATACAAGTAGCTGCACTGTAAATGAGATAAGTGAAAGGCAAACATAACGGTCACTACCTAAAGATTCGCAATACATCGGCAGGTTGGATATTTATTACTTGGCTCCAAAACGCGATAAACTATAAGTGTAGGCGATATTATTACGTACGAAGGTAATAAAATATCTTTACCATGATACATTAAAATAATTAAATAAAAAAACAATAATTAAGTCGTCATCGGCTTAAACCGAACATAGTTCCTTAGTAATAGTAGTACGTGGGGCGCACTAAAAATTTCTAGAATTAATAAGAAAAGAATAGTCTGACTGGTCAATCATATTATTCATTCTTTCTCAAGAAGTTCTTCTTTAACTTCAATGCATTTTTCATACGAATAAAGTAATTTTGAAAACATTTATGTTAATACTCCGTGGGACGGACCTCGGAAACTTGCTTTTTATTTTATTCAACAGCGTGTTCTGGTATTGAATATCGTTAAGCGGGTAAATAATTCTTAATTTTTTTAAAACAGGCAGGAGTCGCATAGTACGAAGTCCAGATTGTATATTATTCGTGAAACATATTACGAAAATGTTCACGACTTGGATCCATGAAACGTAGTAGACACGCAATAATTAAAATGTTGCCAAAAAAAAAATAAACAAATGACATATAGATTAAACATTCGTTTTTATTTATTCTTAATGTAAGTGATCAGGTCCGGAGATACTTTTTTATTTCGCCCTATGTTGAAATGGATTTGACGAAAAACGACGATTTATATTAAAGTGACAGATGGGCGCGACATCGGTCGTGTTGCCCTGCGAGTGCGTACCACACCGTCAGCCCCACTTTTCCGCGATAAGAAAATATACATTGCAGAATCCTTAAATCGTATTTGTTTAAAACCTATAAATATTATATGAATTTGATAAAGACAAATTGTTTAAGAAATAAAGCTAAAATAATAGATCGAAAGTTATTCCGTATTTTATGTGTAATCTCTATCGTCTTATCTATATAGATTTATTTTTATAATAAAAGCTAAGAAGAGACAACACAATAAAAGAAAGTTCTTAGTAGATTAGTTTTATAACATGATAAACTGACGACACTGTACCCAGTGATAAGCACGACACTTAACAGTACGGTAACTACTTATTACTATATTAAAAACTAGCGGCCTGCTCCGGCTTCGCACGGGTATAAAATATATAGCTTATGTCATTCACTGAAAAAATGATTAAAATCGATCCAGTAGTTTTGATTTATTCATTACTGCCCGTGGCCCTGCACTCGTTAAATTTGGAGTAACCTCAGAAATAACAGTATTTCTCCACTATTTAATTTATGTTATTATACATATAAATCCTTCCTCTTCGATCACTCTACCTATTAAAAAAAAAACGCATTAAAATCTGTTGCGTAGTTTTAAAGATTTAAGCACATATGGGGATATAGGGACAGAGAAAGCGACTTTGTTTTATACTATCTAGTGATATCCGAAAAAAAATGTTTCTTTTGAGAGATTTCAGTATAGAACTCTCATACATATTTATTTAAAGCCACAAACATATTAGTGGCACCTTAGTATATCTATATATATATATATTTATATTACATACATGTTGTTAATTAAATTCAATTTTCCTTATAGCAGGCATTGTTACCTACTTGAAATTATAATTCATTATCTAGTTTCCACCGAGTTCGCATTCATATAAAAAAGTTCATTTTTATCGTCACTTTTCAATAATTTTACGTTATATTTCAAATGAATAGTTATATTTTATATTTACTATAACATTTAATAGTTATATAATATATACTTCATAATATGAGTATAAACATATTTATTATGATAAATGTTTGTAGGATATTACATTTTCATATATGAATTTATATATTTTACTCAATACAATTGAATCTATGATATGTGTTTGGACTATGATTGAAAATATACTATATGTATAGTATATATGTATGTATAATGTGTTGTCATAATATCTAAGTTATGACTAAGTTTGAAACAGGAGTTTTTGGCGGGATCTTAGTCTGTCATGTAGTGGTTTTTTTTATATTTTATTCATAACCTTATGTTATTAGACTATATATTCTGTAATATTGGCGGTGTTTTACGTAATACAGTTCGGTTATTATGCACGAGTGAAGAGGATGGGAAATAATACGACGGAGAATCATGCATTCTCAGATGCCACCAAAACTCCATGGAAAGTTCTAACAAGGGAGCCACCATCTTGTTAGAACATTAAAATTATCATAAAACAATTACTTGACAAAATCTTGTTACTTGACGCTGACTAGTGCACGAACCGTGCCGGAGCCAAAAAATAAGAAAGAAGAAATTTGAAACATCAAAATATACGAGTACTTGTTCTAAAAATACGTTTCTTTTAATTCATAGACAACGCTCGTTATATTCTCTATGCCGCTATGACACAAGAATAATTATCATTTTCTTTATTAGCAACCATTCCTGCTCAACTTATGAAAGTTATTAGTATAATGAATGTACTCGAATCGCGTTTGAGCGCTTTGTAGAGATACTTTGAAGTAACTTGAAATTTACGCCTTCTGTATTATGTAAGATACACATATTCTGCACAATAACTAAACCGTATAGTTTGACATGTTGTTAATATTGTTTCAACTTTCAAAGATCAACAAATCAGATGTAAAGTTTCACTTTTTTATGCTTTTCATTCATAGTCTCGCAAACTTCAAACAAAGAAAGCAAAATCCTATTGTACTTTTTCTTCTTGTTTTGGCACCGCAGAAGTATTTGCCAGTGTCAATGTTTTGTTTCAAGTAAGTGTCTTGTGATAATTATAATGTTCTAACAAGATGGTGGTTTCCTTGTTAGAACTTTCCATGGAGTTTTGGTGGCATCTCAGAATGCACTGCTCCGTGGTATTATTTCCCATTCACTTCACTTGTGCATAATAACCGAACTATGTTACGTAATACATCACCAATATTACAAAATATAGAGTCTAATAACACAAGATTATGAATAAAATATAAAAGCCAGTACATGACAGACCAATATCCCGCCAAAAACTCAATCCTATTGTTTAAAATTAAACATATGTTGTAAATAATACACGTTGCCCTAAATTTCCTTTTGTTTTTAATTGATAACTGATTTTAGTTTACTTATGTGCTAAAGTAAACATACCTTCAATTATAGAATGCACATGAAAGTTACATAAAATAAAAAATATCAATATGAAAATGTTCCTTTCTGTCTAACCGTCTAGTAAGAAGCACTTATGACTCAGTTCGTATGGAGCTCTTTGACCAATTTATAAGGAATTCGAGACGCAAATTGCAATACTGCAAACGAAAATTGTAGACACCAAGGTAAACTTGGATACGGTAAATGTCTGTGGTGGACTTCCATGTATTCGGCATTCAAAAAAATTGTTTTCATCTTGAAAATTTTATAAGAATGTGACATCTAAATCGGTGTATGTCATTTTAAAATTTTACATACAAAATTCATTCAATGCGATGTTCGCAGATTCGAACACCGGCATGTATCAACGAATTTTTCTGAATTCGTGTACATTTACTAATGTAAATTGGTAACACTATCGCCTGAGGGTGAAGAAAAACGTCGTGAGAAAACCTGAACCTGAGAAATGTTCTTGTAATACCATCATATATGAATAGAAAATATAGAACTGTGAATTTCTCAGAGGTTGAAATCGCCAATACGTAGTGGGCTGGTGTGGTAATCATGCCCTCACATTCCTTCGGCAAAAGGCCTATAGCCCTGCAGTAGGTCTTTTACAGCTTGATGAGGATGAGTATCAGGCACTACATGCCCGTCCCGAATTCACACGTGTGTACGAAGACAATGAGACCAAATCTTTCCTTTACTAGACTGAACATCTGAACGTCAATCTGCTAATTATGTCATTCATTTTGAAGATATCTCTACTGTGTTCTGTATCACTTACTCACTTTCTGTACAGGTGATTTTTTTAAACCAAACATTTTGCTCTTTCGTATGATTCAACAAATATTTTCTTTCATCCAATCATAGAAATCTTGTCCTGACAATTACACACACGACAAAAAAAAAAAGAGTTAGTCAACTAGACATAGCCGTTCTGAAGTGATGTCCTTACATACATTTGTATAAAAATGTAACGTTTTAAATATATCTTAGTGTATCGATTATTTTCGTTTTATATAAAAAAAAAAAACCTTGTATATTATACAGCTATTAGAGAAATAATGGTAAATGCCTTAAGGCAAACAACTGTTGTTAACATAAAACGCTTACATCATAAAAACGTATTCTTGTTAATTAAAACAAATATTTCTGTTTGTCTTGAAACATTACAAAGGTCTCGCAAGCCCGCCATTAAAGTTTCCAATATTCCACAGGATCAAGTCGTTTTATTAAAATCAGTCGCCGTCCAGCGGTCGACATTATACTTGTAAATAAAAGCTGCGGAACGTCGATGGTACATAAAAAAAGTAACTGTTTCCGATTTTCTTTATCGATAGCACAATAATAGCTCGTTAACAGCAACAAAAGACAAAAAAGTAATAAAGAAAATCACTTGAGAAAACAGAGAAGAAAAACTGTTAGTGAACGGATTTATCTTAACACACTTATATACCTTGTATCAATATAATGAACAACAACATTTCACGTAAACGAAATCCTAAGTAACAGCTAGTCTAAAATAAACAAGTTTAAGTTAGTTCTTAAAACTTAAGTCATCTACCTGTGAAAATCCTTGCTACCGTTTTGAAGATTCCCTGCGGATAAAGTCGCGGATAACAGCTAGTCTAATATAATATAGCCTAACGTATTTCTTATCGGGTCAATTAAAAGCCTGTGAAATTTCCGTAAAATCGGTTCCGCCGTTTCAGACATTCCACTGCGAACGAAGTCACGGGTCACGGTCAACAGCTAATCTAAAATAAAATATCCTATGACACTCCCTATTATTTTAACTGTTTGCCAGGGAAATTGCCGTCAAAATCAGCTTGTTTGGGAAATTACCCGGAACAAACAGACAGACAGGCAAAAGTTTAAAAAAGTGGATTCATGTTATAATCATATACAACCAGTAAAAAAGTCGCTTTTTCTGTCCCTATATCCCTATGTATGCTTAAATCCTTAAAACTACGCAACGGATTTTGATGCGGTTTTTTTTAATAGATAGAGTGATTGAAGAGGAATATTTATGTATAATAACATAAATTAAATAGTGGAGAAATACTGTATTTTTGAGGTTACTCCGAATTTAATGCGCGCGGGCCACGGGCAGTAACGAATAAATCAAAACTACTGGATCGATTTTAATCATTTTTTCAGTGAATGACATAGGCGGTATATTTTATACTCGTGCGAAGCCGGAGCGGGCCGCTAGTATTATATATATCTGTAAAAGGTAATAATCCGATTGCATATTTTTATTGACTTCCATTAAAAAATCGGTGATGCTTTAGATTGAAATATAAACAAACCACCGAAGCAATCTAAACATACTGTTTTGTAATAACTTAGAGTTACAGTTCACAAGCAACCTGTTGATTAAGTTTTATTTATTCAGTAACTGCGCCTCGGGTTAACCGCCGGACAGTTTAAGAGACCTACATCTTGAATTAACTTTAGGCTGTTTTTAAAAATCCTATATAAATAAAGCATTTCGTAACATCACAGTAACCTATATCAAACTTTACACTGTTAGTTATAAATACTTTATTCGGACACAAGCATTGATTGAATAATGTACATTGAAGTTGATACGACTATATTTGTAAAGTCATTTGTAACTGATTTATTAATTACTGGCAGGCCCGGCGGACGTTGTCCTGCTCTGATGATAAAAAAAATATATACATATGTGCATGAAACGCTTAAGGCGGCTTGGCTTTTCCGATTCTTTCAACAATTATCATTATATATCAACCAATTTACAACAAAAAAAAACCTTGACAAATTATATACCTAAACCTTCCCCGTGAATTACTCTATCTATTGCTGAAGATCGCATTACAATCCGTTCATTAGTTTTTGAGTTCATTGCGAACATCCAGACAGACAGACAGACGCGGCGGACGACTTTGTTTTATAACATGTATTGATTTATAATTACTAATTTATTATAGTCAATTTTCGTTTGAACTAATGTCAATCAAAATAAAAAATGGATGGAAATTGATAACGCGTGATCAGTGAACATGAAAGCTGACAAGGCTATGTGCCTTTTCCACGAGGAAGAATAATTACTAATTTAATTTTAGTAGTTGTTCGTTTTATTTTAACTCGCTATTACATAGGTTTATTTTACTGTCTGTATATATTGTTTTCAATTACTAGTCTAATATGGATTATTGCGATTAAACCTGAGATGGTTGTAAGGCAATTCTATTCGTAATATTTATAAATTCGTTCTTATTGTACAATACAGTTTTGCATAATACAATCTATCCTTGTGGCTCAATGGACACCGGTTCGCAAAAGTGTTGCCCGTAGGTTCGTTTATTTGTATCACTTTATATATTAATCGCGGCGTATCATCTCCTATCTCGAACTATCTGTCCATTTCCCTTATGTGACTGTCTTGATTGGAGTATATTGTGTGACTGTTTTTGGGAGTCCGTTCGCGTTCCTTATCAACGCGCCTCGTCGCTGCGATCAGCTAATTATCACGCTAATGTTCACATGTTTCCGCATTTCTTCGTATAGGCGCCGGGCTATTACGTTTTTTCTTTACTCCCTGTGGCGTACACCGTATATATCTTCTGCACTCGTTCCAACGACAAAAACAATTTATAACAAAACTGAATACTTTTTCATAAATAAATGTTGCAATTTTCCAAATACGTTTTCTACTTTCAACCCAGAAGGGTAACAGCACTAAAAATGTTTACCGCAACGTGTTTAATCGATAACTGTACACTGAACGGTGAAGTCTCGACGTCTTGATCGAATTTATACGAGACCAAACAATTATTTGTCGGAAATAAATGTTGGTTCTCAAAGCGTTATTTACAGTCGGTGAACCACAGTACACTCAGTTAAATACCAACAAATCATTCAGTATCCATCTTTGTACGACATTTTGCACTTCCAAGTTTGTTCAGCGTGTCGTCTTTTTTTATGTACTTAGTAGAACACAAGGAAGTAACAAAGAGTAACTGAAAATAATTTTTCAAGCTGTCGCAGTGCAAAAGTTTTCCCGGTAGAACTCCGTCGACAGTTTTTAAACTATTCGCTGCTATTTAAATAACGTGCGGAGTGTGGATCCGTTCTTTATAGTATTATTCCAAGCCCTTAATTATTATCCACAGTTATTGTAGTTCAGTTTGTTGAGGCAAATTAAAATTCAGTTTTTTCTCTTTGTAACTTTAAAATTATGTTTATTGTTGTACGCGTATGTAGTTTTTCATAACATAACATAAACAATTTATTCAAAGTAAATTCAACCTTTTGATTTCTGGTGCTCTCGTATTTTTATTTTATTTTGATGGTGGCTCGATTTCCTTGTTAAATTGTATGAAGATAGACAATAATAAATTTATCTAGCAGTTTTACATAATTGTCTTTCATTACTCTTTCACTTGTTTGAGTTCACAATATATATTAAGCAATATATATATTTTTAATCAAAAGTAACGTATATTCTTCTTGAATTAACAGAATGAAATTATATATTTCAATAACATAATACACTTTTAATTGAGCGGTGATCAATACTATTTGACCTGGTTACATTTCGGCAGGATTATATTTTGCATAAGCGATTTTTTTTGTTATCCGAACACAGTAATATAATAGTAAGTACACAGTAATGGAAATATGATCATTGAGAGATCTCCATTCTATCGGCAATACTTGTTGTCATGTCGTCCAGCATAAAATATATGGAATAATCACCTACCAACGTTTATAGGAACTATTTTTTTTGTTTTTATTTACGTGGGAAAATACATCATGGACACGCCACCCTCTCGGGGGAGAGAGTGGGTAGTGTGTGACTCTTACTCACTAAAACCCCACGGTGTACCGGCCGCCGCTTTGGTTGGGCCGACATGGGACCGTGCAGTACTATCACCATGTCACCCCAGCGGCAAGACCGGGCGGACAGCGTTGATAGTATATGTACTGTAACACGCATCTACCAGGTCCTGCCGCCACCTCTCCATCATGTTCCACCCAACACTTCTTCTTGTATCTTCTATTTCCCTGAGAGCTGGAGGCTCCCCCCAGTGTTTCTTAGACGCTGTATAAAAGTAAACGGCGGAAAGAACCTCTGCCTCCAGCTCCTAGGGAAGGGAGCCGGCGAGCACGAAGGCCGCCCCCGAAGACACCGTCCTGTACCCTCATATCGCCTTCTGAGCCACAATGCGCTGCGCACCGCGCAACGCTCGAACATTTGCGGCGCAGAGGGTGTCCGCTCACAATGGTGACATCGACCGCACGACTCCCATATATAGACGGCGGACAGCCGGCACCCGGCCCCCCTTTATTGCGAAGCAGACGGCTGAGTGCCGCGGCTGCCCCAACTATGCGTGATCCGAGCCCATTAAAGTGGGACTCCAACCGCCAGCGTCCGTCCAGGGTGAGGCCCAGATATTTCATCAGAACCCCAACCCTGATCCGGATAGCCCTACACCAATATGTGTGCCCCAGGAGGTGGCCCTCGCCGAGGCCCATGAAAAAGTAGGCCTCGGTTTTTCAAGGACCACCCTAAGGCCTAATCGACGGATACAGCCCGACCATGAGAGGTTGCAGCCTCCGTGGCCAGGCGCATCAATTTTCCCCGGGGCTACGTCTAAAGTGTCATCCGCAAAGCATTATTATAGCGTGTCTGACGGCTCCACATCTTTCCCGCGTTATACTATAATATAGATGGAAATAATTAACACCACATACTCAAACTTTAGAGCGGTTACTGATGAATCTACTGTCCTAAGCCATCAATACTTGGACATTGTCCGTCTTAGAACAATGAATTCATAATTGCAATGTACAGCTAACTGGCGTATATTGTACTTTGGTTTGTTGGCTATTGTTATGTTTAAGAGTTGTAATAATTGTAAGAAAAGGAAGGAAAATATATATGAAAGCGTTATTATTTAACAATATTGAAATGTCACACATTAACTGAACAGTACACAGTCAAAATAATTTAAAATAATACATTATATAAATTATAGACTTATAAATATATATTTGTTTTATGGAAGCGATAGTTCGTGTTCTGTCGTTCGTTCGTTAAAAAAAAGCAGTTGCCACCTACACATTGCGCAAACGCGCCATCTTCATTTTCGCTACGTACACATGCTACGTAGTGCTACGAGTATTCTCTGCTACGTAGCGTTACATCGTTAGTGCTACGACAATTATTGTATGTATTTTACTGTAGCACGATTTAGTGCTTTCGCATTATTTGCTTGTACATTGTAAAAGGAACATGATAGGTAAATTCTAGTCTTTCAATTACTTGTGTCTTGAAAGAGCACAAACATTAAAGTAAAAGAATTGTTAGTCTCTTTGTTATTATTTTAAATCAGATTACAAGCAATTTTGGATAATTTGATGTATATGTATGTTTTTAATTAATTAAATCAATATGAATAAGAACAAATTTCATTGACATAGTTTAATTTTAAAATTTAAAATAATAAGGATCACCTTTAGCTTTATCATCTTGCAAATTAAAACTATAATTTACAAGATGCTAAAACTAAAGGCGATCCTTATTATTATAACCAGTTTGTACTTACCACCGCCAATAAATTTATACGTTATATTAAATTTTTTATTTTATTTCAAAATACCTTATAATTTTCCCTAAAATAGATACGGAACAAAATTTTTCCTATGTCGTAATAAATAGTAATAATTTTACGCCGTTGTCGTAGTTAAGCCCAGCTAATGTTATTAGTTTTAGTGGCATTAATAATAGCCTTTACAAAACATATTTTCGCGCATATTCGCTAGCGTTGTTCCTTTTTAGCATTTCGAATTTTCACAGTCAAGACTTCCTCTTTATTAACATTGTTGCTGTACAGTGTATACAGTAGTGGATATACAGTTATAAACATAGTAACGAAATATTTTTCTAATTATAAACGTATATATTTTTAAATGAAAAATTTTGTTATTAACAAAATAATAGATAGTATAAAGGAGCTTACAGAGCAAGAAATCAATTGGTAAGTTTATTAAATAATATCCTACAATATTTGCAGCAAATCGCAAATAGCCAATTGTATTTTAAATGTATTGTAAGTCAAATATAATAGCGAGCAGAGTTCTGTTCCCTTGTCCAATTACGGCGGAGAGTATTATATACATTGCGGGAAATCGCGTAGATAGTTGTAATGCGATTCTCTGCAAGGAAGGGTGGCTTTACAGTTGGCCCGGTCGACCGAATTTCAGACCATTGTTTGCGTTGGTGCCATCCCGGTCCATGATAATAGCCCACCATGGGAGCGGCAATAACACAAGTGAACTGGAACTGTTAATCTTCCAGTATTAATGTTGTCAGTGTGGTTTTCTTTATTGTTTTGAACTTGTATTTCGTATGATATTCTACGATGAATTAGTCGCGTATTTAACTAAACTTAATTTAGTTTCTTGTCAGTATGAAAGTCTAGTTTTCTAAAGTAAATAAAAATCATAAATGTATATATATATGTATATATGTTTCTTGTTGAGTTAATTATAAATATATGTATTGAATCATATGTTATTGCATTTTTAATTCCTCATATTTTCAATATTTTAAGAAATACAAAGGGGGAAAATTTCTGTGGAAATAAAGATTATAAAGAAATTTGCAGTAGCATAAATAAGAAGTACAAGAAGAAGAAGAAGCAAACAGTTAGAGTTACTTATAAAAAGTTCTTGTACTTATATAAAAAAGATTCACTACACATTATAAAACAAAGACGTCCGCCGCGTCTGTCTGTCTGTCTGGATGTTCACGATAAACTCAAAAACTACTGAACGGATTGTAATGTGATCGTCCCCAATATATAGAGTAATTCACGAGGAAGGTTTAGGTATATAATTTGTCAAAGTTTTTTTTTTGTAAATTGGTTGAAATATAATAATGATAATTATTGAAAGAATCGGAAAAAGTCAAGCCGCCTTAAACGTTCATGCTTATTTTTTATTACCAGTGCAGGACAACGTCCACCGGGCCTGATAGTATAATATAAAAATAGAACAGTATTTCATACTGATATAATATATTCACACTTGAAAAAACCACTCAAATGCAATCTTATACATTACGAATTTATGGTACGTAATTATCAATGTATAAGAATTCCAATTTTCGCCGCGTTATATTTTTGATTGACAAAATAGCCAACGACAGCCTTTGAAACTATCATCGGTGTGGGGTGTTAAACTGTGAATGGTTTGAAGTTCGAATGTGCCATTCATTGTACTCCGACAGGCCTGTCAATATGCCAATGAACAGAGAACAAGAGGCTTAATATCTGATAGTTTCGTTATGAACGTCTAGACTTTCAATTTCAATTCAAGTCTATCGACATTTGTTTGAATAGATAACAAAGCGAAATATTATTATATTCTACCAGTTATGCCTTTTGTATATAGTATTAAACATGTTTAGATCACTAAAAATAGTCGTTTTATGTAACTGTCTTAGGTGTTCGTATAATTTTTTTTATAATATTTACGGACTATAAAACTCAAATATTTGGGAGAGCAAGCTTAGCTTGGTGTCTGACAAAAAAAAACCGATCTATGCAAACTTGGAAAGCCAAACACCTTATAAATACAAATAAACTTCATCCAAACCCTTAAAGCAAATTCCGGGAATCCTAATAAACATATTTTAACAATAATTACTCATTTGCTAGTATTGAATAAAAAAGTAGGATTACTATTAATTTAACTTCCAGATACTCCAATGATTGATAGATAATATGTTCGGGGGTATTCATGGTATAGTGACTGTCCTCGATAGTTGTAATTTCTAATACAAATTTCGCTGGCGTTTTAATTACTGAACTGTGTATTTAAATCAATTTGTAATGTTACACCCTATATAAGAACTCATTACATATTAACACAGAGTGGCTCATCGAACGTAGGAATTAGTAATAATTGAGGTCTAAAAATAGTATGTCTTGAACTTTGTGAAATCGTTCGAAGAATGACGTCAGCCTTCTAGAGCCCACCCTCTTTTATTGATAGGCCATAGAGTCTAGTACCTCCCGATCCGCTCAGGTATGCCCCAGGAATTCAACCTCGCACCCTTGGTATTTGGTCAGTGACTTACTTCGATCTCCGATGGGTAACGTTGATGATATTATCATTTACGGCAAGGCAGGCAAAATCTAAGTCCATTAACATATTTTCTGATACTCCCAACGAAATGTCGGCACCGAACGATCTTACATCAACAAGGCCGACTCTTCAAACATAGGATATGCACAATTGCCCATGTCCGTGTAGCCAGAGACCACGTCGCAGTGGCCTGCTAGTGAATTTCGCTCCAGCACACTCACCGCGACCCCTCTCGGCAGCGACACAAGTCTAGGTTCGATCGCCCGGTGTTCAGCTCTCGAGCACGCTGCTAGCGTAACACAGTGACACTAAAACATTTTTACTTACTAGCTCAACACACAAAACACAGATCATCCCCATATACGAACATAGACACACAGGTACACATACACATATGGTGGAAAGTATTTTCGTAATTTATCGAACTTGGATAGTTTAGTTTAGTCGAGTTGTCGTATTCTAAATATATATTTCAGTTCATGAGTCACACATGCAAGTACACATGGTTATCCCAATAGCCCACACATATATGAATAGTTTAGCTAGTTCAGCTTAAACTGATTCCCGATGTTGCAATCAAGGCAACAGCCCAAGTGAAGGTTCGGCCACTTTAGCATCCTTGAGCTTGTTGCTATGTGGCTGAGTACTCACGGCGTTCACCCAAAAAATTCTGGTGAAGATGGAAAGACCCGTTAGAGCGACAGCGTTAGACAGTTTGAAAAAAAAAATCGTAGTGTAGTTCTATTCTTGTGTTCGAAGCGAATATGAAGAGAAACAAAAAAAAGAAATCTTTAAACGGACTACGATAACAGTTTTATAAGTGTGAGTTTGATTATGGTGTTCTGAATCTATTTCATTATACAAGTACAAATAAATTCCATTCATCGTATAAAGTATTTAATTGACCTATGGGAATAATAATTATTATGGCTTACATCCGTTTTTTGTAAATTTAAACGAACAAATATATCTTTAGAACATCGCCGTTACCTTTTAATTAATTCGGTAAATTCAATGCTTTATGGAACGAAGATTCAAACTGTCGGCGGTTTCGCGTGCTTGCGGGGACATATTTTAGGCATGTGATTAGTATGTCACGACGGTTTTAAATATAACATCGTAAAGAGATACCTGGTCAACGTTCGAGCAGAATTATCACTGTTTTGTCGCCGCTTAATGAAAATATTGATGCACGGAGAAATAGATTTTCAGACTTAACGTGTTGATTAATGATACCGAAAATGTTTTTGTATAAATACAATAAGCTCTAGTATTTACTTGTCGTGAGTAGCATTTAAAACTGTATGTATTAATAATTGCACACGAAAACGAGCGATTCCCTTATGCAACTGGATGAGGCAATGGCACGTACAGGGTATTAATTATGTAAAGGTTTCGGGTACGTGCATTTACATCGCTTTAAACTTGTAAACTGTTATCGTGAAAACGACCAGTAAATAATTGTTAAAATGTTTCTTTACCATATATTTTATAGGGTAATAATATATACATACTCGTATATATACAATTCCAGACAAAGTAATTATAGTGATAACATTAGCGAAATTAATTATAACAATTGGAACTACGTATAATTATAGTTGCCAATTGGCATTTGACTTAGAAATTCTAATCAGAATCAACTTTTGTGTTTAGTGAATCATTTAGCAATTAACAAATTCACCTAATTTCCTTTCCATTAGATTATCGATTATATGTATTATATCGATTATATTATATTGTTTTTTATATCGATATTATTCGATTTCATAGTTGATTGATTGAAAAGCAATTTTAATATGACAATATAAAATACTCGAAACAAATTATACACACTGTTACGAGAAATTGTTAAAATAATTAAAACTGCAAAATGGAGAGAGAGCTTTTTTAGCATTCAGGGATTTAACAAGGGAGGATTTTAGTAAAATCTACTCTTACGGTGATAAAAATTGAATAATTCTTTTTAGAGATCTGCTTAGTTTTCAATATAGAAATGTTAATGGATTCTCGGCAAAGAACCAAATCCGTTTTTTACTATTTCATTTAAAAACTCGTAGTGAAAAGATGGATAAAGGTTTATTTGCATAATGAAGATACACGCTTATTGTTAGTTGAATCGATTGTAGATAATATTTTATACATTTAAAGATTGTTTGTTATATATAATTGGACGAGTTGCGATTGCTAAAAGCGATGTTTGGATATACGTTATGGTGGATCAAAAAAAAATGTAATTTTTTTAAATATCGCCCAATATGACGAAGAAAATAATCATAAAATTTTAAATCCTAATATTAATACTAAGACGTGGCTCACCTTCATTTTTAATTTTCTATTTGAACAACACGGGCTTTTCTTTTTTTGCTTGGAATTTTAAGGAGCTCTAACGAATTATCATGTAGTGTAATTGAAAACATAATATGCATTCATAACTCTGTTGGTCTATATTTAGTTTAGTATTCTTTTATACATAATTAATTTAAAATTGCCTACCAAATAGCGCATGCTGTGGCAACTATTAAAGGCCGATATGCCTATAAATTGTTTGTATATGATATTAATTGATGTTTGATGTATTTGGTCACTAGTTGTCCTAAATAAATAAATAAATAACTCTGCGTTTGTACATTATATAAAATATTTCTACCAATTCTAGCCCTCGAGTATATAATATGCATATATATATATATGTTTAAAAACTGTCAAAAGTTTGTCCATCTTGTAAATAAATCCCATATGTAACGATGAATTCGGAGATAATTTGTTTCCGTCTTGTTCCTCGAACAGTCTTTATAACAAATAATGTATACATTTTATATTTCATACAAAAGACACTCTTCTGCGTATTCTTGTGCTGTTGAAAGGTATCGAAGTTATAATAGTTTATAAAAGGAGATCACTATAGAATAAACTTGCAAATGTAACGAATAGAGAGACACTACACTTTATAAGTGAGTAAAATAATTCTATCGACTCTCAAGCTATTTGTCGTTATTGCTGTTGCGAAAATTACACTTTTTGTTCATAATTTACTGATAAACAATATTATCATAAAGCATTATCAGTTCAATTAAACATACGCTGCAATATGAATTAACGAATATTGGAAAAGCGACGGCCGGTTTTAAAATACTTAATAATGGAACGTAAATCTGTTATAACATATAACATTTTTAAATATATATATATATATATATATATATATATATTATACTTTATAGGTTAACGTTTGACCACAATCTCATCTGATGTTAAATGATGATGTGGCGTAAGATGGTACTTACGCTAAACCTAGAGGGAGACTGTCTCTCAAGTGCAGCTGCCGGAACACACCAACAAGTGCTTGGCGACAGATGTTCAACTTGAGGGTGGTAGCAAACAAGGCGGACTTTGAAAAAGCCCTACCACCATGATATGGTTTCATCACGATGTTTTCCTTCACCGAAAGCTCCGATTCAGTTACTCGAATTCGAACCTACGTCCTTTGACGCTGTGTCCGAGCACACTACCAACTGAGCCAGCCTGAGTATAATATATATATATATATATTATATCGCAACATAACGTTCGGAAATAGTGGCAGTATTAAGATAAAATAAAATCTATACTCATAATAAAAGAGTACGAGATGAAATCTGTACAATAAATATTTTCAGGAAATATAAAAAAAAAAACAATTGAAAAATAATAGTCCAAGTTGTTAAAATTTAGTTTTGAAATGTATACTTCCTATTTTGTACATAAGATTAAAAAAAAAAACAATTTTATCAAGTATGATTTTATTAAAAAAAAAGAGGCTTATAAGTTGAAAAATAAAAATCAAATTAAAAAAGATGTATTCGTATAGAAATGAAGGTAGGCTGAATATGAAAAAAAAAAATCACTATTTTTCATTGTCCGCTTCACGTGAAATACCCCAGCTGTGGTTTTTAATCACTGTTGTTATATTTGTAACTATGAAACTGGACCTAGTCCCGGGCACGGTCAATGTATCATATTATATAGAAACGGCTTTAATAAATTTACGTTCAATGATATCTAGATGGTTCTTATCTCTAAGAAATATTTTTACTTTTTTTATTTTTTGACAAAACGTCTAGAAACGTTTAGTCGCTCGAGTACTTAAAATATTACACCAGAATTTGCTTAAAAATTCTCTAATGAACCTGAAAAAATTACGAGTACGAATTCTAAGAATACCAATCTAAATTCGGTGTTAAATGAGACTAACATATCTTCTATAATATAAAAATGAATCGCTGAATGTGTTGCTAAGCGCAAATCTCGACAGCAGCTGAATAGATTTCGCTAAATCCATTTTAAAATATTCCTTGACATACAAGGAAGGTTCTTATGGAGATAAATTTAAAGTAAATTCAAAGTAAGTAACAAACACTTTTAAACTTGTCACCTCCTTATTAGAATACTAACGAATCGAAAAATTCTGAACAAATGTTGATGTAGTATTCTAATTAAAATAAGAATGAATAACCAAGAGATCTAGACTATATATTATTACGATCTACCAAAGAGTCTTTGTGATAATCGTAAAAATTAAAAACAGATCGCTTTTAAGGCAGACTTTCACCTTTGTGCTTGTCTCTTGAATAATTGTACTTATACAGATAAGTACTTAGTTCTCACGGAAAATTAAACTTGTCTTAATTTGAACGTAGCCATAGGAAACAGTTAGTGGTCTATACGACGTACACATTGTAAAATGAAAAAAAAAAAACAATCACGAAAACAAATTTGGGTTCAAGAGACAAAGACAAAGGTGAAAGTTTCCCGATAAACACTGAATGGAAAACAACGCTACTTGACTAGATACTGAATTATTTATTGTTCGATCCAAAGCTTAAAATCCCCGATGTCCTATTAGCCCGGTCTGTCCACCTAATTTATTATTAATTTAGGTATGTTTATATTGTATGTGCCGTGACATCCATATATTCAATTATTTTTCGTTTTTCACAGCTCAATGCGCTTCTCAGCTAAGTCACGCTGCAGCCGAATCTTCTCGAATACACCTACGGGTATTTAGCGGTAGGGTTCAAAAAATATATACTTGAAGATGATGATAGCTAGCTAGATAATGCACTCTAGTGAAGTAAAACCAACGAGCACTTAAAATGTATTAGTACATTTTTAGTTATTTTATTACAAATTCAAATTATACTACTTTGTATTTAGTCAAACAAATATTAGATAGAACAGTTACTTTTGGAAGTCGGATAACGTTTTCACGCGTAGACATTGCAACTGCATATCGAATATGCGATAATAGTGTCAGTACAT
Organism: Antheraea assamensis; assembly: GCA_035772565.1. Lineage (NCBI taxonomy): Eukaryota > Metazoa > Arthropoda > Insecta > Lepidoptera > Saturniidae > Antheraea > Antheraea assamensis. Next base: position 1,731,121 of record JAQQSE010000086.1, read on the forward strand.
TGTCGATATAACAATAGCGCAATAACGATAGCGTAATAACGATAGCGCAATAACAATAGCGCAATAACGATAGTCCAAATATATAAATATAATGTAGCATTTTAAATTTGTTTGTTACTAATTTCAAATTTGTTTACATTTTGAATTATATAACGTTCTTAGCCCTACTACTTATAGAAAATAACTATAAGTTTACATTGTTAATGCATTATTATCAACTCGCGCAGTATTTGAATACGTTGAAGAAAATAAAACAGGCCGAATTATTGTTTTCAACTGTAAACACTACATATTGGAATATTAACCGGTGTTACATTTTAACGTTAAATTTAATTGAATTACGAATTGCATCTTAGTTTCCTATTTTTACAATTATTTTTGGGTTGTTTAAATATATCGGTACTATCAAGTTGAGTGAGTCGATATATCCCTTATAGATATTTAAATAGCATCTACATAAGTTACAAAAAATCTAATTAAAAGAACCACAAGATAAGACAATAATATTAATTGTCAGAGTATGTGAAGGTCAAGTAGTGTAAAAATACCTCTCAATAACTACAACTAAGGGATCACGAGGACAGGCTACAGTCCGCTTGGTTAGGTAATGTCAAGAATGACATGGCCTAGTTGATGAAGTGCTTGTACTGAGAAGTGAATGGCGTTTCTTGGTAAAATAAGCCGATTTCATGTAACAAACGTAGACGAGCACAAAGAAGTCAAGTTAAAATCGATTAGTTGTAAAAATTCGCTTTTTCAGTTACAATAGCGTCTTCGGTGTCCACATAAAACGTAATGCACATTGTCGTTTCTAGTATTTGTACATATTATAACTCAACGTTTCACTTCATATAATCGAGGTTTAATTTTTAAATATGAAATTCATATTTCGCCCTGAATTATTTGAATTCGTCCGTACAAATGTCTCCGCAGTGACTATTTCAACCCTTTCTGTATTTTTTCAATTTCCATTAAACAAGATTTATACCGTTTCGGACTTTATTCCGATAAACGTAGAGTCTATTATTATTATTTATTCGTGGTTTGCAAATGGAGACAACTTTTATTTAACATTAGGTACGTTATACCAAAGTGATTTGAATTGAAAACATAGTTATTACCTTGGGCTTACTTCCCACGATTTTCATTACGACTTAGGCCGAAAACTACTAGCTATACCAGTGATTTTTGCTTGTGTTTTTATTATTTTGTAATTTGTAATAGAATCTGATTAATTACACTAAATCATAATCTATATTGAGAAAATAGTCTCTGTTTTCTACAATCTACACATACCCGATCCTTAAAATGGTTCACAAGGAACCCAGCTGTGAATGCCTATGTCAATAGCGTACCATGCATACGCGGCTCAGTTGCTTGATCGGATTCCAACGCAACAGTCGTGCTGAATTTATTTAGGCTTACTTAATTACGAGAACAGTAATTCAAAACCCTTATGAATAAGCCCAATTAAAACAGCTGGGCACAGTTAGTAACAGGAATAATACCAATAATAGAAAAAAGTTATAATTAAAATGGTAATTATTTACAGAATAAGTACAAAAATACATAATAATGGGATAGAGCCGTTAAACACAAGAAAAATGCAGAGCAGATTAATGGAATTTATCACGTTGAGAGCCGAAGGGGCTTTCCGGCTCGTCTTCATAAATTAGTGTCGCGAGTACAGTTTCTTTCTCCTACTGTCAAGTCGTGCTGGCTGAACGATTAAAACTAGTTGAAAAACAATCTCGTGTTCGCGAGTTTAAACCTTATGACTTCGCGTCAACTTAATCATTTGAACTCATTATCTCGCATCGTTAAATGACAATGAAAAAAAAAGAACACATCGTGGTGCTACATAACTAAACGCTTTGGGAAATATTAATGTTCTGAGAAAATAAATAAAAATACGTATTTATATTTTTGTAAGTGTTAAAAATCATCATGACATAGCGAGCTCATGTGTTTGGCTCCACACTACATCCATACGTTGGAATTGCTTTTCTTTTAATAACTACCTGGTACCTTCGGCTCCGTACACGTTTTAAATTCTGTCGTAAGGAATTTTAAACTACAAGAAGATGTATAATTACAAAAAGGCTGTTTGAAATATATTTATAGGAACGGCATGTGAAAAATGAATTGTACTATGCGTATAATCTTTGAGCAAGTGTAAGCAGTAAATTAACAAAGTTATATGGTAATTAGATGAACGCTATGGTAGTTCATAAAATAAGAACTAATAAAACTTAACGTTTATATTTACATATGTAAATACTAAGTATGCGGGGTGGAATGCGTCTTCAATAACATATTTGAAACTTTAACCCACTATATAGCTCCCTCAGTCTTCAGCTAACCTATATAAAAACTCCTAATTACTATTTAAACCATATACTATCTAACAAAAATTGGTTGTCTGTAAAGTCGGTTTATGGATGATAATTTTACGGGATAACGTCTTAACGAAACATTGTGTCACAAGCTGAATGCTTAGGCCGATCGTGCCTCTCTATCGCTTGTTCCGCGCTCTCACTTGCACGCTCGGCTCAGGCAGAACGTGACAATGAGTCATGCTTTTCGTACGTGCAGTCGACGTTCATCGATTTATAAGACGTTATCTCGTCAAAACATTATACATATGTAATAATTACACATAGCCAATGAAATTTATTCTTGCTTCCATCCAAAAAGTAATCACGTGCTTTCTATGCTCAGCTTTTCAATTAATTTAAATGTTCACAATTCGCAATATGTCGCAAATATGTATAATTAATATTGCATTTATCTAGGCTTATGTTGGCCAAATATATTAGTATTATCATAGAGTAAATCACGCCGGTGTCTGAAATAAATAAATAACTTTGTGTGTGTGTTTTATTCAATAACAAAATACATTTTAAGATTCAATGTGTGTATCCGGTAGTTCTATGGTAGTTGTGTACATTTACTTTGTTCGCTCATTGTCCGCTCCCGCGAGCATTCCTTCATTTAACGACCTATATCTATATATATAAAAATGAATTGCTGTTAGTTTGTCTCGCTAAAACTCAAGAATGGCTGAATCGATTTGGCTGATTATGATCTTGAAATATATGTGGAAGTCCAGGACAGGTTTAAACGGTGAGAAACATAAATAATAAGTAAAGGAAAATACTAAAAAAAGACAATTTAATTTTCAAATACAAAATGTTCCTAGGTGGTGAATCATTTGATGTCTTTTGTCATTTTTGAAATAAAAAATTTTCATTCGTTTGTCAAATATTTATAGGTCCGTTCAGATATTTGTCTGTTTAATAGCTGTAGGATGAGGTACGATCTCTTTAGTCTGTTTTGTTGGAATACAAAACAGTTTTGTTTCAGAAATTAAAATATTACATTAGAAAGCTTTAAATTGATTCAGCGCATGACTGTGTTGCATTTATAATGTAAATAAAAATGTTGTATTAAATTTTGACCACATTTTGCACAAATATATGTAAGTGATACGAAGTTCAACGGGACATCTAGTATAAGTATTATATATAAATATATATATATACATATATATATATATATATAGTTATTATATTATTTGTATCGTTTTCATTAATAATTATATAATATAGGCGATTATCAAGAAATGACAAACAAAAAGATTAATCTTTTTACCGCTGGCTCTAAAGTAAAAGAAAGTGTTGGAATGGTTTGTTTTGATTCCCGATCAGAAAGTCATGGTGAATTTAATATCGAAACTTAACTTAAAACGAAGTAACTGCAATTGCTGAAGCCCTATTATATATTGACTCGTTAATAGATGGGTATTATGTTATTTACACAGATTCACGGAGTGCACTCCAACACTTAGCTCGGTGTACCTCTCGAGTTCGAGGAACACCGATAGCTTATAGGATTATAAATTTATTGGAGGAATTGAATACTAAAAATAAAAATGTTATTTTACAGTGGATACCGTCTCATCTAGGTTTGACAGGAAATGAGAAAGCGGATCGATTGGCAAAAGATGCCCTTATCAATGGAATACCATTGAATTATATGCCTTACTATGCCGATCTTTTTTATCTTATAAGAAAACATTATCGTGAAATGCGGAAGAAATACATCGATGAGCGGTCAGTTAACAAAGATATATGGTATAAAACCTTACAACCTACTTTGCTGCACTTTATCTGGTTTGACAAGTTCAAAATCAGTCGTTTTGAATTAGTTACTGCCTTTCGACTCCGTTCAGGACACATTGCATTGAATAATTTCTTGTATTTAATAAAAGTTAAGTCATCACCAAATTGTGACATAAGCAATAGTGTAGAAGATGTTTACTATGTAATGACAGAATGTGTACGTAACCAAGCTCCAAGATTAGCATTGGAAAATAAAACGAATGTCTCATTAAGAACCATTGGGTTATGTAATAGCATCCTTGCTTTCCCAACATCCGAGGAAGCAAGAATACAAATTGGTCATGTTTAGTATTAAAAATCGTTAGAATATAGTTAATTTTTTATGAATAGTACAAACGTCATTTTGGTTGTAATCACTGGGGTGACATGGTCAATTTGTGACCAAACCTCAATTACAAATAAAAAAACAAAAAGAAAACGATACAAAATTAATATGATTTAAAATTTATTGAAGATAACGTGTACATTTCATAATTTATTCGTTTATCAGTCGTCTGTTGTTCCCTAAGAATTTCTATTTGAGAACTCTTAACGTGACACGTTTATGACATTGTAGTGTACGCGCTATAGCATACATACGATGTCTCGTGTGTTCCCGTGTTGGTAAACAAATTGCAAACGGCACGTCACGAGAGCCGCGGGCGCGTTTGAACGGTTGTGCTATATTGACTGGTACGTGGGCATTGTCGAGCCAGTGTAGTATAAAGGATACCCTATAGACATACTATGTTATTAGAAAGGTCTGTTGTTACCTTCAAAATAACTCTTAATTATATTGTTGAATTATAAAAAAATGAGTTGATAATTATTCTTCTCCTTAAAAATATGAAAACAGGTTGAAGTATTCGAATTGCGCATGAATATAAATTAAAGCTATAAAACTCAATACCTATCCGCAAGCAATTTTTAATATGTAACAACTTCAGTAACACTTATTGAAGTCGACATAATATTTTCATACGTTGCTATGGTTACTGAGTTACGTAGACGCGAGTGCGACAAGTAAAAGAAAATGGCCGCCAAATTTACCAAAATGAAAATATATACATATGTATACATACAAAAGAGTCCTATGAAAAGACAGTATTTGGAATATAATGTACTTCTCAAACTTCACTGCATTCTTTCGATTGTAGTGATCACCTGTACAATGTCTGATGTTATCAAAGTTCTGAAACTTCCTCGTCTCATATTTGTTTTATTGTGTACTTTTGACGACTGATATCATGTAATTCTATACAGTTAAAAATAGTTCCGAGTTGCATTGTTATCATAGAAAATAGAATAAATTATACCTCGTGTACTTTATGTCAATATAATATATTTAACGTGCACATGAATAAATCAGTTGTGATCCCAATTCAAATATTTGTTTTCACTACACGCAAATATCATATTAGGGATTGGTGTAATATATATAAAGGCTCCATTATTGTATCGCACATTACTGTATTTCGGGTGTAACAATACTCTGTACTGAAATATTAAATTCTCTATATGTTTGAAGGGGTTTTAATGAAACTTTGTTTAAACGTTTCTTACTATTACAGAACTGGTAATTAAGGAATATATTTTCGTCGTATATTTATATTGAAGCGACAGTCGGTTGATAAGAAAGTATCGACTTCTCATTAAACTGTACTGTAAGTGAGCAGAATAATATCGATAATGTTAAAAGAAAAGGTAATGATAGAAAATTAAATCAAACAACGCACGGATATATAGAGCTCTGATGTGTTTGGGATGTAGGTGCTGGTTCAAGGTAGCGGTGTGGGAGAATCGCGGACGTACCTAATCTTCAACGCATATGCAACGAAAATGATACATCGCTACACACAGTGAACTTTTATTTTAAAGAACATTACCGACTCTGTTATATATTGTGCATCGAAAAGATATTATCGCCGCGAGTGAAGTGTACTTCGAAAAAACCCGCACAAGCCAGACCGGTAAATCCGCATCCTTACCACACCGCTACCTTGAACCAGCACCTACATCCGAAACACATCATTTTATTTTATGTTCCACTCGAAGCCACAGAGTACGCTAATTAGCGCGGCCTGTGCAACGAGATTCGCAAGCCGATGAGAAGTCCGATTCTCTCTCTCCGGTGAATTATTTTGTAGATCGTTCGTACCCTGCAAGAAAGGCTGCCACGCGGGAAGCCAACCTACGCAGTGGTACGTCCAAGCTCAGCTTATAACATAATTAAGAAACAAAAGAATATAAAGTGGATATTCGTTCTTTGGTTTAAATCTCCTTTTAAAAACGCAAGTGTCAGTAGCTACAGCGCCTGCAAGTATTCGGATCTGCTTGATTTACTACATTACATATTTCATAGTTAAACGTTAAATTTTAAATTAATTTGTTAATATTTTTTTTATGGATTTTCTAGAACTATCGAGAACTACCCGATTAAACCATTAAAGAATCGATTAAAGAGACCTTGAGTAAAGAAAACGATATGCCAGTTCGTCGTTGCGTAAATCTACTTTTACATATGTTGTATAAAATATTGACGGGAACAATCGACCATTCAACTTATGAACAAAAGGTGCGTTCGATTATATTACAACATTACTTGAAATAAAGTCGGATTTATATTTTGTAATTTTAATAAATAAATTTTCGGATACCTGTAATTGAAAACGTAGAATTTAGTGAATTAATAAAAATATACGAATCCTTTACTGATTTGTACTCTCAAATAATTATATCTCAATGCGAATTCCGGCAATCATGATAATCGTCAAGTGAAACACTCAGTAAATATATTTAAGTTTTTTTTTTTTTTTATTTATTTCAACTTTTCCACACACTTGATAAGTATTAGACCACTTTCTTATCGCATTTAGGCAAAGGTCACTTCAACAATCACTTTACTTTAAAACATAAAAAAGTTCGACAGCTCGACACGGGCTGGCCCGTTGGAATACTTCGAAGTGTCATACCGCTCGAGTCGTTGCATCTTGAAATGAATGAAAGTCGAACTAAGTAAGTACCTTCTATTGAGTTCAACTTCAGTTGAAGCGTTCGGTATCGTTCGATAAAAGACACTTCGTTCACAAAAGCATCGTTTGCCAAGGGCCTGCATATTCGTTACCGCTATCACAATAGAATCGTACTAATACATGTTGTTATATAAAACTCGGAATAAAATGCATATATATATATTTACGATAAATTTATAAATGATACACGTTTAGAAATTTCAAATTATTTTTATTAATCACAATTATGCGCACTGAACAGACTACACAAAAACACAATGAAGATGATAACAATAGAAATAAGACGTCTATAACACAAGCGACTTTGACTCAACGGTTATTCTGCATAGAATACGAACCATAACACAAATACCTATTTGCAAAGTCGCATCGGCGAGAGACATATGTGAAATTGACTAGTTACAGTAGAGCGTAAAGCAGCTTTAACAATGAATAAGCTTGGCATCGGTCTTAGCTATCTCCTCATTGCACAGGTTCGGCGGACGAGGAGAGGTAGGTGGTCGTGTACCTAGTGTTCATCCCTATAAGGACGGAGCCCGACGGCCATCTTTCGCCGGGCTGACCGCTGGGGGCAGCATGGTGATAGCTCAGCACCGTCACATGTCGCCCCAACTTAAAGCGGTGGCTGGTACACCGTGGGGCTTTAGTCGGTGCAAGTCGGACATAACCCAATCTCTCCCTCGGGAGGATGGGTGTCCAAAAGGGATTTCCCCATGTTCATAAAAAAAAAATGGTCTTAGCTTCCGTGGTTTGGTTTGGTCTGACAGATGGCAAAATCTAACATTAAGGCAAAAAATTAATTAAGCCTTTAAAAATATCTAATGAGGTTTAAGATTTTACTATATAATGATATATTATAATAAAATCTTACCAAAACAAGCATAACCTCGAGTAATATTTAGCCTCCGTTTCATTATAATCGGTTCTATCTGTGAAAAGTTATTGTAATTGGAATGGCGCGAATTATATAGGAAAGAAAAATTTGGAAGAAAATGCATTTAAGTTTCATCCAAAAACCAGGATATGTTATAGTATAAATTATAAAAATAATATATACAATGGTAGGGAAAACTTTTGAATAGATATCGATAACAATTTTAATTTTGGACATTCTGTTCTTATGCAATAAAAAAATATTACAATATCTTAATTTGACACAGATTTGTTAAACTTTTAATAAAACTGTGAATTTATAAGCACTACGCGTTCAACAATGCGTATTTTTTCCGTGCAGAAATGGGGCAAGCAGTATAGCGCGCATGCGCAAGATAAAGCAGATGTCGCGGTTATCAGTTAGTATTAAATAAATAAGTATACAATTTAAATTTACTATTGTTACCTTTAGTCAGTTTTCCTCCTTTTTGGCTCACATCAAAATAATAAATAGTATATAACAAAAGCACTATCCTCGTCTGTCTGCGTGTGCGCTCAGTTCTTTTAAACTACGCAATGAATTTTGATATGATTATCACAATTCTTTATATTTTTTTTTTTCAAAAATAATGTCTAATTGCAATACATACATATTATATTTATAAAAATATGCAAAAATCAATCTATCATAACCATATTGTAAATACGTTTATCGGGCGCTTAAATTACTAATATGATTTAAGCCTTGTAACTTATATCAAAATAACTTACTAGGAAATTTTATATCTTTAAAGGGACTATTGCAACAATTGATGATTACAGTTGATTCCTTAGATGGTTAATATAATAAATGTTTGAAAAAAATAATTGACAAACACATTGTATAATCTATATCTATATATAAATGAATTGATGTTCGTTGGTCTCGCTAAAACTCGAGAATGGCTAGGACCGATTTGGCTAATTATGATCTTGAAACATTTTGTGAAAGTTCAGGGAAGGTTCAAACGGTGATAAACAAAAAATAATCAGTAATGGAAAATATTAGAAAGACAATTCAATTTTCAAATACAAAATGTTCCTTGATATGAAAGATTTAATAATGCCTACTGTCATTTTACAAATAAAAAATTGTCATTCGTTTGATTATCGTTATTTATAGGTGCGTTCAGAAATTTGTCTGTTTAATAGCTTTAATATGAGATCCGCGATCTCTTTGGTCTGTTTTGTTGGAATACAAAAAAAAACTGTTTCAGAAATTTAAATGGTACACGAGAAAGCTTTAAATTGATTAAGCGCATAACTGCGTTGTATTTATTATGTAAATAAAAATGTTGTATTAAGTTTTGACCACAATTTACACAAATATGTGTAAGTGATATGAAGTTAATCGGGTCATCTAGTATTAAAAAAATATTCATAAAGTATTAAATATTCCAATTAGATATTAAATTTACCAACTGTTATCAAAATAGTATTTAAAACTATCTCCTTTTCATGCAGGAATAAAATAATTTAACGAGTTACTGTTTGCGTTTGGAACTTACAACTGCGACAAAACTTGGTCCTCTTCCACTCGGGGTATCCGAGAAACGTTAACGCGCGAATGTGTAGAAATTTCCCGTGCCTTTTCCCTTCAAATTTGAACCGTGTTTGAGTATTTACAGCGAAACGCGATTCTTATTTGTATTCGAATATATTTTCATGGACGGTTTTCCGGAGTATTTCAGCCAATAACTGCCTTTTGTCATCACTGTCTAGAGGGTACGGTGTTAGATCACAAACACGAAGGTTTTCTATGAAAGTAAAATAAGTTATTGTACTTTGCTGAGCGACGTAATTTGAATGTTCACGATTTTTTTTTTAACTGGACTATATATAGAACCTACATATATTACACACACATTACTTATTATTTTAAACTGAAACTAAGCGTATAAATTTTGCTTTAACGGTAAACTGAAGACATCATCAAACATAGTGATAAATAAAAGCGTAAATGTCACATCTACTCTGCACGTGACTCGAACCGTGACCTATGTTTATTAGTCATCTACGTCTACATTAGTCACCTTTACTGCATGATACCGATCGTAAAATTATTGTTACTAAATTAATAGAAAATTACAAGTGATTATTTATTGAAAATATAAGCTTGAAATAATTATATTCTTGTATTATTATAACTTAAGGAGTAATAGGTTAGCATGGTACGGGCATATTATGAGAAGAGATGAGAGTCAGTAACAAGAAAAGTTTTGAGTTTGAAAGTGGACGGATATAGAGGTAGAGGAAGACCGAAAAAGGTGTGGATGGATTGTGTGGAAAATGATATGTGTATAAAAGGTGTGAATACTGAGATGACTTTTGACAGGGGAGAGTAGAAAAGGAAAACATGTTGTGCCGACCCTACTTAGATGGGATAAGGGTAAGATGATGATGATGATGATGATGCATAACGAAAGGTAGGTCAGTCACGTTTAGTGTACATCATATGTAACATAAATCAATTTGCTATCGTCCCTCGTATACTAATTAGCAACGCTGTCCGAGACTGCGACGTTTTCTAAAAAAAACACGACTTCCGTGTTGTTATATTTCCAGCGTTTTTTTTTTTTTTTTGTTTACAGTATACCTTTGAAATGTCTGTGTACTGCAATTTTTCACAGTTTCGTAATTCGAGCAAACGTGGATTATTATACTGAAGATTCAAAAATTGTCTACGAAATAAGAGCAAAACAAGACAGCCCGAATATGCAAGTTAAGCTTTGTTTAATAAACAATCAAACAGTGATATACACAGAGGAACAGTTTCAGTTGTAAATTGAATAAAGATTACTTATTTATTTTAAACCGCTTGGTATTATAAACCAATTAAAAGTTATGAAAAGACCAAATCAGCTCACTGCTGCTTTAATACAATTATTTGAATTACAAATTAATAGTTCTGATTGAGTATAAAGTGTAATTTTATGTAAAAACAAAGCTCTGTATCCTCTTTTCATTCTCTATGGATTTTTACTGTATGATCCAAAATCACACCTGTCATATGGTAAGCACGCTAAACTTAGTGGGGGGTGGGTGGGGGGTGGGGGCGGAATTGGCTCTGACTACCGGAACATACCTATAGGTACTTGGCGACAAGTTTTCAATTTCAGGATGCTACATAGACTTGAAGAAACCTTAGCAAAATCTATAAAGTAGCTGTATTTACATTATCAGGTTTTGGAAGATATTCCAGTAATTTGTTTTGAATGTTCTTCATCTACGAGCTCTTCTTCTCTTCTTTGTTTAATATTTAAAAAAAAACTAGTAAAGCACAGGAAATTTATTGATTAGTTATATTTGCATTATAATCGGTGATATTTCTGGCATGTCTGAAAAATAACGCTGGCGTCAGACCTCTTTCGCCGTGAATCTCTCGTTTTCTATGCGACAATAAATATTTAATTCCTTCTATATGCAAATAACTTTCGTAACACAGACATTGTTGTTGTTGTTGTATAAATTGCAGTGTATTATTTACTCGCTTAGAGCTAACTCTGCTTAGCTTACTTAATTACTTAATTAACTCTCTAGTCTAAACAAGTGCGCTACTGTAACAAACAGGTCATTATAGCTTAGCGATAGCTTGTTTTGAAAATGTTTCGATCGACGGAGACTCGCTTCCTACGATGAACCTGAGCCGGTGAAGTTACACAACGTCCTTAAACTAGTGATAGGACCATATTCTAATACTCGTCTGGTGTGAGGACCAATCACAGTACTTTATTTGTTTTCCCGTTTATGTAAAATTTATATCCTTAATGTTTTGTTTATATTTGTATTCGTTATAATTATATCAGAATTATCATTTATGGATTTGCAAAGAATAAAATGATTTTTGAAATTCACGATATAATAATTGCTATATAATATACTAGCAATTACCCCCGTATTGTCACGCGTTTTATATCAAGTAATTATTTCCTACTTTTCATTTTATACCACCCATAGAAGAATAATTGGCTAACTGAAGGAAACGTGACGGATTTTTATATCAAACTTTCATCGTTTTTTTCACCAGCTTAGGTCTTGTATTTCCAAAAGTCCTTCCTTAGTGCTTACCTATAGTGAAAAAGGAACTCGTAAGCAAATTTCCACAACCTAGCCCTAATAGTTTAGGTTGTGTGTTGATATATCAGTCAGTTGTTCTTTTATATATATATATATAGAGAATTTACCACCACTATCTATTCGGACCCCCATCTAATTACTACGGAGTGAAAGCCTCCTCTCACTTATACCAGCCTTTACGGTTGTGTATAGCTCTCATTCAGATTTCACCCACAACCCCAGCTATACAGTCAGACCGTAAAGCTGATCGTCTACTGAATAATCATTTTATCCCTCCCGTGCACCACCTCGAAATCCCGTTCATGAAAGTTATGTTAAGTATACGTTAAATGCTTAATTCGAAATATAGAAACTATATAGCGAGTGAATAAAACTACAAGCAAATTATACATATCTAGTGTTCAAAAAAATGCTCAAATTGTTTGAAGATTGAAAGCGATCGCCGGTGTAACAGTAAGCCCTTTGCCTTCGACAGCATCGGTTCACATGTAGCTTAAATCAACAATGGCTGCCGACGCTCTGTTGACAATCGTGTGTAATTAATCACGAATGTTCAGTGTGGAATAAAAATTGTTTGCCTTCGACATAATGAAAAAATATATACTAGTAAAATGTCACCGTTCTTTGTCCTTCCAGATTTTGAACATTTCATTATAATTAAAAAAATAAAAATTAGTCAAAATGTACTTTTGATATCTATAGCTGCTTTTAGTATATTCATAACTCTATATAGAAATGTTACATAGTCTCAGCCTGCATGTGTACCACTGCTGGGCAGAACTGTCTGCTTGGAGGAATAAACTAACATATTTATTTCTTCGGTCTACGCCATTGTAGTAAATGAAGATAAATCAATACTTATATATTTTTCCTACATACAGTGGGTACTACAAAATTATCGCAAAGACAGTTGATGTCAGAGAGGTCGCCGATCGTAAAAATTATTCCAATTCATACATCACAACATGACAACATGTTGTACCGACCCTACTTAGGTGGGAGGGTAAGCAGAATAAGCTTCTTTTAGTGGAAATTAGTATGTTTTATTATTTACAATAGCAATTTTCACACAAAACACTAGGTTGTTCTTCTTTTATGAATATCAATTACAATATTTCTGAATTAATTAATAAAAGTGTAGCGATTTGAAACAAAAGATTTAAAACCATCTCTATTTTAAACTTTATAATTTGTACTATAACTTAGGACGAAATTAACATTTCGTCCTTTTCCAGGTTATTATTTTTGATATCTTCCTATATAGGTTTCACCGTTTCATTAGAACCTTACCTGATGTTAAATGATGATATGGCAGAAGGTGATAAATATTTTAAGCCTCAATTGGGTACTACAAAGCCCTATCATCAAAGCCATTATTTCTATGCCGAATTCTATTCGGTTTGATTCAAATATATAACTATGAAAATGTGCATTATTAAAATCACGAAATTATTCGTTTAAATAACGGATAATACATGTAGTAGAAGCCTGAAATGCATCTCATTGAATATCGACACAAATGAATAAATTTAAGAAATCAACGAAAATTAATACCATGTCTCGTCTGTGACATTAAACTGTGTGATATACATCACTGATAGTTTTTAATTAATAAGATTGCAACGTTTCCTTTATACCTTTGTTAGTAATGGTTAATGATCTGTATCCTATTATAAGCTTTGTGTGGCAAATATAAGCTGCAATCCGGATTCCACAAATAGATTGTGTATGCAACAACATGCTAATGATGCTTTAATCTCATGGGTAATTAATATGAACAAGGAATATTTATTATATAATATTACTAAGCTAATATTGCAAAATTAAGAACCTACAAAAGGCAGTCATTATATGCATCAGTCTAATGCGTGGATGATGACACTTTGTATTGAAAAAAAAAACTGCTTTTATTTATCCGACTTAAACTTACACCATTGTTATTATTGAGCAGAGTCCTGTCTAAAAACAACGGTGACAAATCCATAATCCATCCATATGTACCATACAATCCATTGGCAATCCTCGTTGTTTTATCGGCGTGCAAGCCTATCGACAGTTCAATATACACAGGATGATCCGAGAGCCCGACACCTCTAAGCGTATACTCAAGTCGATGTTAGACCTAGGTTATAGTGATCACAATCCAATCGAACACGATAGTTACATGACTAGGGACATCCCTACTTCGTGGCAAAGCTCGAAGCAAATTAGTTTTGAAAGCTATTGTTTCTCGACGCAAGGTTTTGGGAATTAGGGGTGACAGTTAATTTATGAATATCTTAAAATATTCCAAGTAGGTTATATGGTTCATTTTTTTTTATAATAATGTACGTTGCGCTGTTTTATTTCATAACTAGATGAACTGGACAGTTTTTCCCGCGTTTATTTTTTTTAACGTTTTCCAGCTCTATACCACGCAGTGCACTGTCTTCTCACTTTGTTCTAGCGAAGCGTGTTTTCTGACCTACATTTTTTTAAATAATTGCTCCGCTTGTAAGACCCGGAGCATAACGTTAGATAGCGTATAGCTTAATAAATAGACTGCAAAATGCGATGAGAATTCTTGAAATTCAAAGATATCACAGCGTTCGAACAAACAACTTTTCGAAATTTCGACTTAAAAACTTAATATAGACTATCTTATTTTCTATTTTCCAAGGAATAATAATATTTTTTAACTCAATTATCCCATGGTCATCCTAAGGTTGTCTGATGAAAACAATATTTATTGAAGGGTCCGCAGGGTCTGTACGAGCGCAGCTGATAATTAAAATACGCTGCCGTATCTCAATTTCAAATTACTAGCTATAAAACAATACAGATGAGTAGAATTAATCAGCAATGAGTACACCACAAAGGATACAAATATAATCTTTTAACATAATTTTCAATCGGTATAACGTCATATCGTGATATTAGTATAGCTTCAGTTAAACATTTTAAGAATTCAACATTTATTAATTCGCTTTTAATTGTTAGATTATTTAAATGATGAAAGGTAACAATGTGAAGAAATTAGTTATCGTAGTTCCAATTAGAATGAAAATACAGAATTGTACATTTCTTTGCATTTGAAACGCCAATAACTCTCGAACTGGCGTTGATAATCCCGTACCAGTCAACGGGAAAAGGACTACGCTTAGTAGTTGGCAATATACAGTATTGTATTTTACAAACAACTATGTTATCGTATTAATCAATTTGTATGCTATCTGTAATAATATAACAAACACATGCTTTAGTAATAACGGTTATAACAGTTGCTTTATTTAAAAAAAATATATCAGATTTTTTGCTATTTTTATATATTGTTTAGTCAGTTTTTCACTATTGTATTGTATGTAATGTTATATGGTTTTAAATACTGAGTCATGACAAAATTCAGACAATGAAAATTAAGATTTATATAAAACTTCCTACAACGACACCCGATATTATCTATAAATAAAATAGACAATCAAACGCTATCTACTCTTGATGCTTATGATATATCCATTAACCCTTAATATATAATTTTAAGATCATAAACTCACCGGTCTCATATACCCATGGATAGAAGACCCGGTCAGCATTAATCTGTATTACGAAGTTTTTCAGAAAAACGATTTCATAAGTGAATATTTCTATACAGTATAAGACTTACCTTAAAAACATATTCAATTTTTGCTGATGACATCTTCGCTTGTCACTTATACCACTATTGTGTAACTCAACATAATTATATGAGCATAACATATTGTACTAGCGGCGCCCGGCGGACGTTGTCCTGCCCTGATAATAAACAATATACACTTATGTGCATGAAACGCTTAAGGCGGCTTGACTTTTTTCGATTCTTTCAACAATTATCATTAAAAACCTTGACAAGTTATATACCTAACCCTTCCCCGTGAGTTACTTTATCTATTGGTGAAGACCGCATTACAATCCGTTCAGTAGTTTTTGAGTTTATCGCGAACATCCAGACAGACAGACAGACGCGGTGGACGACTTGGTTTTATACTATGTATAATATATTTATTGACGCGTCCGTATAGTAACAAGGAAACAAAGCTTATCTTAGCTAAACTGATTAGTGACTTAACGCTATTATACTTGGTGTATATATGAGGCGCTTACGCCCCTACACCATTATCTTGCTCGTCTGTAATGTTATATGTTTTTACAATATACTGATGGCTTAGTCATCATACTTATCATACTGTACTCAAAGACTGAGTGATAAATATCGATATATTATTAGAAACACTATGTCACATTTTACAATATTGTTTAACGTTTACGTCAAAAGAAATTTATTTTGTACTCGTACAGACTTCAATCAATTAGGCTATCACACAATTACACATGCACCTATATTCATGTCTACTTGAATATTTTTTCTTTTCTGTCCCTCTTCATATTTGCTCCGATGTCCTCAATAGAACCCTGCTCGAACTTTTTTATTTTTCGCTCGGACACACCGTGGTGCTTTCATATACGTTTCAAATAAGGAGGGTGGAAAACCCTAAAAGGCTGACGTCATTATCCAAACGATTCGACAACGTTGGAGTCGAGCCATTTTTAGAATCCCTTTTTATTTCATTGCCGCAAACGATGAATTACTCTTTGTTTATTTCTGTCGAGTTCGCATATGGAGTGTATTAACATAAAACGATGATTTTATGACTTCTAAAACAAAATGCGAAAAATATTGGCGGTTGTCGTAGTACTCACATAGAAAACTACCAAGTTACATTTAAAGTCTGCCGTCAAACACAAGTATGTTTGACTAAGCTTCAGAGCGAAGACCTTGATCCTATACGAAATGGTACATCATACAATATTCAACCGCACCATCAACATTTTAGATAAGCTTGTGGTCAACCAACAGTATGACATCTTTTGCTAGTATAGTCGATTTGCTGAGAGACTATCGAAAATATATTACAGTCGCGGGCTGCGTATTTACGACAACAAGTTGCAGTTCTATTTCTTCATAGTATTTGTATCATTAAAATAATATATAAATAAGTAAGAAGTTATAAGCAAATTAAATTTCAGAACTGTCTGGAACGATGTCTGGAAGTCTCAGTTTGTTAGACATTGCTTCTATAAAGCATACTTATGCTCAAAATTCCATTATTAACAGATGCACTATACAATATTACAACATTCTCAATGTCATAGATATTTTCCATCTAAGTCAAAATTAGTTCTTCAAGTCAGTCCATACAAAGTTAGTGTCAGGAGTTATACAGGACACTTAAAAGACTTTAACATTACAACATAACATCTACAACATGTATACACTTTGTTTATCATTATATAAAATATAACGCGTATTTATTCATACTTGACAGTTAAAATTGTTATTAACTATTATAATAAAATAAACAAATAATCAATACATATTATAAAACAAAATCGCCCACCGCGTCTGTCTATCTGTCTGTATGTATGTTCGCAATAAACTCGAAAACTAATAAACAGATTATAATGCGGTCATCACCAATACATAGAGTAATACATGAGGAAGATTTAGGTATATCATTTGTCAAGGTTTTGTGAAAATTGGTTGAAGTATATCGATAATTGTTGGAAGTGATGAGAAAAGCCCAGTCGCTTGGGAGTTTTCATCGAAAACGCTGCCTAATTCTTTTAAGATATAACAAAACATTGCATAATGAGATATTCCTCTTTAATAGATCTACAAAAAAGTCTGCGATAGCATATACCTATCTTTAAAGGATAAGTTACTATACCCATCTATCTTCTAAAAACATGGTCACATACGATGAAGGAATTCGAAATGCTATTTAGACGGATACAGTATTAATTCTTATCAAATTGAATACATTAGTTACCTTAAGCATTTCATGCACATAAGTATATATATTTTGTATTATCAGGGCAGAACAACGTCCGCCGAACCTGCTAGTATGTTTTATATATTTTTTAAAGTATATGAAAACTCAATTTCATTCACAATCACCTCAATAACTTCAGGAACGATTTCCGTTTCGAAATATTCACGCTAAAAATGTTCGCTCCATATTTAAAATTCTTTACATCCACAAGCATAGCACGTCACTCTATTCAAACTCCTTGATGACAAAAAAATACCTGTCAAATGAAATTGCCACGTCGTCTTCAAGACCCTAAGATTTGTTTGAAATCATACTTGCTGTTATATATTTGTTCAATAAACAAGAGGTAGAATAATAATTTAATCCAGTATATATTTATATAGCGTACTTGTACACTTTTATATACATGTAATAATTATTTGCTGTATTAAAATACTATTAATATTTATTTTACCTTGTTTTAAAATCCCACTTACGCTCTGACGTAATCTGCCTAGGTAAGCAATAAAGGAATAGGTATTCCTTCATTTACATTTAGCTTAATTTCATAAACGTTAATATAGATGAGGGCGTTATGTTAAGCCTAAGGGCCTTATCATACTAGCGGATTGCGAGCGCGCTCAAAGCGGAGCGGACGCCCAACGAACACGCCGCGCATGCGCAACGAATTCGTTGCGGACGCGCAGCGCGATCACTGTGAATAGAAGCGTCTCTCGTTACGGATTGAAGTGAGGTGGGACTGGCGGTTGTACGAGACAGTACAAAATGGCTTCCACGGTGCTATTCGCGGCGATCGCGTCGCGCGCCCGCTACGAGTTTACTGCGTATGCGCGGCGTGTTCGTGAGGCGCCCACTCCGCTTTGAGGACGCTTGCAATCCGCTAGTAGAAGGCCCTAAGTCCAATTATATTTCACGCGTTAATGTGTGTGCCCTTAGTTCTTCTAAATTACATAACAGATTTCGATATACTTTTTTTTTCATTATCGTTTAGAGTCACCTTTGAGCTACTTTTGGGTCGTCATACTTTTCTGGCCAAGGGGGCAACATATGAAGTATCATGTGAAGTACAACTGCGGGCCGCACATTCATTCATGGATTAGTCTAAACCACGGATCATTTGGCACATCTTTTATCAGCTATCAAAATGTGATTGCCATATAAATTTCGTATGGTTGTGAAGTAATGTATTTGTTAACTCAATTTACTAACTAAAATCAAGTTTGAAGTTAGTCTCAGGGCCAAAATAAAGTGAATACATAATGTATACTAAAAAAGGAAAATAAAAATGTAAAGTACTAAAGTATATTAATAGTTTTATTTTTACTTTCACAAACATGTTCCCGCTCATTCAATTTACTTCGGTCCTCTCGTACCGCGTACTACCGTTTATTTGTAAGGTATGGAAAAATCAGTTTTGATAGAAATTCTCTACTAAAATAGTTTGTTATATCGCAGCCACACAAATACCGACGACGGACTGCAATTTAACAACCGCGGATTTTGTGAAGTTTCTCCCATAGGTTTATATGTATAAAGAATATATGTATATACGGTAATGCCGGTCTATTGTAGTGAAGTCGTAAGAAAGATTTAAGGACGTTTACATTTATAACGCAGACTAAACCTAAGTATAATATAGTACAGATTTGTACATCTGAAAAATGCCTACTTTCTGTTTGGCGTAATATACAATTATATTAATTCTCTTTTATAGATTGTGTAGAAATGATTAGTTTGGCTATCAAAATATTAATTAGTATACAATTAGATTTAGTTACGCTGGACATTGAATTTAGATCAACATTGCCGTTTATAGCATAATATTTCAAAGAATTTCTTAGGAAATGTAACAAATTTAAAAAATGATGCGCAACAGAATACAAGTTGTTTTACACCTTACGATTCTTACGTAAACTATATATATCAAACCTGCCAAAGATGAATGTAAGTCATTTCAATACTTATAGCGTCACTTTAGTACATTTCACCCATACGAAGTCGGGGAGGGTCACTAGTCTTTACTAATATTATAAATGCGAATGTTTGTTTGTAACGCTTTTACGCATTAATTACTCCACCGATCATCGTGGACTTTTGCATACACTTTGTCAGGCGGAACAGGAAGTGTGACGTACCCTTCATCTAAAAAAATAGTTTTTTCAATGGATAGATGAAATCTACACTAACGCGCATAAAACCGTGGATAAAAGCTAGTAATCTACTAAATCGTATGATTTCCTTAATATATAAAGCAAAAATAAAATAAAAAAGTCAAGTGTAACCAACTAAAAAGTGTGGTTTTATGAAACCACGATGCAAGTGAAATGTTTTTTTGGACCGTAGGCATGTAACTAAAAATTTTCGGAGAATTTTTCGATTTTGCATACTTAAATCGCGTTTTTAATCTGTTTTTAATACTGAGCACACTATTTATTCAAATCATTGAATCATTTTAAATTGAGCCATGGGCGTTGTCAAATTGGCCTTTCACTTTACCCCTACTTCGCGACCGGCTGTAATGCGACATGCTATAGATGGATGAAAAAATTGAGGCGATGTAAAAATGTTTCACTTTAATAATAATAATAAATTTTATCCCTGCATTGTCATTCAATGCTGATTTATTCGAAATTTCAAGTCCCGATCTTGTCGGGAAGTTAGTATAAAACCAATTACGAAATTCCATCCGGACAGATACAAGAAACCAAGTTAATAAAAACGCGTTAAAAGCAAACCATCTTCTAAAGTATCAATATATGCAATGTATACAATAATTACAATTATTTGAATGTTGATAAGATATAATTTCCGATAACAACGGCAGTAATACTAGGTAAGAGCAATAATATAAGAACTACCTTGTAAATACAAGTTGCCATGCTTGGTATACGTGTATGTTTCACGAATTCATATATGTATGAAATAATAGTTAGTTTAGCTGAACTTAGACTCAGGATAACCGACCGTGGGAGGAAACCACGTTAAAAAGTGACAGAGGGGAGGCCTTCGGGCGGAGGAAGAGGGAGAAAAACCTCATTAAAAAGTTCCTGTGGGAGGAAACCACATTAAAAAGTGACAGAGGGGTGGCCTTCGGGCGGAGGGAGAGGGAGAAAACCTCGTTA
The DNA here is from genome assembly GCA_035772565.1 of Antheraea assamensis. NCBI lineage: Eukaryota > Metazoa > Arthropoda > Insecta > Lepidoptera > Saturniidae > Antheraea > Antheraea assamensis. Next base: position 1,752,276 of record JAQQSE010000086.1, read on the forward strand.
AAAAGTCACCGTGGGAGAAAACCACGGTTACGGGTGTTGAGGAGTCCCTCGTTAAAAAACAGACAGGCCTTCGGGCGCCTCGTTAGTCACCGTGGTAGAAAACCACGTAAAAAAGTTACAGGTGGTGGTGTCTGAATAGTTTAGCTTAACTTAGACTCAGGATAACGGCCGCATGCCACGAGTGCGGTGTTGAGCCGGACACCGCGCAGCACTCTCTGTCTGGGTGTGCTGCATGGGAGGAACAACGCCGCATTCTAGCTGTGGCGGTAGGTGTGGATCTCTCGCTGGCGAGCGTGGTAAACGCCATGCTCGGCCGCGAGTCTGTTTGGAATATAGTGGCTTCGTTCTGCGAGGAAGTCGTCTCGAAGAAGGAGGGTTGGTGTAAGGAAGGGACGATACGCTCGCCTCCATCTACCACCACAGCCCATCTTCCCGTTGCACAAGTCCGGTGGATGGAGGAGATGGCCGAAGATGTGTACACGGTTATCTCCTGATAAAGACGGGGCCTGGTGGCGCTTATTGACGGGCCGACACGATGAATACTTAAGAGATCTCATGTCACCCCAACAAAAGCGGTGAATGTACACCGTGGGGTTTTAGGGAGTAGGAGTCTCCCCTCTCCCCCGAGAGGGTGGCGTGTCCATGATGGATTTCACCACGAAAAAAAAAAGACTCGGGATATTCGGTGACAGTCGAAGCCGAGGCATGCTGTGCGCCCTTGTGCTGGTTGCCAATATACAATCGGATGAGTGCCTTAAGCGCTCCCGTTAGTAGTCCGGTGAAACTATAGAGGCCTTGCCAGTACAAAATTGAAGTCACTTCGAAAAAAAAGAAAAATACAATTTTCCATTGTTCCATCTTACCGCTGATTTGTGGGAAGAAAATGCCTTGTAGCATTAAGCTCGCTATTGTACTATCGAAATATAAATAAGAAGTACTTATTAATTCATAGAATAAAATAGCGTCGTATGGAATTATTACGTCACAAGAAAATAGTGACTAGACTGCAATACTCACTTTAAGCATAGCCCCGGTGCATAGTGTATACCAAAAGCTTTATAAATCCGACCCCACAAGGCAGGTCAGCCAGACGGATAGTAGTTCGAACTAATTAATAGCCGGTGACCGAAGGTTTCCGCTCAATATTAGGCGCCGTAATTGATACGTTGATACGTACGTTGAGAAATTGAAGTAACCATTTCAGTAGGTACTTTCTTATATTCAGCGGTATATCGTTGATTTGTAGTTGAGTTATAGTAAAATTCTGACAAAAAAAAAACAATGATATAGATGATGATGATAGCGTGGTCGGACACTGCGTCGAAGGACGTAGGGTTCGAATCCTAGCAACTGAGTCGGAACTTTCGGTGAAAAAGAACATCGTGATGAAACCGTAGCATAGTGATAGCTTTTTCAAATTCCGCCTGCCGAGCTACACCACCCTCAAGTTGAAAATCTGCCACTAAGGACCTGTTGATGTATTCCGGCAGTTGTACTTGAGAGCCAGTCTCCCTTTCTCTAGATTTAGCGTAACTACCATGTTAGACTACATCATCATTTACCAATTTAATAAAGTATAGACAAAAGTTATATATGATTGGTTCTGTTCGCTTAAACCATCAATTAGTATTTTGTGATAAGATATATTATTAAAATCATGAGCGTTATTTTTCAGCGCATTCAAGAAATTAACATCAGATGAGATTGTGATCAAACGGTAACCAATAAAGTATAAACAAAAGTTATATACTCGTATGATTGATTCTGTTCGCTTAAATCAAACAATTAGTATTTTGTGATTAGATATATTATTAACATCATGAGCGTTATTTTTCGGCGCATTCAAGAAAATATACAAGCCTTATTAAAGATTAAAGTAATTGTTTGAATTCCCCCACTTTTTTTTTGTATAAGAATTAATGTAACCTATAACTATTCGATCCTATTTAAGCATAGTTTCGACTATTTTATCATAAAATATACGTGATTTAAGTAACAAAAAAAAAATTAAATCCAGATATAAAACTATCAAACGAATTCATCATATAAAAGTTTCTCTACTGTGAGGATCGATCTCTCTCCGATTGCGCCATGACGTCTGTTTTATTTTAAGTACTTAAAATGAATACTCGAATGAAAACATATACTCATAATTTCCTGTTGAAATATACAATATGTGTTCTTCTCGATATTTAAAATATTTAAATAATATACGATAGTATCAAACTTCGTTATCCAAAAATATATAATAGTTGTATAATAAGTATATATTTGTACTCGTTTAATTTATTAGCTGCTGAAATCACTTATCATGTTTGAACTTGATTTATTTTCCTAAATTATAAATTACCTTTTACTGCTAAACCCTTATAGAAAAACGTGATTATATAGAGTCAAGATACTTCTTCCAGTTTATGTATATATTAATCTGAAAATATATACACTGTTAATAATCAACAATATGTGTATCTACATACACTCGTTTTATGAAACATACTGCAGCAAACACTTTTAACGAAACTACAAAACTTTTTTTAATGGTATGCAAATAACAATAAAGAAACAAAAGTATCAAAAGTAATATGCACCTTAGACACACTAATACCTGTGTCTAGTATACCGACTTGACCGACGACGCCATTGCTGGCTTCATCTATCTGGCAGTAGGGACTCCGGCACGAGACTTTGTGGATTATAACCTAAAACTGGCCAAAATAAATAAAAATGAAACCACCATAAAGGCTAAATCTCAGCAAAAATTCAGAATTACTAACATATATTTAAAAAATATATATATTTCTATATTTAAATTAGCTATAACTAATGAGGTTTGAAAATAATATCTTGTCTTACTCACTTGAATATGTATTCAAGCTGCACTAGATTTTATATTCAAAACTATTTCAGAAAAAAGGTGCGAAGTCTGCAGGAAAAAAGTAAATACACTAAATAAAAAATGTATCTTCGGACTTTATTTTCCAAGTACAATATATGTACTCTACTTGTAAATAAATGTAAAATAATTATTTACATATTTTAAAAGTTTCCCCAACGGTTTTACCTAATAGTAGAACTATCATTCCTGGTAACGAGTTATTTGAGTAGTAAAGTTGATATACGAGTGTATATGAGATGATACACACACTACAGTAATTATTATCTCTGTTCTAAATCTAAATAAATTTAAAATAATTATCTACATATTTTAAAAGCCTCCCTAACGGCTTTACCTAATAATTGAGCTATCAATCCTGGTAGAGTGATATTTGAGGAGTAAAATTGGTATATATGATATGATACACCACCACAATAATTGTTGTCTGTACTTTAATTGTAAATAAATGTAAAATAATTATTTACATATTTTAAAAGCTTCCCCGACGGCTTTACCTAATAGTAAAATTATCATTCCTTGTAGAATGATATTTGTGGAGTAAAATTGGTATATACTTTACCACACCACAATAATAGTCTGTACTTTAATTATAAATAAATGAAAATAATTATTACTATCTTCCCCACGGCTTTACCTTGTAGAATATCACTCCTTGATATTTGAGGAGTAAAATTGGTATATATGATATGATACACCCACCACAATAATTATTGTCTGTACTTTAATTGTAAATAAATAAATGATTCCCCAACGGCTTTAATAATTAGAATGATATTTGAGGAGTAAAATTGGTATATATGATATGATACATATTTTGTCTGTACTTTAATTGTAGCTTATTTTAAAAGCTTCCCCAACGGCTTTACCTAATAGTAGAACTATCACTCCTTGTAGAATGATATTTGTGGAGTAAAATTGGTATATATGATATGATACACACACCACAATAATTATTGTCTGTACTTTAATTGTAAATAAACGTAAAATAATTATTATTTTAAAGCTTCCCCAACGGCTTTACCTAATAGTAGAGCTATCATTCCTTGTAGAATGATATTTGTGGAGTAAAATTGATATATATAATATGACACACACACCACAATAATTATTATCTCTGTTCTAATTCTGAATCAATTTAAAATAATTATCTACATATTTCGAAAGCCTCCCCAACGGCTTTACCTACAGTAGAACTGTCATTCCTGGTATAGTGATATTCGAGGAGTTAAATTGGTATATATGATATAATACACACACCACAGTAATTATTATCTCTGTTCCAATACTAAATAAATGTAAAATAATTTTCAACATATTTTAATAGCTTCCTCATCGGCTTTAATGCAACAATACAGCTATGATACCTAGCACATTTTTTAAGGAGTAAAATTGCAATAGGTTCAATAATAAATAAACAATGTACTTTGGTACAAATATGATAAAAATAAGGGCTGCTTTTAAACATCGTTTCATTACCAAACTGTAGATAAATGATATTCGACATAGGTGCATCCTCGTCTATCAAGAGTATTTATTGCAATAGGTAATAAGCATCCGTGATTCAGTAGTTCCCCGAGCGTTGAGCGTTCACGTTGTCTCCGAAATTGTGGCTTGCGTCACGTTCGTCTCTTACGTATCCGTGGATAATATGAACTAAGTGTTGATATTTATCTATCAGTTTAGAGTTCTTATTTCTTTTGAATTAAAGCGTTGCTGTGGCCGTGAAAAACTAACCGGCCGGCTGTGCGTCAATTGAGACTTAAGAACTTTCCCTGTGCTTGTGCTAAAAACTGTTGCTGCTTGCACGCGAATATAGTATTTAAGCTTTGTAGTTTAAGGAACACTGACTTTGTATATAACTGCTTTACTAATAATAGTTATAAGAGGTAAGTGGATTATCATTTCAGAAATTGAAAAGAAGTGCCAATTTTTTTGGTTTTAATGTTGCTAAACAGAACATTTCGTTTTATTATATTTTCATGAAATATAGAGATATCCGATTTCGTGAGCAAATAAGGGTACTGTTTTCCATAAATAAGTTCAGTATTCCACTGTTATTATATAAAATAAAGAGTATGAAGTAAATTTCGGGCATTTTAAAAGGAGATGCATAAGTTTATAGTGAACCTAAGCACCACAAACAGCTTTATTTTATCTTTAGTTATGTTGGAAGTAGACTATCACATTTATGTAATTATATTTATTTATGCATTTATATAAGCAATATTAAATGGTTCTTACATATATTTATTATTTTCGTAGGAGTTTTAGGTTTAAAATAAGTATAAATTTTCAGCTATAAGCTATTACATTTTGACAAAAGTTATTTCTTTTTAAGTAATGTTGCGTACTTTCTAATATCAATTAACAATACATTAATAACAAGTAATCTTAACTTTACTAGCTTAAATCCGTTTTCAAAACGGAACATTATATTGTCTGTTAAACAGAAGAACGTCTCGAGTGTTCACTCAAATATTTTGAGGCTTTGTTTAAAATAAGTATGCAAGTTTTGTGTTCGTATAGAAATACTACAGTGAAAACATTGAATAAACATTAATGTTAACTAGTGGTATAGGAAAATAAATCCTTTATTTGCTATTCACTTGAGGAATATGTGATTAATAGGGCAATGAGGATGGCGAAAAGTATCGCTTTAAAAATGGTAACTGTTTAAAAAGTAAACGTTTAAAACTAATTACATGAAAATCAGGTCAAATTTTAGTTGTCTCACTCTGCCCCTTTAAGAAACTATATTTTGTGAAATTTGTTAAAATGTTGTCGCCTGCGATGTTATCAAGATGTCATACCGCTGCTATATTTGTGGTAAAATTGAATTTTACTTTAAAGTGAAGCGTTACGTTCAGGCGAAGATTTGAACTTGCGATTTCTTTGCAGAGCTCAGTCTTTATAAGTTGAAGGCCCTTTCATAGAAATTCATAGAAAAATGTAAGCAGAACGCGCTATAACTTGGGTTTTATGATACGAATGCGACAGATGTGCTGTGAAGATGGCAAATAGAAATTAAAGAAAATATATCAAAAGCAATAACTCTTAATCTTATCATTTCTAGTTATTGTGTTTTAATATTTTTTTTTATAAATTCACATGTTAATAATTAAAATAATAATTTCAAGTACATATAAATAATAATCACCGAGTATACCGAGAATCACCGATATTTTAAAGAAATATTTGAAAATATATAATATGTTTCTATTGAATTTGATCTAAAAAGTAACCGTAGACTGTATTGAACTAACTTAGCAAACTTGTATTGTGTTTTAAACGTGCTTTGCTTCGGTGACGCGAATGACATCGAATAATTAAATCTCGAAAATCAGATACTTTGTTTTTATTGGTCGTATACTCATCCCTAATTAGTTTTTCTATTCCTGTAAAAATATTAAATAATTTATAATTTATATTATATTAATAATTTCACACATAATTTATGGTGAGTTTAAATCAATTAAGGTAATTTTGTACATCCAAAATAAACGAATTAAGCATTCACTACTAACAACTACAGATTGTGCAGAGCATATAATAATAACGCCAGGGATCCGGACATATTTCACGGAAATTTAAGTAAGACTGATGTCAATAATATTTTGATGATGTAAATAAAATATATATATATATATAATTGCACACAAAACATAATGTAATATTCATAATATGTAATTGATTTGTATTTTTCATTATTTATTTTTGTTTTTTTTTTTTATTTTTCTATAACTTTATAAAATGTTGTGCCCAACTGTAAGAGAAAGACAAATTTAGTTCTGTACTTTATTATTATTATTGTGTTTATTATATATCATTAATTTGCTTTCTGTTGTTGAGCCAAAATTAATAAATAATAAACTAAAATAAATTTCAAACTGAAATAGTGAACGTTGAAAAAAAAAACATCAGCGAAACTAGTTTAATTCCGTGAACTCGTTATTCGTCAAACGTGCTTCCTGTTTATGAATATCGGGTCCGAGTAACAAAGGGTGAAGGGGCGGAGATCGGTATGTTGGTATACGTCCGCTTTTCCGTGCTTGCTTTTGATACGAGAGCAGTTCAGACATTTTGCAGAGCGTGAGTGAAATTGAATCAAATACGATATATGCCATATATCTCAGTTGATTTAACTATTGTCGATTCCTACAAAATTTTGCTTCGGGAAACAAAAGAATTATAGCCGTTTATATATAGCACCCTAATATAAATATACACATATCCGTAGGAAATTAATTTTCTATTAAAAAGTATTTTACATCAAATTTCTAAGAACAATTGCTTGAAGAATTGCTCGAAATATTAAGCTTTTGCCTTTTTAGTTTTTAGGAAAATTTAACTTTCTAAAAATGCCTCATAAACAGTTTTCTGTAAATTAAACCATTACCAAAATAACAGTAAAAAAACAAAAAAATTGTATAAAATTTGACTTTAGTGACATGTACTGCGTCACCGATGTGCATTACAGTTAAGTCGCAATAGGTGCTATTATTGTAGAGCGCTCAATCCCCTGAGTAATACCCGAGTTCGATCGACTATCACAAGTGCAGCCGAGTTACAAAAAAAAACAAAGCCTACATGTATTTTATATGGGAAATCTTCTCATACTCTAGAGGAGTACTTAGTGTTCATATTAAGCGTTCAAATTTTCAGGCAATTTTTTGTTTACATTATTGCAACAAAAATTTTCCGCGGGGTCAATAAATAGTCATATAAAAAAGCCACTAAAAAAGTTGACAGAAAATTTGATTTATATATGCGTATATACATACATATCTTACCTAACTGAAATCTATGTAAGTAGAGGTTTACATTATTACAGCAACTAAAAAGCAATGCATTATATCTGCTCAAATGATTGATAACATCTTAATAACGCTGCTTATTATCCATTATTCGTTATTATTATTGACAACGACAGTGATCGACAGTTGTTATAGGGACTTAAGACAAGACATGCATTATATTACAAACAATAGGTGTGCAAGGGAGAAAACACTTCTAATTATCACACTCAAAAATTGGATATTCATTATACGAAAATGTCAGTTTTACAAATTACAATACGATACAAAATAGCAAATCACTTAACAGCAGAATAATTGATAAGTAATTATAACATTTTTTGTAAAATAACACAACCATATATATATATATAGCTATTATATACACATGCAAGAGATAAATAGTATAAAATAAACGATAAATCGGTTGGTGGCTAATTTAAATTAATTAGTTATAACTATATTTTGCTTGAATAGCTATGATACTGTTTTCCGCCACCGAAAGGTTTAGCTTTTATGTAACATACAATAATACGCCTCCATCATCATTACTAGCTTATTTATCCGTTGAATCGCATTTCAACTTAACGCAAATGTCTGTATGCATAACTGCCCTTGACCAGCGGCTCTGCACACTTTTATTATTATCTGCCGTATTCTCCGTGTTCAAGTATTTACGCACTCCAATTATCATGGTTGAATGGTATAAAAGTTGATTCTCTGCAATGCCGTGTAGGAAGTGAGTTGGAACAAAATAGATCATAAAGACGTTCTCCGTAACAAAAATTTACGTATGTCACATTTTAAAAGATTTTGAAATTTGTCGATTTCAGATATACCAATATTATTAATTTTTATATATTACTAACGACCGATGAAGCAAATGAGACAAAATTGTCATTTTACAGTACGACCATACAATGAAATAAAATGGCAATCGAACGACAGTACGTCAGTCTGTCATTTCTGTAAATATTGTTAAGGTTAACCCAGCCTGCTGTTTGTATCTCACTCACTTTTTATATGATTTTTTTTTCAACCAAATATTTAATTTTTCTTACATACATACTTTCATTGAATTTTATTTATATGGATACTATTAATCCACTTCAATTTCACATAAGTTTCTAAACGATTTAAACAATTAGACAGTTCTTCAAAATCATAGAACATACATAATAATCATCACACGAATGTTTTTACAGTACCAGGTCACCTCACAATGTAATGCAATTCTATTTACGCCACAGTCGAATGTTTTTACAGTACCACGTTACCTTGCAATGTAATGCAAGTATCTTTACCCCGCAGTCGAATGTTTTAACATTACCACGTTACCTTACAATGTAATGCAAGTCTCTTTACTCCGCAGTTGAATATTTTTACAGTACCACATTACCTTACAATGTAATGCAAGTCTCTTTACCCCGTAGTCGAATGTTTTTACAATACCACGTTACCTTACAATGTAATGCAAGTATTTTTACCCCGCAGTCGAATGTTTTAACAGTACCACGTTACCTTACAATGTAATGCAAGTCTGTTTACCCCGCAGTCGAATGTTTTTACAATACCACGTTACCTTACAATGTAATGCAAGTCTCTTTACCCCGCAGTCGAATGTTTTAACATTACCACGTTACCTTACAATGTAATGTAAATCTCTGTACCCCGCAAGCGAACGTTTTTACAGTATCACGTTACCTTACAATGTAATGCAAGTCTCTTTACCCCGTACTCGAATGTTTTTACAATACCACGTTACCTTACAATGTAATGCAAGTCTCTTTACCCTGCAGTCGAATATTTTTACAGTACCATGTTACCTTACAATGTAATTAGATAGATTATATCATTTCCGTAAAACAAGAAGTAAGAAAACATGAAAAGTTTTATGAAATATGAAACCATAAACTATATATTTTATATCGTAGGTCGACCTGCTTGCATGACGCCTGTACCTGTACTTTATCTTCCCATTACCTTACAATAGACTGACTGTACACATATCATTGGGGTAAAATGAAAAACAGACACATAAGTATTTATTTGTAAAATATAGAGAATAAATATATATATATATAAGAATACCGATATACATTTTAGGTCGGCTTCTCTTTTTAACTACATTGTTTACTCAGCTACCTATTAGCTGATGAACTGGACTTAAAAATCAAATGTATGTTATAATACAAATGGTTGCTTCGTTTTATCACTATAATACCTGAACTGCAGTGGGTTTTCGCAATAAATATTTTTATGGTAAACACTTTGATCACGGTGACATAGAAGCTGGCGCTATAAAATCATGAAAGCACGCCTTAAAATATATTGTACGTGTGGACTATAAGCTACTGAATATTTTCAATCATATAACTTTCGTGTTAACAAGAAATCAATACATAAGCGTTCTTACACATAAATTTATATTTGCGCGTCCTTAGTACGCTAATAAATATTTAAGATAGATAAGTATATATATGTAATGGATAATTCTACTTATAGAAAGAAATAAGTAGTATACGAGGTAATGTTCTATGCGTTAACTTATCGTGCATATACTTAGTTTGAAACTTCGTGGAGACATCGTTTGTTAAAGTCGAAATTCTACGGCATCCACATCACAGCCGAATGACAACGATGACTGGAACATCCCAATATTGACGGCACAGTACCCTCATCTTTAGGCTAGCGTAAGTGCTTTCGGGTGTTATCTATTTTAGGATTTACGCAGATCGCTTAGATTGGAAGATTGCACCAGGAGACTGGACGGCGTCACTTGTGCTTTGGTTATTTCGCAGCAGAACAAAAAAAAAGACTTAATTCAAACTATTATTATATCCATGCTACATGTTTTTCTTAGAATATACATTTTCAATCTACTTTTTGTTTTTGCGTAATTGGCAAAAACGTTGGTGCTTATTTATTTTTTACTTTTTTCGAACTGTCCACACTGTTGACCTGGCAAGGCCTTTTCAGTTTCACCGGACTACTGGGTCTTTATAAAACTTATACCATAATAGTCATATAAATTTTAAAGTGCAAGACTGTTTCATACGCTTGTTAACCGTGGAGATATATTATGAAATATTCACCAAAACAGTGTTACCTAAAATTAAAAATTAGCCGTTAAAAACTAAGAAAGTCTGTGCAAATATTTATATGAAAAGATTAAATCAGTTTTCACTAAGAGTTCGAAAGTTTTGTTTTTTTTTTTAACAAAAATATTTTAATTAGCGAGCCATTTCATAGATTATATATAAATATCTTATCTATATTGTAACGACAACATTGTAATAAAAATTTAAATTTTAACACATCAAATTTTCATGACAGTCGGTGCAATAATATATAAGTCGATGTATAGGAACGCCACCCAGGAACAAATGCCAGGAAAATCTGTTAAATATTAGAAAAAGTTGACGTACTACAGCACTACTTTGTGCAAGTTATAATAGTTTTCATTTAAGTCATTTAGGTGGTACTAACTTTCATAGAGATTTTATTTTTTATTAAAATCGGTCCAGCTCTTTAGGAGGAGTTCAGTCACATAAACACGTACAGAAGAATTATATGCAAAGATATACATTCAATTACAAAAAAGACTCCTTTCTGAAATACTCCTTTCTGAGACAAAGAGCTTTAATCTGCTCCTTCAACTATCGCCTATTGTTAATTTCAAGCATCGAGAATTCTACAGCGCTATATTTTTATCCGAGACAGTAATAAATTATTGCAATTGAATCTGCAAATTATTATAAAGAAATTTTATTTAACAATTTTTCAAATTTACTTATATCAAACTTACTTAGTTTTTATCTGTATGTTAGTTAGTTAGTATACCAATTATTAGTCAAACTGAAATCGCATGATGATAAAACTAATAAAAGACTAAATATATATATATATATATATTAATTGAAGGCCCACGGAACTATAAAAACATTGTTATTATATGTTGAACATAATAATTCCTGTGCATGTCAAAATTAACTCTTAATAGTTAAACAGGGACCGTAGGTGTTAATAAGCACGTTCACGCAGGCGAGCGGTATCGGAAATGTTGTTTGAATAGTGCACAAATATTGGCTGCCCCTGAAACTATAGAGCACGCTTGGCAGTTTATCATCGAATTAATCAATGACCTTGTGAACACGAATTTATGAGAATTAATCATCCTAATCTAGCGATTCCGTATTTTCCAGATCATGTTGATAAAATTGTTAATATAATTGTATAGAATAACGGCTCATTTGATAGCGTGCTTGGACACTGTGTCGATCAACGTATGTACGAATCCTTGCGAAGGAGCCAGAGCCTTTTGTTGAAGGAAAACATCGTGACGAAATCACAGCATTATGGTAGGGCTTTTTTAAGCTCGCTTTACTACCGACTACCATTAAGATGAAAATCTGGTACCGAGTATCTATAAGTGTGTTTCGATAGCTAGACTTGAGAGCTAGTTTTTAGATTTAGCGCGCTTATCATTGTAGACCGAATCGTCATTTAATATCAGGGGAGAATGTGTTCAAACGCCTAAACGTGTAAGGTATAAAAAAATATATAAATCTTGTTTATATAAGTATAATACTTATGCGTACTCGTTGTTATAAATAAACAACGGATGAATCATCAATCGTGGAGATCAGAAATATTGGAGTTCTAAATATAGTCTGTATCGAAGTTTGTCGAATCGTTCAAATAATGATGTCAGTCTTTCAGAGATTTTTTATCCTTCTTTACTGAAAGTTATATAGATGTGCCACGGTACGTCCGCGTTGAGTTCTATTGTAAAGGCGTCGGAGCCAATATAAAGAGTAACAAAAGAAAAAAGTTGCATTTTGTTCACGTCTCTTGTTTAGTACCGATTTAACAAACTTGTGGTTTCCTATTGAAAAGAAATTTCTCTATAGAGAATTTATTATTTTATTGTTTCATTATTTTTTATCCCATTCAACTAGTTAAGTAGTTTCTTCTAAATTGTAAAGATATTTTGTAGATGTTTACTTAGGACATTATTCTATAGGTATATAAAATCGCCATATTATATCATAGTATATCTCACAGTGGCGATGGGTAGAAATCTGAAAAAGGGAAGCCAGAGCAAAAAAAGAGTTCTTAAGGCTCGATCTAATTGCTAGCTCCTTATTGGTCATCCGTAAAGCGAGACAGAGCTCTGTTCGTTTCCGAGGGAAATGAAAGAGAAACGCGACAATATATACCAATTCTTAAAGGGAAGCCAATGGGAATCGGATTATATGGACTCTTCGCCTTTGATATCTCAAGTTATTTTATAGCATAAGTTGAGTATTTGTTAAGTAACGAAAATATTACTTTAATGTTATAATCGCTCTCACACTTTGTATTATTTAAATACTGTATCACTAAACTTGCTCATCGATGTCAGCGAAGTGACCATCCAGCTTGTTAAACGCCCCTTTAATATTTCCTTATACGTCAGGCATGAGTAATATTGCAGGTTCTTGAAAATATTATATTCTTCAAAAAATAAGTATATTTCATATATTTTAACGGCAGCGGCAATGGCTCCAGATAAATACATGATTTAAAACCGAATTAACTTACTATATATATATATGATTGCGTTTTTCCTTTCGTTAATGTAAGAAACAAAAACCATTATAGAAAATAAATCATCCTAGCTGCGATACGTGGTTTGTTTTCGCTCACTCGAGACAAAACTGGCTTTTATTTCCGATGATACGATAAATAAATAGTCGCTCGTCGTACCGAACAACGAAGTAAACATTGCAAAACTATTAACAAACGTGTGTGTTTTATCCAATAAACAATTTTTCGAAAACGTATTTATAGTTTCAGTAGACATTTTAGTATTCATATTTGGATTAAATACTGTATGGATAGTATAGAAATATGCAGCGTATTTGCAAACATCGGTGTCGCTTAGGCGGGTATTATACATCATGTTGACCAGGATCACGGCATATGTAGGCGAAAAGCAGACTTAAGTATTTATGTATGCGACTCGCATCCGGCTGTCCTCCGTTTATAGAGCTATCAAGACGCTGTCAAAAGATTCTTATCTAAAAATGCATCTTGCAAATTTATTTATATTGACAACCAGTAAGTTCAGAATTTTAGTCTTTAGTCTTATTTATTTGACATACTCGTATAATTACTAAGCATGGAGTATGAATCTTTCACTAGAAATTATTTCTAATAGTCATAGTTTGAACGGATAACATTTGGTCTTTTAGACCAATCCGCTTTGGTAGTCTCCTTAATTTTATTCTAACTGTTATAATATTCTATTTTTTTATTTTATTCACCAGTGACAGAGAAGTTGAGGAGTAGTAGGTTAGCATGGTACGGGAATATTATGAGAAGAGATGAAAGTCATGTAACAAGAAAAGTTTTGAGTTTGAAAGTGGATGGATATAGGAGTAGAGGAAGACCGAAAAAGGTGTGGATGGATTGTATGAAAAACGATATGTGTATAAAAAGTGTGAATACTGAGATGACATCTGACAGAGGAGAGTGGAAATGGAAAACATGTTGTGCCGACCCTACTTAGGTGGGATAAGGGTCAGATGATGATGATGTTATAATATTCTATTTTTTCTTGTAAATGTAATTTAGTAGATCTAAAGTAAGCTATCCTGAATTTGCAATATAACAGGAATAACCCGCAGTCGACCATAAGTGACGCTAACCATTTAATAAAACGTGAGCTGCCTCTTTGTATGCAACTCTTTGACATAAAGAAATCGCTGGAAATCGCTTTGGTTTCTTATTTATTTTGTCTTTTTATTTTAAAAAAGATGTTTAAAATCGATGAGAAATATTGCTTATCGTATTAAGTCTGTATCAGATTATCATTATAAACAAAGTTCTTCGTTCCCATCCTTTTCTAACACGTGCACTATATATAACGCGTGTTCATTTTAACGTTAATAACGTGAAGTGTGGACCGTTCTAATATTATATACAGGACGAAGCGGTCGAAGTGCATCGTTGCATAAGAGCAACCGGTCACCGGCAAACCGCATGGGGAGTATCTACGTACCTGTGCAATTTAGTCTCACCGATTACATTTTGCACGACGGGATTTGCAAAACGTCATTTCTCTTGCGTATTTGACAGTAAAAGAAAATTAAAACTAATATTTAGTACAGTAAATTATAAACGAACAAATACAGTACATATCTTTCATCTTTGTTGAAACAATTGAGTAAAAAATGCAAAATTCCTTTTAACAATACATAACTTACTGATGAAGTGCATTCATTTTATCAGTCGCATGGAAACTCACCTTAAATGCATTAGAATCAATAAAGATAGTAGAGTGCCATCTACGCGGCTACAATAGCTACGGGATTCGTAGCAAAGTGCTACGGCAAATATAGTTATGAGGTGAATAAAAAAGTGCGCGGTTCGTTGAATTTAATTATGCATCTGGCTTATGATTCCTTTTACAGTTTTCAACGTATTCTTTTAAGAAGGATGAAACGTACCTTCGCACTGAATCTAAATACAGTTACATTATGATAGACTTAGAAATAGAAATAGTCTCAAACATATTCTTTGTGTATAACATACTCTACCTCCGTGGTATAGTTTCATATCTGTGTTTGGATTCCATAAAAGTTTAGGCTTATTGTTGGGTTCCGATCCCCAATCTATGGAATTTATACGATTGTAGTACAACGAAATCATAACCTGTCTAAAGCTGCATTGTATGGATACGATGTTTTTGTGAGTTTTTTATGGGGATAAGGTTACTTTATATTTATAAAATGTGGGACACAACACACACAAGCAATAGACAATTGGCTATATATTTTTTTATATATCGTCAAATTAAAAAACTTTCGCCTAGTAATTATCGGAAAGTTCACACGACCACACTAAAGAATCAGACTCGTTTCGGCTTAGCGTATTACCAGTTCTCACCACATTATCGCTTTATATCAGCGATATTAAGTTCAAATGCTAAGGTATTCATTTAAAAAAAATGGTTAGAATGAATAGTTAAAAATAGACAATAAATAGCATGTAAAGGAGATTAATCAGATAGTCCACGATCTTTACATTTTTGTATTAAATTTCTACAAAGAAATTTCATATAAGCTCTTTTCGCTCTTGCAATAAAATGCTTTATGTAAATACTTACAGAGCTGAATAATTCTAAAATGTAAAATAGATCGCGCTAATTATAATTAAATTGAACTGAATATCTTGAATGGAAAGTACATTTTTTTTTTGCGATTGAAGGCAAACAAACAGACGGGTTACGTGATGGTAAGTAATCACCGCCGCCCACGGATACCTGCAACAGGAAGGGCATCATAGATGCCTTGCCAGCCATTGAGGAAGGAGTAGGCTCGTGTCTTGAACGTTTTGTGGGTTGTAATAGTCCAGAAACGCTGCCGTAGGGACTTCATTCCAGAGGACCGACGTCCGTGGGAAAAAGAAAAACGCACGTGTGAACAGCACACCAGACGACTTTCAACCACTGAGATGACACTGATGGAATTTTAGTTTGTGCCGTGTCGTTCGTTAATGGAACCCAGCAGCAGGTGTCAATCCGAACAGCTCTTCAGAATACTCTCCGTGGTAGATCTTGTAAAAGACGCAAAGTGGCGTAACTTCCCTACGAAGCTCCAAAGTGTCGAGCCTTAAGGAAAGCACCCGGTCGTCGACAATTCGAGCAGCTTTTATTGTTTTGAAGCTTTTATTTTATTAAAGTACTAGCTTTTGTACGGGGCTTCGCTAGCGTTAATGTACATTTGACCTAACCCTCGGGGACAGTCCTTCTTTCCTGGATGAAAGGGGTACTTATAAGCTATTTTGTACTCCTGGTTAAGTGGTTAAGATGTGAAACAATTATTCGCATTTATAATATTAGTTAGAAAATTAGGATAGGCAAATTTACAATGTTTTTTTTTTAAACTAATCTACTTTGTGTACGTAACGAATGAGATAATTTAATTTAAGCGAATAATATTTAGGTATTTAAAAATCTTAATTACAGCAGCGTCCACTACTGGTTACAATTCTAAACCTAAACCATTCCTGAATCAATCTGAATACACACAAAAAATTTCATCAAAATCTGTCCAACCGTTTAGGATGAGTTCTGTGATAGAACACACACACACACACAGAAGAATTATATACATATATAAAATAAAGATATTTATTATTATTATTCCTTTGAAAATTTATTATCAATATAGAGTACATTGGAAAATTTCTTGAAATTGAATCAATGCGTTAGAGTAATAAGGAAGTCGTGCAACCTCCTATTATTCCGGCACAACTTATCGAATACCGGTAAAAGCTTTCCGTCGTCAACTCGTTAAGTTATTAGCGTTAGTTGTAACGAGTCATAAGCAAATAGGCGAACTTCTAATAGCCACAAATGGTTACTATTACTTATTGTATTTACCGTGTCCAGACGTACACTAACTTTCATAACAACCGTTTCGACGGTATGCAAGTTAATTCGCTACAGCATCGTCTAGTGGTCAGTTTTAGCAACATGGATAGCATAAAAACTATAAAAAACATATACGTCTGTCATATTCTGTGGTGATTGGTTAAACGGATTTGCAGTTTATCGATCTTAAGTATAACAATATCCATTTCTATATACTAGTTATAGTCCCGTAGTTGAAATTCGGTAACGATAAGAGGTACAGTTATTTATTCACTTGCTAATATGTAGATATTACTACCCTGCATTTCCTTTTGATAGTTATGTAAATGGTAAAGGCTGGAGTAAGTGTTGTACAAGTATTGTAGGATATAGATATAAGAAGCATTAAGTATGACAAACATATACTTATATATATATAAAAGTTTCGACTCGTTGATTGTATGGAGAAAATTAACTATTAAAGAAAATAAACATTAGGAAAATCGATTGACAAATAGAGAAAAAAAAGGTACTTGTTTGATTTATTTTTACACATTTATACAGACTAGTGATCGGCTATTGTTAAGAAATCTACCACGATTATTTAATTTTCCAAGTAAAACTTTTTTCAATGTATTTTATTTGTAACAGTTTGTAAAAGTTTGTAAAAGTTCGTCAATATGTACTAAAGAAAAGAAAAATAATAAAAATCTCTTGACGAAGAGAGAGGGAAGATTTACTTAATTACTTTTACTCTGTCTATTTATATATACGTATATATAAATGAAGATTATTATTATTATATCATACTATATTATGTAGCGAGTAAGTAAATATTCACTTGTATACTAAATATAAAGTTAAAATAATTGTGAAAACGTCTCCCATATTTCTCAAATAGAAATCATAAAAGTACGTCTCCTCAATAAAGGAAGGTTCTAGGAAACTTGTTGCTCCCGCGAGTTATTGGAAGCCTGTAGGCGTTCTCTCACCGAGCCTGTGTTACAATAATACGGGCAAAGATGAAATTTACTTTCCCCCCTACAGAGTTCATTTTATTTGTAAACTGTTTTATAATTTGATTCTGAAAATAATTCTAGTTAAATCAATTATTTTTTTATTACCTTTCGTTAAACTACGTTATTCTTTCGATAACGTACTAGATTGAGTATAAGCTATAATTACTTGTATAAGCCATTTCAACGAATATTCTGGTGTAGTTTGTATTGTAGTCCGGTGAAACTGTAGAGTCCTTGCCAGGTCAACAGAGTATTCACTTCGAAACAAAAAAAAAAACCATTTCAACGATGGAACATTATTATAGCAACACATAAATGAATGACGTAGTAGGACGTTCGTTCAATTCACGCCCCGTAATCACATTTCTAATAGCAACTTCAAACGTATCAGTTCTCGTATTCGTTCATATTTCTAATTTTCTTTCATAAAAACGAGTGTTATTAAAACTTGAATAATAATTAGAATAAACACAACTTATATCACAAGTTATATTCAATAAAACACTAACATTAAACTTTTCTTTTTAGTTATTCTGACAATTACATATGAATTGCTTAATTCCTTTCGCTACAGTTTATATTGAAGTTATACTTCTTTTGGCGCGTTAGGGAAAAATGGTGAGAGTAAGTTTTTACGATGCGGGTGTACGCCGTCACGAAAAACCGACACCCTGAAGTTAGTTATAGTCAACATTTTATTTAAAAAATGTATGTATGTATTAAATACCTTTTTTCTATTGTTAGTGTCGTTTTTTTTACAAACGTAGAATAAGGCGAAGGATTAAATTTTTGAAAAGATTTTTATCTTGTTACGCCAAAGAAGTATAACTTCTAACGCGTGTATATAAGTACACACACACACTTTTTTTTATATTCTACACTCTGTTTACTTTATTTTCATATGTATTTTACATTATTCTCTCAAGAACAGTCAAAAATGAGTCTCTTTTTTTTCCTGATAGTTCAATATCTACCTTCCATTACACTACACAAAAGGTCCGAACTAAGTGATGTTTACATCCAATTATAATAACATACATAGAAAACTCATAGGAGTGTATTTTATTATTTTTCGCGAATTATATAGTGCATTCGGTTTTGTTGGCAAATTAAATTTGATTCGTTATTTTGTCATTTAAAGATTTATCATCGCATATTACTTGTAACTTCCGATATACAATGAATTATTCCAACTAGTAGTCGGTTCAATAGTCAAAATTCGACCGTAACTCTTTTTTTTTTTTGTTTCAATATTATAACGGTTTTTTTTTGACAAAGTATTTTCAAATATTGTAAATTAGTAGTCATATAATAGAATTAATAGTATTGACACAAATGAATAATTATAACTTCGATGTATAATAAGGAAAAAAGCTGTTTCCGATTATTTTTTATTGATAACACTAGACAAAAAAAGCTATTTTATCTTCGCCTATTTATTCACCTATAAATTATATTCTAATCGCAGCGACAAGTCACAGAAATATTATTTATTCTTTCACACACACACACACATTATCAATATGAAAAATACATTGGTTGGAATATTTTCCTATAAAGACCTTCAAACGGTTAATCGAATTCAGGAAGTCGATCCATTAAAGGAACCTTTTTTTAGTTATTTAATTTAAGACACTAAAATGTCTTCCAGTGTGTCATTAAACTGAAATTGAAATATGCAATAGCTTGACAACGTTTAATAGATCTATCGAATAAGAATCCGTTATAAAGTTTACGTAAACTAAAAGTATGAGATGTTCCAATGTATCTATTTCGCTTTTCAATTTCTAAAACAGAAATATAGCACTTTACAGCAATATCTTTCTTGTTGTTCTATTCATAGAAGCCTGCAATGTGGGTGTTGTGTAAACATTCCGTGAATTCTACGAACTTGTTGAAGCATTTCTGCTGCGGAAGTTTGGTTTCCGCGTCGCACCCTGTCGTTGCTCTTTGTCATAGTTCGGTAGATACAGATATTTTATTAAATATAAACGATGTGTCGCGGTATTCTCGCTAAGAACTTTTTTTCATTTTTGTTTTATATACGTATTTTAAAAACATTTTGCCCATCCCTCCACTACTTTTTTGCATCCTACTTGGTCTTTCTATAAGCACCTCTTACTAGGAAGTGCAATTTGTGATGCATAATACTCGCTACTAATTAATTGCTTGACCGGCGCTTGCGTCATATTATAATCTAGAGTTTCGCGGTAAAATATATATTAATAAACCTCTTGTATACGTTTGTACATATTTTTTTTAACATTCGTCATAGCTGTCTATTATTAAAGCGATCAACCACAAATATGATGTAAGAAAAATACATATATCTCTATTTTTATATTAGAATGTAATTCAATAACTGTCCGACCGATGTTTATCAAAATGTACAAGCACGGTAAGCTGATATCAATTATCAATTTATAGGTTACAGAAATAGCTAATTATTTTTTTGAAATGGAGAGTAGAAAATAGAGAACATAAAAAGCAAAAACAAAATACATACCTATATTTTTTTTTGTTATCAATGGATTTTGGAGAAATTTTGAACACTGTAAGTATATGTGATTCCGAAACTGATAATATATAAAATTGCCAATAATCTAGAAACCGTACATATATTAACTTCAAAGGAATTAAAATCGTACCTATTTAATCTCAACAGATTTTAATGAAATAGTTAATGTACACGGAAAGTTTTGTGATATTTCGTAATTTATAGAATATAAGAATTTTCAAAAGTACTCCTATGAATCGAAAATTTCTTAAAGAAAACGAGTAACACTTTCACATCGATTATTATGAGGTAGTATAAGAATTGTTAGTATCATTTAAAGACAATGAATCTCAACCAATTTTAATTAAATTTTGTACACAGAATGTACATACCATGCCGATATTTAAAGCCTATTGAGATTATCTGCAATATTTTTGAGATATAACCCATGCTTTGTACCCAAATAATAAATCGAAACTAACTATTGGACAAAAAATGCGTGCGGAACTGCGGACAGTTACTATGTTCATATAAAATTATGATATAACAATAGAAAAGAATACTCTAAAATCGTATACGTAATCGTAAAACTTGCATTGATTATTGGATAACACCAGTAAATGTTTGAAAATAGACTTTTAATTTTATAACGACATTACGAGAATATAAGGAAAGCAGTAAAAAAATCTACCACAATACAGTGAAATCTAGTAAATCAATGCTTAAGTTTTAAATCGGGTCAAACTAACCACAAAGTTCGTTAGTGGCGGTGAGAGTCGATCAAAAGACATTGGTGACTTTAGTAGGTCACTTTAGTAGCAACTTTAGAACAACAGAGAGAATTTGTATTACATTTATATACATACTAGCTGTTGCATGCGGAGCTGCAGATGCGTTTTTTTTATAATTGTAAAATATTTCTTATAAGATCAGCTATCTGTCAGTGAAAGTCCCATGAAAATAGGTCCAACCGTTTTGGAGATAGTACTACAGACGAAGCCACGGATGACAGCTAGTCTAAAATAAAGTAACTCATGTCACCCGCTGTAATTTTAACTATCCGTCAGTGAAATTTCTGTCAAAATCGGTCCAGCCGTATCGGAGATTACCCGGAACATACAGACGGACAAAATTTAAAAAAATTGTATTTTTGTTATCAGTATCGTGTATACATTCATATCCAATCAGTAAAATGTCGTTATTTTGATATTACAAACAGACACTTCATTTTTATTATATGTATAGATTAATATCTAAAGGTTGTATTAGGCGAAGCACAGATTACGTACTATAGAAATTTTCGTACGAAATTCGTGTATTTTTTTTTTTATTTCAGCACGACGAATCTCTGTATTTTACTTAAGGGAAACCACAGTGCAGCCTAAAAATAACGGTGACTGTGGTGGGTTTTGACAAAGTAAAAGAGAAACATTGTATCGAGTTTGGACATGCGCATGCCGGCCACGACCTAATCGGATAATATCCTCCCACCACACTTAGTGACATACGCCGACGTACTCGAATCACGTGTCATTATGGTTAATGTATGATGTCGCGGTCTAGTCTGACACAA
Organism: Antheraea assamensis; assembly: GCA_035772565.1. Lineage (NCBI taxonomy): Eukaryota > Metazoa > Arthropoda > Insecta > Lepidoptera > Saturniidae > Antheraea > Antheraea assamensis. The sequence continues at coordinate 1,774,457 of JAQQSE010000086.1, forward strand.
CTTTGTATTTATTATAAATTTCTTATAATTTTGTAATATATAAACTAAATTTAAGTTGTAAAGTTGCTGTTGCTGTTGTAAAGTTGAAGGTGCTCGGCAGAGCCGTCACGATCAATATGGCGGCGCCCATGACTTAATTGAAAAATGTCACTTGCACCGTGATTTCATAAAACCACACAATTATTTGTTTTTTATCGTACGATTTTTTAAACGTTTTCTTTCGTACAAACCTCGTCCTGATTATTAAAAACACAACAAAAAAGGCTTAGCCCAAATAAGTGTATTCGTTCTGTAGTGATGCGCTTACATACATTATTTATATATATTACTAGCGGCCCGCTCCGGCTTCGCACGGGTATAAATTATATAGCCTATGTCAATCACTAAAAAAATGATTAAAATCGATCCAGCAGTTTTGATTTATTCATTACTGTCCGTGGCCCGCACGCGTTAAATTTGGAGTAACCACAAAAATAACAGTATTTCTCCACTACTTAATTTATATTATTACACATATAAACCTTCCTCTTTAATCACTCTATCTATTAAAAAAAAACCGCATCAAAATCCGTTGCGTAGTTTTAACGATTTAAGCATACATAGGGATATAGGGACAGAGAAAGCGACTTTGTTTTATACTATGTAGTGATAAACATTCAAATCCAAAATATATGTACAAATAAAATGTCGAAATTCTAATCGCATAAACATAAACATAAGAAAATGAAGGACGCGTTCTAAATGATGTACCGATCACTACTGTCGATAAATAAAATTAATCTCGGGAGCTACCCGATTCAAGCCTTAGCGGAGTGAATATTTGCACCGGATAGAAAGCGAAACATCGTTAGAATCACTTGCGTATTTTCCGAGCAAAATGCAAATTTCATTTTATAGCTTTCAATTGATGTTTTTATTTGTTCAAGTTAGTATTGAAAATATTTCCATTACACAGAGCACTTTGAATTTGCAAATATCAAAATGAATAACTTTTTCCTTTTGTGTCCTCGTTTGTTGAAGTAATACATATAGCAGACCAGCATGTGTTTCAACTAATCTACTACAGCTCAGAGTGAGATAAGAAGGCATCATTTATACAAAGCTTTCACGTAACCTTAAAGCGTACAAAAACTTGTAAAGACCAATTGGTAAACTAACTGAAAACTAGAACGAAGACAGCCAATAATTAATTCACTCTACACCTCATGGGTCATATACTTATGTCCAATAGTAGAATGAGACGTGGTCATAATGATTATGTTAAACTATAACATTTAAAATGTTGCTATGGGGGACAGCAGCTGAGGTAAAAACCATATTTTTATTACAAAAAATTGCAGTTTCATCAATTTGCAATATGGGACGCATTAAGCTCTGCATTCCCAATACATTATTAATAATTTAATGTATGTCTGCGAAAACTTAGAAAAGCTGGATTTCGTAAAACATCGGTATGATTATTACATCCCAAGTTTTATACCCACTAAGACCAATAACAGATTTTTTAGGTAAAATTATGTTAGGTTTTATAACAAAGTCCCAAAGCACATTACCGATTTGCTGGATAGTATTAGTTCGAGCACCGTGTCAAATGGGTTTTGATGTCAAAAGGTGGATCAATGTGTGAACGATGGTGATGTCCAGAATTAATACCCTTCTCTGTGCGTCCGCCAAAAACGATTATAACTTTTGTCGCGTCATCAAAACATTACTTTAGTATTAGTTGCATTTTTATGCACCGGACAAGGCAGTATAGTCTCGGCCGGCAGACTCATATAATAAACTAGTAGGCCCGGCGGACGTTGTCCTGCCCTGATAATAAAAAATATATACTTACGTGGATGAAACGCTTAAGGCGGTTTGACTTTTTCCGATTCTTTCATCATTATATTTCAACGAACTTATAAGAAAAATTATTAACAAATTATATACCTAAACCTTCCCCATAAATTACTCTATATATTGGTGAAGACGGCATTACAATCCGTTCAGTAGTTTTTGAGTTTATCGCGAACATCCAGACAGACAGACAGACGTGGCAGACGACTTTGTTTTATAATATGTATAATAATAGATAATGTTTTAATTTGGAAATAATTATTAATTTAACTAAAAGTGACATTGTATCGAGGTTGATCCTCCAAACTTTAATGTATTTTTAAATACTACCTTTTGTTCGGGGCTTCGATCGAATTTATGTAGGTTTGATCTATCCGTCAGGAACAGAGTACGTTTTTCCGGGGATGAAATGTACCGGGTTGTTTTCCGGACCGGTATTAATTTTAACGCTCATAAGCGCCTTCTCATGACCTAAATCGAGTAAAATATTTTTACTATTGAAGTTGGAGAAAATATCAAACAAGGTTATTTAATATCCAAACTTATGCATAAACTCTGTATATAACTTGTACATGAATTATGTACCTATCAGTTATACTTAATTAATCGTTACTATTATTAGGTAATAGGTAAATGCTGAATTTATGGCATATTGATATTTATTATGCACGATTGGATGGAAAAGTAATTTTGCGCCGTCTATTGGCGAGTCGTAGTAAAATGGATTGCGTAAAAACCTTCTCCATGAAACGCCTCTAGGAGGCAAATGGCATTTCTGAAACTTAATTTAAAACTATTATCTGGCATAGGTTGAATCTCGGACATTCTCGGTTAGCAATTTAAATACATGCATAGAGGAACCGGATCCCTAATCAAAACTTACACGGTTCCTATAATCTTCAAAACAATCTTATAAGGATTTAGTATAGTGTTCCGGTAACATTAGACGATAGCTGGTTCCTGCAACTTCGTGCACGTGAATATACTTATGGAGTTTCATGGAAACAATGTATTTTATCCAGATCAAAGCTTGTTTTCCTTTTACTTTTGTAAGTTATATTTTTATCATTCTTGCTGACCTACTACGAAAAAACGTAACAAAATTTAGCCTAGGTCCTTTTCTCCAGTTTAACATTAGTTTAAACAATTAAATGCAATAATTGCTCTCCACTCTATTCTAACATGGAGGATTTCTTTCTTTACACAAACTGGTGTCGCGAATTCTTTGTCATGAAAATTATAGTTTTGTTCTTTAAGGGAATTGTGTTTTATCACTTGTAATTGTAATGGTTTATTTCAGTCGACAGAAACCAGAAACATAAAATATTGTTTATGAGCAAATGGAAACTACTACTGTCAGTATAGTATGACAAAGCTGAAGAAACAAGGAATAAAATGTACTGTCCAGTGTTGTTAATATTGCATTTCGATAATACAAACAACATACGTCATCAGTATATAGGACAAAAGTTTCCGGTAGACCTGAGAAATGACACATTTTAAATTAAAAAAAAACCCCACCGGTTAATACAAAAATAAATGAAATTATAAAAAAAAAATATAAGAATAATTCAATATATGTGTATTATATAGTGGTTATAAAGATCTAATTATAAAAATATACTGTTAACAGTTACATTATTACCGTAAGAAGTAGTAAATATCGTAATTTAACTAGGTTTTTTAATTTTGGTAGGTGGTAGAGCTACGCTGAAACTATTACTGGTTTCAGAATGAATGGGTCGGCTCGCGCGGGGTAGTGCCACCCTCTCACAGAACAGTAACAGTGGTTGCACTGTTGCGTTTCGTTCGGCCAGTGAGAGCGCCGGAGGTCCACATATTTAAAAGTCCGTCAACGCACTTGCGACTCCCCTGGTGTTGCTAGTGTCTATGGACGGCGGTGATCACTTACCATCAGGTGACCCACCTGTTCGTTTGCCCCCTATGATATATAAAACAAAACTGTCAGTTTTTAATTAAAAACCAATAAAGCGAACGTTAGTATAACTTACCGAGTTTTTACTTTAGCGTCCCTTATCGCCATTAAGTATATTGTGCTCATACATTTTTGAAACCTAATATTTTGTTTCTGATAATTTTCGACACCTATTGTAAAATGAATTCAATCTGGTATTAAAAGGTTCGTTGGTGTAAACATCTTATATCAAAGTTATTGGATACACCATTCAATCGCTACGTTTTCGTTTTATATTTAACTAGTTATAAAAAGCTTATACGATTACTCTGTTCGAAATATAACACAATCTCGTTGGTGTAACAGCCTCTCAAATTATATATATAGGGAATTGAGAGTGTTAGTCTTGTTTATTGTAGCACGACAAAGTAAATGCACTTTACCTCACAGCAAGCACCGTGTAACACATTCACTATACCTATAACGTAATGAATCATAAATTATCAGTTTAATATACATCATATTAACTTAATATGTATGTACGTGCACATATGTTATGAGAAATAATTAGTTATTTCTTTACAGAGTAGGCCGCGATGCCGCGGTGCTACATGGTAAAAAAATGCATCGCGCGGGACGAAAACTCGCAGCCCTGCAGTCCCACAGAAGCGAGCGTAGCGCCACCTTGCTACAGCCCCAACGAAGACTCGGCAAATACAGGTAATATCCTTTTAATAATCTCATTTGCACGACCGTAACGACGGAACTCATTAAAATTTAGCTCCGTAAATATAACACCGTAATAAGAACGTTTGCACTGAATTTATTACACTTCAATTTTGTGCTGTAGACGAAGTTAAATGCTGGAATTGCACAGTAAATAGAAAAGATGATGCATCATCATATCCCGTTACTCGTTATTATGATGCTCGAGGCTTAGTTTGACTACCGTAAGTACCACTACCATTACCATAACTTATGTTACATTACATAAATTGTTATATTTCTTTAGTATTTTGCATTTGGTTGAATTTAGAGTTTAAAGGATTAACTGAATACAGTTTATCTATAGTTAATCCGATAGACGATGTTTCTGTAGTAGGTCTAGAAACATCATATTTCTATAACAACTGAAGTTCTTTATAGAAAATAGGTGTATGAGGACTTAAAAATTATTTTTGAAAATGGCGTTTGAAATTATATATTCTTGATTCCTAACGATTCCAGATAATTCATGAGATGTTGTCAACTAGAAATTTCATTGGCCCCGCGGTTAGTTTACTTAAAATTTATTATTATTTACAATCTTCTCTTTCAATTCTGATATTCATGAAATAAAGAAATGTCTTGAATTATATAGACAGAAAAAAAGTCATGGAAAAACTAACCCGTAGCGGTATCCGAGAGACGAAGTTCTTAACATTCCATGGATACATCGTGCATCGGGCCATCGTATTACACGGTGAGGAGTCCGGACCATTGCTTAGAACTTTTTGACCTAAGTGTGCGTTTATGGAGCCTCTACCGATGTGTATCAATGTTCAATTTCACCGCTCACAGTCCTCTCCCTGCTAAATCTTGAAAATAAACAAAAACATTTAACTCTAAGCTGGCTTTACCAGTGTTAATGAAGTTTAGTATACAGAAAGTATATGTTACTCCATAATTGTTGGGCTATAACAATAATAGATAATAAATTAAAGTATTGTGTAAAACTATTATGAATATTATTTCCTTCATTTATAACTTATAATACAAAAGCCAAAAATCATAATATATATAAAATAAAATAATTGTATTTATACATAAATATATCAATATAATAAATACAATTAAATGTTAGAAATAAATTAAAAATATATCATGAGGCTAAATAAGATTGGCAATTACTGAATACCTGTGCCTATTCAAAAAGACAGAATATTTTCTCATAATCAATTTCCCGTGGTCACGAGTACAACTACTAAGAAAAAGTAACGAAAATTATATGGATGTATTGGTTATTCGTAATACCAAGAAATGTAGTATTTAAATGTATATTTTTTCGCTTAATGGAAACAAAATGAGAGAACAGTTCGCAATTCGCAACTTTTCCTTCATTGTAAGCGGAAAAATGTAGAGATCCAACGGTTTCATTACTAGGCGAAAGTAAATCATGCCAGCTTATGACGTATTAGTGATTTTAATGCAGACAACATTTTTTCTATATATTCTAAGTACATGTTGCTACTAGAATATTATTGAAACGTTCCTCCTTCCTAACTATTTTTTTCTTCGTTGTCAGCCGATATACTAATTAAATTAAAATTATAAATATGCTAAATACTCGTTGCTGCAAGTCGACAGCTTAAGCTAACTAACGGGCATCGTATAGATTTTCCGCAGTCTTAACGATTCAACTACCACGACTTTCGGAAGGCTTAAATGCAAGTTAGTTCAAAACAATTCCTTCATGCGGAAGAGTGAACAGAGAACTTAAGAATGTTAGTTCACTGGTATTATAATCATTTGACCTTGATGGCTTTTTGACTTATGTATATTTACAATTTCAGTCTGTTATAATTTAATTTCACAGTTCTTCTATTTGCTTATATTGTACCTATTTTTTTTAATTATTTGTAGGTATATATAATTAGCGTTTGACACAACAAGCACGCCTAAATACAACTATCTCTGAAGTGTAATTGTCGAAACATACTTGTAGGTGCTTGGCGGCAATTTTTTTAATGTACAGATGGTAACTATAACTACGCGAGCGTTAAAAGAAGTATTACAACAATGCTGTGTGATGATTATAATGTTTTCCTTTATCGAAATTTAAGGCCAATTGTAGGGATTCGAAGCTATGTGGATCAATGCGGTGTCCGTATACGCTATTTTTAATCCATCATAATTTTATATAGAATCCGTACACATCATACAACTAATACCCAGTTTTTAGATTCGTTTTATTTTATAACTATACTATATGACCTGGCAAACGTTATTTTGCCATATAAAAGTATGTCTACGGAATTTCTTAGTGTAGAAAAAAAAATCGAAATAGAGTGAAAAACATTCACAAAAATGACAACGACTTGGTTTTAATCAGCTCTTTCTCTGTGATAACTTACCAAGTGATAATTGATCAGTTGTCGAGCGGGATGAAAAATGATTAATTACCAAAATGACTATTAAAAAATAAGGGTTGGTGTTAGAAGGCTGAACATTTTGCGTTGTGTGTATTTTTTAATGTCTCATTATAACAAAATACAAAAAAATTAAAATGTTCAAAAAAATAAAAAATATATCTTAGGGGACAACCCTTATCACTTAGGGGTATGAAAAATAGATAGTAGCCAATTCTCAGACCTAATGAATATGCATATAAAATTTTATAAAAATCGGTCAAACTGCTTCAGAACAGTATGGTAATTAACATTGTGACACGAAAATTTTTTATATAAGATTGTAATTATATGTTTTAGTATATATTTTTATTTCACATAAGGAACAGACAATGCCAACAGCATGTGAACGATGGTGATGTCTGGAATTGACACCTCTCTGTGCATCCACTAAAACGATTGTAACGTATAACGTGTTTTAAATATATAAATGTATGTTAAAAAGATAAACCCGATCGAGTTTCTTGCCGATTCTTCTCGATGACTGGGATGTATTCCGAACCGGTGGTAGTTTTGACGTTCATAAGCGCCTTCTTAGGGCCTAAATTGAATAAAGTATTTTTGGTTTTAATTATTTTTTTTGAGCAATTATTTCTGGTAATAGTTTATTTGTCAATCGATTTTCTTATATTTGGTTGCTATTTATATTTAGTAGCGCGTTGGTGTAACATAATAAAAAATCGGGAATTACCCTTTTTTTTCAATAACATACTCGTAGATGAGTTCAACCCTTTATTTACAAGTCTCTATTTGTCATACCTCATGATTGATGATCCTTCCAGTTACTTACTTCTATCTAGCAGGCCCGGCGAACGTTATTCTGCCCTGATAATAAAAAATATATATTTATGTGTATGAAATGCTTAAAGTAACTAATATATTTAATTTGATAAGGATTAATACTGTATCCGTGTGAACAGCCGTCCAATTACCTCATTATATGTGTCCGTTTCTAAGTAGATAAATGGCTATCTTTAAAATGTAGGTATATGCCATGACAGACTGTTTTGTCAGATCTATCGATGAAAACTCCCAGGCGGCTTGACTTTTTCGAATACTTCCAACAATTATCGTTATATTTCAACCAATTTACACAAATCTTTGACAAATTATACGTATACCTAAACCTTTCTCATGTGTTACTCTATCTATTGGTGAAGACCACATTACAATAGTTTTTGAGTTTATCGCGAACATACAGACAGACAGACAAACGCGGTAGATGACTTGGTTTTATAATATGTAGTTAAGTGATGATATTTGTACATTCTTTGGCAAGAAAACCTAAACAATATTGAAAGTTAGAAAATTAATTAATTACGATCAAATTTCCACCACCGGACGACCACTAACATAACTAATTGTATAGAAAGGAAATATTTAAAATTTAATTATTATAACTTAATGTTCATAATTATTACTTTGACACCATAAAGAGAATAGGAAATATTTAGATTTTTTTTATGTACAGTTATCCACCAGTTAAACTGACATTTTTATGTACGTTCTAACCGAAATAAATTGTTTCGGTGTCTTAAGTTAGGTACTTAATATAAGTGCATAACGAGAAATATTACCCTGTTTAGTCTTTATAAATCGTTTCCGTGTTACAAAGGCCTGGGGAGTCGGGCAGACAGCTAGAGTATTACAACAACTATATAACTACATATGTATGACGGCATCACTAAACTGCACATCTCGAGGTAACTACGTATGTCTACCTTCGTTCAGACTCGTATTACTTACTCGCTTCCTTTGAAAGTTGATTCTTCACGTCTCAGATGCGTACAAATTTCATTATAGTTTGTGTTCCCCATCCGGGGATATAATCTGTTGTGCATATCATATACCTCTAAGTAATTTCTTTTAAATCAGGTTATCGATTTACTTATTCGGAACTATGTCGTTACGTTTTGAATATATATATATATATATATATATTATAAGGCATGATTCAGTGTTAGGAGTATAATCTTCTTATAATTCACTTCATATAATTATGTCTAAATAATTAAGCTTAGAAATCGAGATGGCTTCGATATAATGTTGAATAAAAAAAAAACGTTTTTAATTATAACAGATTTTGTTAAAGTAATTAAACACTACTGCTTTGTTTCTTAACAGTTAATTAATTAATAGTTTATGTCATTTTCAAAGTGCTATTTTTTAACGGGACAATTTCCTTCTTGGAAATTCTCATTAGTCATGGACGCTTTAATAAGAACTCTCAGCTTAATAATTCTGGAGCTCTTAACGGCGTACACTTGTTTATTATGTATTACGCGCAGTAGTGATTATAATAATATGGTATGATGCAATATTATTAGTTAATAATATTTATCAATGTAATAATTGCAATAAATTGTTTTTTTTTCAAAAATATTTATAAAAGAATTATTGAAACCTATTAAAAGTTTTTGCAATTTTCACCTCTTAAAATAATAATTATTGTTTTAGTTAGATTTGTTTTTATTTTAGATATATATATAATCATTTAGGACGATCCTTTTGAGGGAAATAAATAAACACAAAATATAAAATGCTTATAAAATTATAATATTCAGCTAATTCTTTTTTGTCGTGCTTATAATTGTCCAGACAAGACTGGTATCAAAGTAAATAGGAAAAATCGTACGAAATATTGAAAAATTTTGTTTAAAAAAGCTTCATATAGAAAAGTGAGTGAGTGTGAGTGAGACAGAAGAGATCTTTTAAAATATGGATAAAATTGATAGATAGAGTCCGACAATTCCATTATTTAGTCGCAATTTTATTTAATTATACATTGTCGTACTATAAAGGGAAGATTTGGTCTTAATCCCTTCGTAGGTAGCCAGTTTTTTTTAATAAGATTTAAGAGGTTATGGACCAATTAAAAAACGTACGATATCGTTATTCTTTCTTCAAAACTTATATTCAATGTCTCTCTCATACGTTTACAATTCTTTTTATCACGCAGCAATCACAAAAATAACATAGCACTAGTGGGAACTGATTCTAAATATATTTATAATCAGCATAAACTATACATTTTGAGAGTAAACAAGTAATTAAATATATAAAATACAATTTAAACGCAACGCAATTAATAAAGCAATTGGAAATGAACTACATTAATATAAATAAAACATAAAACATTTTTTATTTCTTCGGTAAGTTTATGTGATAAAATTTGTAAAGTGAAACGGTTTTTACATCCCCGCAAATTATTTCGTACATCTATCGCATTACAGCCGGCCGTGGAGAAGGGGTAAAGTGAAAGGAGTTCGGTAGAGCTGCCAAGTCTAATATGGCGGCGCCCATGGCTGAATTTAAATTGATTTATTTATTTAAATAAATATTGTGCTCCGAATTTAAATACATTACATACGCAATATTAATACCCCTTATCGTATCATTTTCCGAAAATGTTCAATTAATTGCCTATGATCTGAATAAAAGTTTCACTTGCGTCGTGGTTTCATAAAACCACACAATTATTTTTTAATAAAAAAAAATTCATAGAGACCGAATTTTCCAATTAATTTAGTTATCGACACCATCCACAAGTAAATAAGAAATTGAAAAGTGCAGGATATATACGTAAAATGTAGTAAGTTATGAATATTCAACAATATAAAATAGAAACTTGGTACCATACTTATTCATAACGAAACTCCTTGCGCTATATAGCTGTGTACTTAGGACCTACCGAACGTATAGAGAGATCGGTTTGAAAACTCTCTTTACCTACGTGAACAATACTGATATTATTAAATCGTCACCAATCATTAATCAAAAGAACTACCGATAGAAGTGAAAATTCAAAACAATGTAACAATTGTGTTCTTTTTTGAATCTTCAAATAAATTGAGACCATGGGACCATTTAAGACCTATCTATTTTTTTTACAATATTGAATTTATGATTGTTTGTATTTAAAATTGAAAATGTTTATAGAACCAAGGTGATTTAAAAGTGATACAATTAATATTCACTTGATGGCAGCAAAAGCACTATTATGGTTTTTAGTCTGTGATCTAAAGATAAAAAAGACGCACGGTGGTATATCTATATACATATATAAACAGTATACATATAGCTCATGGAAAGCGTTTGGTGACGATGACACGAGTTCCATGTTGTTGTTTACCCAAAAAATGTTGTTCAACGCGCCTATAGAAGTTTTCTTTAAAAAGGCTAACATACTCTGTAGCGAATGGTAAACTCGACACCAAGAGATATGACGGAGTATTATTAAAAAAAAGTATAAAAAACAGCCATCGCAATAACGAAATGAACGAGTCTCACTGGAAATTCTAACATAAAGGAAAAGGGGTTTCGCCTGCTTACTCTATTAAATGGCTGGGATTATTAAAGCGCTAAAGTGTTACAGTTACGTATTTCCAGCGGAATTTCCGACTAAAATTCCGAGCCGGGGAAATATAGTTTTTACATATTATTCTCGAATAAAATATAGTGTAATCATTTAAAAACAGCAGTTTCCTTACGCCTTTGCTTGCATTAAAATAGATGTGACCAATCAATCGGAAGTAATACTTTTTTTTCTGTATGAAGGATACGATATGTTCTTATCTATACCCATCATCATCATTATCTTCTTACCCTTATCCCACATAAGTAGGGTCAGCACAACATGTTTATCATATTTTTTTGGCTTAATTTTTATAATCGGCCGCGCGCGCCTCACATCAACCCTACTTAGGATTATTTTATTGCACCATTATAACTTCAAATTCCTAACTTCGTATGGATGCCAAACGGGGTTATCTGACTCTTCAATAATAGGTGGTAAGGATTCAAATGACGCGCTCGTGTACGATGTGTCCGTGAATTGCACCTTCATAGGCTCTGGCTGCAGGTATGTCGTAGTCATAAGGATTTCTTCTTGCAAATCTGATTGAGGAGGTACACTGGCATTTTTTATTTTGTTTTCTTATCCACTTCGCCATTATTGTTACAGAAATATATTTTTTTATAAAGATAATTAATTATAAGTCTTTTTTTTAATTGTATATTAATTTGTAAATTGTATAAAAATAAAAATAATTTTGTAATAATAAAATAGTAAATTTTCACGTGATTTTTTTTTTATATCATAGGGGGCAAACGAACAGGTGGGTCACCTGGTGGTAAGTGATCACCACCGTCCATAGACACTAGCAACACCAGGAGAGTCGTAAGTGCGTTACGGGTCTTTTAAATATGTGGGCCTCCGGCGCTCTCACTGGCCGAACGAAACGTAACAGTGCCGGCACTGTAAATTCACATCGGCTTTCTGTGAGAGGGTGGTACTACCCCGGGCGAGCCGACCCATTCATTCTGAAACCAATAATAGTTTCAGCGTAGCTCTACCACCTCACCTACACCTCAAATATAATTATAAAAACATGGCATCGAGTTCAATTTACACTCTATTTATCAGTACATGAGAAACTTGATACACAATTTACTTTAAAATGAGGTTATTTGTAAAAGGAAATTTACCGCGAGCCTTGAGGCACTCTTACCGCCCCAAGTAATAGACAAGAGCGCAGAAAACGTAAAACAAGAACAAATCCTATTCATAGCGAGTCTATCTCTTTTGAACATATGTTAAACGCTTAAAATTCTTTTAGTATTTTGATATAAGGAAAGTTTATACATGATATTATTTTAACACATTATTAAATATGACAAATACTCTACGGCGTTAAAGTTTTGCATCTCTTCTAGAAATAATAAATACATCATAATGAATTTATAACAAACTCGCTTTGGCCTGTGGTTTCGCTCGCATTAATATAAATTTAACTTATCGCTCAGGAACAATACACTTTTGACGTGATAACGTCTTATAAATCGATGAACGCTGGCTGCTCTTACGAAAAAGCATGACTCATTGTCACGTTCCGCCTGAGTCGAGCGTGCAAGCGAGAGCGCGGAACAAGCGATAGAGAGTGAGAGAGGGTTTGTGACGCATTTATCTCTTTTCCACTCCATCGGTAATCCAGTGATAATAATTCAACTCATAAAAGTATGCAATTTTTCATGAATGTTTTCTTATGACGTTATCACCTAAAATTATCGTCCGTAAACCGACTTTACAGACAACCGATTTTTTTATGGATAAAAGGTACAGTTCCTCTACCCCTGACAATGTGTTTGTGAGATATCATGATGATTGTTGGAGTAGTTAACGCGTGAAAGCGTAAGAAACAAAAAGTGTATGTTACTTTTTTACAGGACCGAGGGCTTTCTGTCAAATTTCACTAACCTTATATCTGCTCACCACTAGCTACACTAGAGGCTCTTGTATTTAAAAGTAAAAATTTGTTAAATGAAAATAGTCTTGATAACGATTTCAGCGGTAACATTACAACTTATAAATATTAAAAGCATTATTTCTATGATTTTAAGTTTGTTCATTTGCAGAATTATTAAGTGCAATTAATACTAAAATAAGGTAGAGCAATATATTCTTAAAGCGCACACAAACACATATAAATTCCATAGCGCGAGATCCTACATATGACATTTATCTAATTGGATAAATCGAGTGTATATTAACCAAATTACAGATGTTAACATCTGCAAGATACAAGTTTACAACTAGTACAGATGTCAACGACAAAATTAATATTTACTTAACATCTATGCTGACTGCGTAGAGTTTTATTTTGATTTTCATTCGTACGTTCGTATGATTTTCTTTTGTTATCCCTTTGAACGCTACTTACTTAAATAAATAAATGATTGCATAGCGAACGAATTCACTGTATCGAATCCCTTCCTAACATTTTAAAAACATTTAAAATTTTTGAATTTATGAATGAAAATAAAATGACTAACAGAAAGTCTACAAATTTGTACGTGTACGAATAATAACACATTGTAAAATGATTCATTTACTGTTTGAGTAACATCGTAATATATTGAGTTGGAAGTTCTGATAAATTTTCAGTGTAATTATTAAAAGTATAAAATTTTCAAAATAATATTAACCATCGGTAACATCATAGTGAAGGTGCATAGATTTATTACATATTCGTTATTGATAAACGATAATAATAATAATAATAACTTTTTATTGGAATCAGAAAAACACTTATACAATGAAAAAAATGACTATTATCAGCTACAATACTGAAACTATGTCGCAGCCAATAGCGCCTAAATCCGGAGCAACAAATTGCGTCCAAAAAAAAAAAAGAAACGTCTTTAAAATTTTGTATAAAGTGAAAAAAGTTTTAAATGGTAGTAGTGTTAGGTGTGTGAGTGTGTGAGCGTGAGTGTGTGTGCGCTGTTTGTTTTTAATATTCAAATTTGACAGAGTAATAAAGGGACAATATTTATTAGGCACGATGAGAGTCAGTGAACACTATCCAGATTAAATATCGTCTAGCTTGTGATAACTTTTTTTTTTTTCGAACTCACTACACTGTTGGCTTGTTAAGGCCGCTGTTAAGTACTTTGTCAGTTTTCTCATGGTTAAGTTTAAGGAGCCAATTCCTTACCCGTTTTTTGCATTCTCTATAAGTAAGATAATATGAACACGATTTAAATCAAAATCGTAATATCAAATACTTTATTGTACGTTAAAGGATTCAAGTAGTCCGGTGAAACTGTAGCGGCCTTAACAAGCCAACAATGTAGTCAGTTCGAGAAAAAAAAAAAAAGGATTCAAGTAGATATTTATCCAAAACAAAGGATTAGCGGAAAGTTTAAAATTTAATTTAATTTTCACTTGACAATCTTTGCCATTTCTTGTAGTTTTATTAAATCCTTGATTAGGTTTAATGCTTGGTATCTATTTTTTTTAAATCAAGTCATGTAACACGTTTACAATAGTACTTCTAGTAGAATGTTGACAATACGTCTCATTACACGAGCGCTATACACGAGAAGTGGAGACAATCACATAGAGAGACATGAATATTCATATTCGAATGCAGAACAAAGAGCAATTTGTACGTAACGCGGTCACTACGTTTACATGACATAGTGGTCTCCGAACAGAAAACAAATTCCGAGTTCCACAATTCGCACCGTGGCCTTTATTCAATGGACACAAGATTTGATTTCGTTACTAGAATATTCATAATTTTAATAGATCAATTTAACTTAAACTTGAAGTTAGATTTCAGTAAAATGTTAATAATATAAGAAATCTATATATACTTAAATTAATAAAAAAGATTAGTACATACACGTTTCTATTACTTCATTAATGAGATATAATGACATTTCATTCGGTAATAAATGCATTCGAAAAGACACATTATAGTTGTTATGCAAATAAAATAGTTAAAAAGTGTTCGCGAACGTGACTAAGCCGCTTACGGAAGTCGTACAAGCGGAGCCGAGTAAACAAGTATAAAACGTTAAAGAAAGAAAACTCTTCGCCAATATTTTCCTATGTTTTTCAATGGAAATTATGTTGACACCTGATTAGTTAACCTTATTGTTTTTACATATTTCTTTAAAATAAATACACAACGTTAAACTAAAATTATTAATATATACAAACAAAAACTATAATGAACTATTGTTATTAACAATGTTTTGCAAGAAATTAGTAACTATACAGCGTTGTGATAAAAATTAGTAAGGAAAATAAAGAAAAAAACACTTACGATAAGATTCAGTTTATTTCTTAATATTTATTATAGACTGTAGAGTCTGAAATCAATCAAAATATGATTTAAGCATATAAACTAATATAACACTAGAAATATTGGATTAAAGGGGATCGTTTATCTTAAATGACCCTTAGTTAAGGGTTCGTTAAGGAATGTTTGGTGAAAACGGGCGTCAGACGAATAATGAATTGTACAGACCTCGCCTATCATTTTGACCGCTTTGAAAATAGTTGCGCAGACTACAAATATAGCTATAAATACGTAATGTGTTAAATGTGTAACACCTGGACAACTTTACGATAATTGAACTCAATTTTTGATTCCTATAATAATATTTTAACTTTGTATTATATAAAACACTAGACAATATTACAGACAAGTATGAAAACTCAACTATATTCAGAACGGCCAAAGAGATTGACGGCGACTGAACTTTATTTATCACTATTGTAAGTGAAAAGATACAAAACGAAATCGTATGGTTGTATGAAACTATTTTTCAGATAGAGGCATTTAAAAAAAAAAAATGAGCACAATATATACTTAAATAATTGTACCATTTTGAATTGAGTCAAGGGTGCCGCCATATTGGCATTGGCTGCTCTGCTGAGCGCCTATCATTTTCCCCTTACTTCGCAAATACGCGCGAATTTTGAATTGATGTGAAAAAAGTTACACTTTAAGATATTTAAAAATTATCGTACATAGTTAGTGTAAAGAAGACATACTTTCGCATTTATTTCGATAACATCTAAATTTTTTATACAATTAGCCAGAGAAAGCTACTGGTTTTCGAGTGCAAGTAACATATGTGTAATTACTTGACACGCTTTAGCAAATGACGTGTTTCTAGATTAATCTTAACTAATGGGAATATAAATGATAAAAGACAAAGGGATAAAATGCAGATACTAAACAGAAAACTCGTTCAAAATATATCTAAGTTTCAGGTATTTCGCAATAAAGTTTTTTTTTTAATTTACATGAATAATTCTAATTCTTAATAAACAAGTTTTGTACAACTGCAAATCAGACCGTAAAGTAGTGAAATATATCCAATATATCCGAACTAACATTGTAAATTGTCAAAAGGGTTATACATGAACGCGTCGATGAAAATGCGAACGTACACCACACTAGGCTGACTGCCTTTATTGTCAAACGAAAACACTATTCTATCAAATATTCAAAGTAGCAGGTTGTTACATGGAAATTAATACGTTAGATATTCTAAATATATCCAAGTATAATGGATATATTAGTTTACGTAAATTTCACGTACATTAGTCTATACCCAATCGAGTCATAAATTCTAACAAAAAATATTTATACACTTTTTGATTATTGTTTTTTTTTTTTTTATATCATAGGGGGCCAATGAACAGGTGGGTCACCTGATGGTAAGTGATCACCGCCGTCCATAGACACTAGCAACACCAGGGGAGTCGCAAGTGAATTGCCAGCCTTTTAAATATGTGGGCCTCCAGCGCTCTCACTGGCCGAACGAAACGCAACAGTGCAACCACTGTTACATCACGCCGGTTTTCTGTGAGAGGGTGGTACTACCCCGGGCGAGCCGACCCATTCATGCTGAAACCAGTAATACCTTCAGCGTAGCTCTACCACCTACTTTAAAAAAGTTTAAAAGTTATATGTGAAATGGAAGGTAATTAAATATATAATATAATTTAATTTACATTACTCAAAATTGCCTCCCTCATATCGAATACCATGCGGCCAGTTATCGATCACAGCGCGCACCAAATTCATATCTATTTCTGCCGCTGCTTTAATCAAATACTCTCGGAGAAACTACAAATTCTGATGAGATTTAACGCAGACTTTTCCTACAAATATTGTCATATCTTGTAATCCAGTAGGCTTAAATCAGGTCAGTCTTCAAGCCCGATTAAATGAATTTCACGGTAGGTCTACCAGTTTTGGGAGCTTCGTGATGCAGAATCCAGCTGACATATCCAGAGTCTATTATCGAATGTCGTATGGGAAAGAGGTTCCACTATGTTTGTTAGTACGGTATTTTGGTACACAACAACGTAGGTTTTCACACCTTTACTACAGAGAAACACCACAGTTAAGCCTGAATAGGAAACTCCAAGTCAAACCATGAATGACGAAGGATAATGTTCTCCCTGGACCTTCGGAATACGCGCGCTCGCTTCTTCACTGCTGTGGACAAACTGTGTTATAACTTTCTTCGATGTTAAAAAAGTTTACGTTCAGTAACAAAATTTCATCGTATTTTTCCACACGTACCACTGTAGCAAACCATTACATCTTTTCAGCCTAATTTTTTTTCAAACGCTTGTTCAAATAATGTCCTTTTTTACGATGGGCTTGTAGTTCCGGGTATTCATTTAACACTCTTTTGATCGTTGCTCTACCTAACCCCACTTAAAGAGCTAAGATTTTATGCTTAAATACGGGATTTCGGTGGATTCGCGCCTTCACTGCTTTGATGACCTCTATTATCCTAACTATGCGAGGTTGGTTACTCCTTTTTACAAACTTCAAAGATGGAATTTTTAGTGAACCGTTTGATAGTGTAATATACAAACCTACGGTTGTTGTTATCTTTCATTTTTTTCGGAATGTTGATAACCTCTGTTGGCGCCTAAATACAGGGGGGCAACGTGATAATCGCGACTATATGTTCCTTTTGCGGCCACTCCTTTTTTGAGAACGAATAAAAATGAATGACTTTTTTATTTTTGGAATGCGCGGACGAATCTATATTCAAAATTAGATCAAGGGTATCTGGCCAGTATTCGCAATTTAAAAATAATAAGGTTGAGACAGAACGTATGACCCTACTAGATATATACATATATATAAAGTACTTTAGACGATTTATACATCGACGGATAACGTGATTGGTAGACTCATCAAGACACTAACAGGCCAGTAGGCCTGAGTGATATTTTAACGTTATTAATTCCTTTTAAAATGAAATAAGATAAAAAACAACAGCCGTCTGTCCTCAGCACCCCTACTGTTTCTAGTCTTCACTAGTTACTGTAGAGCCAAGCTGGCGGTGTGATAAAAGATGCTGAGAATCCCTCGAAGGGGTCGAAGGGATCAGGCCACTCCTCGATGATCAGGTTGACCCTAGGATGCGGCAACGTTAGGGCATTACGAATGGATGAGAGACTCCACGAACTCAAATTGGAAACTCATCAAGATTAAGTGGGACCTCATAGAGCTATCAGAAGTACGTCGAAAAGGAGAAGATTTAATAAATATTCACTGTGTAAATCTACTCTACTATAGGGGTCATGATGACACGTCATATGAAGAAGTTGGATACCAAATTGATACACGGAACTTGAATATCTTCCGAGAACTCTATGATTGGCTTCATCTAAGTTCGTCTGCATGCACTCGCTAAGCATACCCATATCAAGTGAGGCGTACGTGCAAAGGGACGTTATTTCGGCTAAACTTTTTACATCAGTCTTAGAGGTGTTCTTAAATGGCATGATTAAAAATAAAGAGGTATTAAAATCAATTACGTGCATTTGTGGTACCATAATTTTGCAGACGACATAATTTTCATTAGTAATACAATGATCCCCAAGAGTTTCACTGTGCTTCTCTAACAAAAAAAGGTCAATTAATAATTCGGATGACTTGCCATCAAGTGTAATGATTAGAGATGAGACTGGATATGGCGTTTTCCAGGATCGCGAAATGCCGCAATATCTGAAGATACATCCTTTTAGCCTGTGTGTCTTGCCCACGAAGACGTTTGGTACCGAAACACGGACGCTTACAAAGGGTACTATGCACAAAATGAAGGTTGCACAGTAAACCTTGGAGCATGTCGTATTGAATGAGTACTACGGAGTTATAGATATAAAAATAAGCATATCGGAAAAATCACTAAAGTGTCTGGAGGACATCGGTTTGCGTATTGCTCAACTCTAACATAATTTAAATCTACTTTTAATAAAAGTATGGTTTCTTTACAAAATATACGTAAAACAGTGTATTTTGAGCTCAAACACAACAACAAAAATTATTTTTCAAAATTTGCATTGATGTAACATTTTTTTTTAATTATTTATATATACTTAATTTAACTTGATTAAACGACTGTACTTTATTGATAAATAGAAAAATTGCAAAACGATAATTCCTTTTAATAAACGTCTGTAGTATCAGAATGAAAAATATTTGTAACAAAATTCATCTCGTCTACAGAATTGATCAATAGACAACTTCCTGAAACTGTCTGGAAACTGAAATCAGCTTATGCCTTTGCCTTGTTGCCTTGCTCTGATGCCATTTTATTTATATAATACAGATGGGCACCCCAGCGCTACACGTTAAATACATTTATTTATTTTGTATGATATTTTTTTCACAAATATAATGAAATTGAAAGAACAACTTTATGACTGAAATTATTATAGCTTGCTAATTATTTATCTTAAACACGTCTTGAACGTTCCCACCACAGGTTACGAAGTTAGCTTAACTATCTATACGGGCAATTCGAAAACTTACGAAACTTCAACGGCACTTACGCGACGATGTGCTACTAAGGCTATAAGTCTATTAACACCTTTAACGAATGCACCGTCAAGCTCTTTGGTGCCTAGGTTTCTTACTGATATCATCATCATTTATAGAATGATATTGAAAATGACATTCACATGAAATAATAACAAATTGGTTATTCCATGTTTTAGGCTCACTAGGACCGGTAACAGTTTTTTAGGTAATAGTGTTAGGTTTTAGAACAAAATTCCAAATAACATTACCGATTTGCCGGACACTAAGTTCAAGCACCATGCCAAGCAGGCTTATAACGTGTAAAGGCTATATATTACATGGTGGATCAATTTGTGAACGACGCTGACGTCTGGAAATGACGCCCTCTCCGTGCATCCACCAAAACCGAATGTAATGACATGTGCCTATGTTTATAACTGTGTTTTAAAAATATGAGTTATAATATGTTTAATTAAAAGATAAACCAGATCGAGTTTCTTGCCCGTTCTTCTCGATGACTGGGTTGTTTTCCGAACCGGTGGTAACGTTGATGTTCATAAGCGCCTTCTCAGGGCCTGAACTGAAGAAAGTATTTTTTTTTATTACTTCTGACTGTAGCTGCGGGGATCGAACGAACGTGTCGGCGACAGATTTTTATTCTTAGGTGCGCTGATAGTTAATCAGGAGAGTACTAGAATATATCCTGTCTTCATAGTACTATGACGAAGTTTTATATCGCCGCTAACTCGCGTTCATTATTGGATGCGAGCATGTTTGTTCCCAAATACTTTATATCTGTGTAGATCTTAGAAAGCTTTAAGTATTACAAGATAATGCTAAACTATGGTAAATATCTAATTAAATATAATATCATTACAGGAGAATAAAAAAAAAACAAAGAACGCTATCTAAAAGACGCCTAAAACTGACGTCTAGGCGGAGTCTCGAGAGTGCGCTTCCTTCAGGGCCTGTATTATAATGATAGTGGAGAAAATAACTTGGCGAACATTTTCAAATACGCTCTCGACCGTTGCACTTTAAAAACTCTCTTTCGAAAAAAAATGTCTTTATTTTTTTATATAAATACATTTTTCTTTCTTTTACCTTTTCCATATATATAAAAGCGGATCTTGGTATATCTGATATGTATAATCTCCAACGTCATATGGCAGGTCACCGTGAAAGTCACAAAATATATATATATATATTAATAATAATAATAACTTGCAAAACCAAATTTGTCTACCTATTAAGTTGGGCACAACATTTTACAAAATTATAGAAATATCATAAAACAAAGATAAATAATGAAAGATACCAAACAATACAGTACATTATATATATTACATAATGTTTAATGTGCAATTATATATATATATATATATATATATATATATTTTATTTATATCATAAATATATTAGTGACGTCACTTATACTTTGTGCCTTAAGCGCTCCTCTTAGTAGACCGGTGAAACTGTAGAATCCTTGCCAGGTCAACAGTTCGAAAAAAAAAAACTGATATTTCCTTAAAATATGTCCAGATCACTAGCGTTATTATTATATACTCCGCATAATGTGTATAATGGATTATAATAAGACACATTACATTATTTGAGAAATGTGAAATTCGGACGATACTTTGATTTCGGTTGACACTTGTTATTATTGAAAGTTAACTTAACAACTCTGCTGTATCCCATTTGGCATTGATTATATTAGAAGAATATTAGAAATAAGAATGAATGCTTGCCCAAAGTGATTTAGCCTAGCTTCGTATGATGTTTGATAATGGATACGCAAAATTGTTTGTTTTTTTTTTGCTCAGTTGAATATTTTAAGCGTGTAAGCGTAACAAACAAACAGATAAAATCACATGCGCATTAATAATATTAGTTAGCATTAGGAGAGAAAAAGAACAAATACTCTTCGAAGCTAAAAGTGTATGGAGAACTGTTGAAAATATATATGTATAATGTAAATAGGGTTATTTTTTTATATAACAAAAAAGTTTAGTATGTTTAACAGCTACGATAAAAAATTACTCGTATATTTAATTATTAATCACCTATTGAATTAATGATTGCATCAGATGATACTGATAACACTAGCGGTTGCCTGCCAGCTTTGCATAACTTTATTATTATTTAATGTGAATACAATTTCTTCCAATATACAGTTAAATTTTAGTAAAATGTATAATAACATATAAATCTTGTCTATGAACAAACACTTCAACATATATTTCGCGATGATCGATTAAACCGTATTGGAGTTGTGCACAGATAAGTTTTGAAACTGTTAATCAAAGCTTACATTGAAATAACCTAAGCGAGGAATAACGGGCCTGTAATTTTACGAGAGATTGCAAATAGAAATCTGAAACATTTAACGGATAAATTTTGAAAATTCCACGAAATACTCAACTCAGAACGCTGAGCATTTCCTATAACACATAAACGTAGCTCCGACAATTTAAAAAGTGATAAAGGAAAACCACGCGTGAAATTTTTAAATTCCCTTCTGTGTCATGGTCTGATTTCAGATGTTTGAAATAGATAATTTGAATTCTATGGAACATGTTTTGCTTTTTTATGCTAACCCGTTTTCTTTTTTAGTGAAATTTTGCTTGGATATTTCTTTTCGCAAACGCATACATAATTATTTTTGAAGTTCGTTAGAGAAATCGTATAAAGATAAATATTTCTCGCCCTCGTTAAAACGAGTGCAGAGGTTTTAATTGAACTGAGGAAGTCGGTGGTAAACTTTATTAAACGGACAAACTGTGTGCAAGCGTTATATACCTGTTATATATATATATATATATATATATATATATATATATATATATATTATTAGGATGAGCGAAGAAAGACATACCATACCAGGTGATAATTATTTATATATTCGTAACCTTTTTTTATATTAAAAAACTCCTGAAAGTCCATATTGGAGATATATCGTAGTGTATTATATTTGAAAGTACATATTAGTTATCAATAATTGATTTTATAAAAAGTGTAAATAATACTTTTCTTTTCAAAATATTATTACACACTAGACAGCACGGCCCTCTATCAAAACTTTTGCTAAAGTATTTTATTAGTAAAACCATATATTACAACAATATTTGTTTTATATTTTTGTGTGCACACGACCTTAGAACAATGTCTGTTCAAAATAGCAAACGTTAGAGCTCTTCTTAATTTTATTGATATGCCTATACTCGAATGAGCTTAATAATGCTAAAACTTATCATTTTATCATTTTATATGTTACATGACCACATCGGTCGTCTAAGTTACGGTTAACACGTTACATTTAGAGAGGAACTGACTCTCAAGCGCAGCTACCGGAACACATCAACAGATGCATTGTGATAGATTTTCAACTCGACGGCGGTAACTAGCCTGACGGACAGAAAGACCCCGACCACCATTTAAATTTACAATACATTTAAAATAAAGTTCTGTCATTTTATATAGAGTATCTCTCATATACGTATGTTATTATATACAGCCTCTTACGTAATAAACTACATGCACTATCTATACAATAATTCATATGAATAAATGTATAATTATATCATAATATGTATTGAATTAATATAATCTCCATATTAAAAATACTGTCCCGGTACAGCATTACAATTCGCATGAGAATCGGATAAAAAACGGTTGTATCGAGCTTCATCTAATTATAGACATGAAATTGTAATAATACACAGTTTGAGTAAGAACACACTAGGGTGCGCCACTCAACCGGTAAGCGTCGAGGGATCATATTCAAAATCACCCCATTCGGCTAACGCTTTGTCGATCGTAAAGTTAAACCTACGTACCTATAAATCTAGCACCCGCTATTTCGTGAATAACAAGTTGAACGCTTTACATTGTAAAATGTTATTTAGAATATTTACTCATATGATACATAATAATAAATAAAATCGACACTCTCGTGTATCGCAATATTGGACGGAAATCGTAGATAAAAACCTTGCGATTAGCTGTAAAATGTTCAGGAACTATTAAATTACCTAAATGTAACTCTCTAAGAATTCTAGTTTTGCTTTTCAAACTTTTTAATATAATAACA
This sequence comes from Antheraea assamensis, assembly GCA_035772565.1. Classification (NCBI taxonomy): domain Eukaryota; kingdom Metazoa; phylum Arthropoda; class Insecta; order Lepidoptera; family Saturniidae; genus Antheraea; species Antheraea assamensis. Next base: position 1,798,607 of record JAQQSE010000086.1, read on the forward strand.
TCTAAGAAATGTGGAATTCTGGACAAAGTTTACTGGAGATTTAAAATTGTCTTTTGTTGTGTATTACTAGATGTAGCCCTCGGCTCCGTACGTGCTTTTTAAATGGTGTTAAAGAAATGTATAATTGTAAGAACATGTAAAATTACAGAGGTGCTCTTTCAAAAACATTTGTACGTACGAGACGCACCACCACCTACTTTTAATATGTAACGTGTACATTAAATATGTAAATACTAACAGCATGCCGGATAGGATTTACTTGCAGCAGTATATTTGGAACTTTAACCCGTTATAGTGCTTACTCACTTAAACTATTTAAGACAGTAATGAAAATTTCAAGCTATACTTTATCTGACAATATATCTTAAAATGTTATCATATAGATATAATGTGCCACATTGTCAATACAATTATGCTTTTGTTACCATACACAAAATAATCATTTGCTTTCTATTCTAAGTTCTTTAATTTTTCACAATCTGAGGAGATATGTTGCAAATACTCATTATTAATATCCCGTTTATCTTGCCTTACATTTGATGGAAACAATACATTATCATAGTCTAAATCTCATTGGTATCTCAAATAAATAAACAACTTTATATATATATATATATATTCAAGCACAATTATTTTATGACTATGCAATATGTGAGTTAGGGAGCAGTGTAGTCGCATAGACTGTCTTTGTTAATTCATTGGTCTCTCCCCCGAGCATACCTTTAATTAGCGAGCTATGTAGTTCTCACTCTTAATAATACAATATATAATTATCAAGAAATGGTAATTACAGAAATTAATTTAGTCATATAAAATAAATAAGTATTGCAATTTTTTGAAAGAATTATCATACATTTTGTTATATATTTGTACACCAATTGTCTGGTCCGCAAGAAATTGTATTGTGAAACTCTTAAAATACTCTGTTTATGCTCTAATATCTTATTAAAGAGACCTTTTTTATCTTCGAAATTACTATTAATTATAATGTTGAGTTGTAAAAAGTTCTGTGAAAATCGATCCAATTGTTACGAAGATTTCATGAGGACAAAGTCGCGGGTAACAGTCAGTCTAAAATAAAATAGCCTAAGTTACTCCTTATATAGTAATGTCGGCTATCTACCAATTAAAGTTTCGAGAAAATCGGTCCAAGCGTTTTAGATTTCTTCCGCGAATAAAGACACCGATAATAACTAGTCTAAAATAAAATAGCCTAAGTTACTTCTTATAAGGTCAGCCATAAGCCAGCGAAAGCCCAGTCCCATATTCAACTGCGAACGAAGTCTCAGGTAACGCCAGTCACAGACTAGTCTAAAATAAAATAGCCTAAGATACTCACTATAATTTCAACTATCTACCAATGTAATTCTCGTCAAAATCGTTCAAGCCATTTC